>VZTH01014392.1:0-51795 GCA_013397815.1 Aleadryas rufinucha | reverse complement strand
GAGTCAAACGTGAAAGAAGAGGCTTTTTGTGTCACTTTTAATTAAGCTGGGTAGCAAAGCCTCTATTAAGTGTGAGGAATGTGTCCTGTGAACAAACACGCCGCATTACTACCAGTTATATTTTATTTTTATCATTGTTATTATTTATTAGGCTGGAGCCCCAGTAGCCCATTGATCTGCTCCCGAGGAGCCTGAGTGAGGCTGAGCAGTCATAGATCATCTTCGACAGAGGCTGACACGGGCATTTTCTGCCCTGAACCATTTACTAGGGGTGTGTGAGCTGTGGCACAGTTTGGTTGGAGAAGGCTTTTGGAGAAGACCAGGTGGAAGCCTGGTCCTGCTGTGGTGTGAGGCTGTGTGGGAGCTGAGCACTGGCTGCTGCTGCATCCCCTGGGATTTTGGTGGCACCTGAGGGGTGGCCTGGGCAGGACCTGGAGCAGCCTGGGGAGGTGGGAGCCAGGCAGGTCAGGGGATGCTGCCCCAGGTGAGTCCCACCCCTCGCAAGGATTTTGCTCGTGCAGAGAGGTTCGGAGAAGAACAAAGAGCTCTTTTCTTGTCCAGCCTAAGGATCGTGGTGTGGGATGTAACCAGATCAATGCAGTTGAATAACCCTTCTACAGTGACCTGGAGAAGGCAGGGTGGTCCTGGTGGCCCCTGCTCGGGGTGGAAGCAAGGGGTGCTTCTTCCCCCAGCTCTGCAAACATTAATTGCCACTATCCCTCCCTGAAAGCAAATGGTGGAAATGCAAGCAGGGAAAGCAGGATGCCAAAAAAATAGGAAACCGTTTAATGTGCCGAGAATGCAGCGCAAAGGAGTGAGGAAGGGCTGTGGGCTGATCCCAGCCAGCCTCTCTGCACCCACCAGTTCGCTGCAGCCGTGCTTGCTCTGGGAGCTGGGGTGCCCCAAAGCCAGGCACGCTTTGGCTGTCAGGAAGGCCCTGCTGTCCACGGCCCCAGCCCAGCGAGACGCTCACACACGATTATCATCTCCCTCGGAAGGGCAGGGAAGCGGCAGCACAGCCCTTGGGGCGGGACCCTCACCCAGCCCGTGCTGAGCTCACACCCACCCTGCCCGTCCCCAAATCGCTGGGGTCCCCTGGTGTCCCCGGGCACTGGGGTGTGGAGAACAGAGCACACATCCCCCGCTGGGGCCGGGGGCACGGTGGCCGAGCTCAATGGACAGAGCAGTGACCAGTCTGTGTCCAGCTGCCTGTTTACATCCCTGCGCTCTGGTGCTTTCCGAGCGGGAACGTCCGTGTCTTTGTCCCTGCTGATTGCCCTCCGCTTGCTCGTGCATTTGATCGTTTCAGACAAGCAGCCTTCACCTGAGGACATGTCAGGGCGCTGCTGGTTACTTGTCCAAAGGGGAAAACATTCTTTATCTCCTTCAGTAGCTCGTGCTTTCTGAGGCAGCAACACCCGGCGCTGCCGGAGCCGCAGCCCCTCGGGTCGCACGGGATCCGTGCTCCGTGCAGCTCAGTAATTCTGCAGATGTTCTGCACCGACGTGACCGTCCCAAGGAATAAAAATCTGCAGCGTTTCCAAAGCGAAAAAGGGGTTTAATCTCCAAGAGATGGGTTTGTGTGGCAAAGGGGAAGGGCACGCTGTGGCCTGTGGCACGGAGCCAGCAGAGCCTTTGCCCACGTGCCTGTGGTCAGAGGGGGCTGTGGGAGCAGAGGTGACCCGCAGCGGGTGGCAGGGAGCCCTGGCCATCGCTGTCACAGCTGCTGGGGACACCCCTGCGCTGCCACCCTGCATCACCCTGTCGGGGAGTGCGGGACACCCACGGCTGCCCTCAGGCAGCCAAACCACTGGGCTGAGACAAATCCGAGTTGCTGTTCATCCCATGAAAACACAGGATTTTCACAGGGCCTTGGGTGCAGCTCGCAGCCGGCTGAGGCTCCAGCCATGGAGACAGGAGCTCACGAGCTGCTTCCTGCCCTGGCTGTGGGATCAGCACAGCCTCTGCCAGTGCCACGAGGCACCCTGAGACTGGCCAGAGGTGGGCTGGCAGCTCGGAGAGCCACAGCTCCGGGGTGGGCAGGGCAGTGGGAGCGGGATGCCCAGCTGGGATGGATGTGGGATGCACTAACAGTGCTCCCCACAGCCCCCTGCCCTCCGCCTGGGGGTCCTGGGACAGCCCTGAATGCCCCAAACACCCCACACGAGCAGAGAGTTGGGCACTGTGTGTNAGCTCGGAGAGCCACAGCTCCGGGGTGGGCAGGGCAGTGGGAGCGGGATGCCCAGCTGGGATGGATGTGGGATGCACTAACAGTGCTCCCCACAGCCCCCTGCCCTCCCCCTGGGGGTCCTGGGACAGCCCTGAATGCCCCAAACACCCCACACGAGCAGAGAGTTGGGCACTGTGTGTGTGTGTATCTGTGTGTGTGTGTGTGTGTGTGTGTGTGTGTGTGTGTGTGTGTGTGTGTTTAATAAAATACAAACTTACATTTCCCCTTTCAAATGGAATTAACATACTTTATTGCCAGCTATAAGAATTATTCCTTAAGGGTAAGAAGTTTATAAAAAATTTAAAGTAACAAAGGCAAACTTATAAAAAATTCATCTTTTAGTAGTGATTGCTCTATAAAAAAAAGAGTAGGTTTAAGTGAGAATACAAAATTCGCAGAATTAATTATGTAAACAGAAAAAAAGGCACAACAGCTGAGAACTAAACTAATTAGCAGCAGAGTGGCCCTGCCGGTGGCAGCCTGGGCCAGAGCACTGGCTGTGTGAGAGTAACCCACAGTGACATTTGTGTCCCCGAGTTGTTTGTGACACAACTCTGCTGAGGCTCAGAGCAGTGCTGGCTTAATTAACCCAACGGTGAGTGTGGGGAGCACCAGCTTTTCTCACCTGTGCCTTGTGCTGGGATCTTTGTCCCGAGGGTGCTGCAAGCCGACGTCGGCTCAGATTTACCACAGGATCCTCTGGGAGAGCTGCTGCAGGAGTCAGGCAGCTCCTGGAATCATGGAATCTCAGAATGGCCTGGGCTGCCTGGCCAAGAGTCCCAGAAGAAAAAGAGAAAACCCCAGATCCCTACAAATGCGATACCTGAAGGGAAACCCCAGCCCTTCTGTGAAGCTTCCAGGCCTCCAAGCCAGGACAAGGCTGTGACCAAACCCTCTGGACCTTCCCTCCATCCTTCATGGAGAGCAGAGGAGAGGCAGGAGAGTGGATACAAGGCTGGGGTGGGAGAAGAAGAACCCTGCCAGGTAGTGCAGGTTGTCACCTTGGCTCAGTCTCTGTCCCTCTGCTTGGGCACAGCAGTGTCCCCAGAGCCCCCCTGATGCTGACCCCAAACTGGATAGACGTGGGAGGTGCTGAGGGGAGGTCATTGGGCGTGTCCTGTGCTGGGTCTGTCCCCACCCACCCCTCAGGACAGTGGGAGCTGGCTCTCCCCCCTGGGGGACCCTGGCCTGTAGGACCTGGTCACCAAAGTCCATTCCCGGCTGTGCTGCTCCGGCCCCTGTGTCTGGATCGGTCGGGTTTAATGATTGCCTTGCTCCATCCAGAACAGCCAAATGCGAGGGACGGGAGCAGAATGAGCAAGAGCCTTTCCATTCACAGGCACATTAAAGGTGTCATTGAGATGGAAGGCGCTTGCTCACTCCAGCCTGCGCTTTGCATTATTTTTCACTGTAGGAAAATTTTCAGGAGGAGAAAAGAAACTTAAGGAACACATTTAAAAGTAGAGTTGAATAGAACAGGGCTGCTGGGAATACAAATGCTGCTCGAGTTTCCTTCTGATTCCTCCTGCTGGCTGTCCTCTGCCAGGAGGCTCTGCTGGCCCTGCCCCAGAGGAGCTGCTGTCAGCACGGCTCCCGTGGGTGTTCCCAGGCAGGGACAACGAGTCCCACAGCTCCCGTGGGTGTTCCCAGGTAGGGATGGTGACTGCCACGGCTCCCGTGGTCTCACATCCCCTCTTGCAGGCTCAGGAGGTTTCTCTGTGCTCTCAGCTGCACACAGGACACGGCAGAGACACCCATGCCCTGGCTGGAGGTGACACTTGGGGTGTCATGGTCACACTGAGCCTGTTGGGATACAAGGCTACAGCTGTGCTGCACAGTCCCAGGAATTCTGCAGTGGGACGTGGTGTGGCTCCCACCCGGGGCAAGCACCAGGGGCTTGCCCTGTGCCACTCGCTGCCGTGACACACACTGGGTGTGGGGTAGGTGAACACTGTCCTCTTTCCCTGGGAAGGGACAGGGATGGGGATGGGGATGGGGATGGGGATGGGGCCAGGGGTTGGCTCTGTCTCCCCTCCTGCAGAGCCTCCCCGTTGCTGCCACCCACGCAGGAGACAGAAGCGTCACTCGGATTGGGAAGGAGCAGCTACATTTAGAAAGTGCACGAAAGGCAGCGTTTGAGTTTCACAGGAGCCCCTCGCCCACTCTTTTTCTCACCCTCTCAGCTTAATGCATTCCTGAAAAACCTCCTTTCCTCATCCGTAGCTATTTTTTGCCTCTGAGCTGTAGCATGAGTAGGTGGGATCATCTCGCCGTGCCCAGGTGTGCCGTCCCAGGGGCTCGCTCAGGCTTTGCAGCGTGAGGAAGCTCCATCACCCCATTGACGGCCCACAGTGAAATGCCTGGAGGGATTCACCTGCAGCCCCTTCCCTGCCCCAGATCCAGTTTTCCCCTCCCTGTGATGAAGCAGTTCTAACGGGAGGTTTTTGCTCCGCGTTGCCCTTCCCTGGCAGTTATCAGTGATGCAGAGCCCGGGATTCCTGGCACTGAACATCCCAGCCCTGATTCCCTACGTGGGGACATGGACCCACAGGGTTCTGCTCGGCAGTGAAAGACCCAGAGAAATGCAGATGCCGAGGGCAGGGTCTGGCAGCTCCCCCTGAACCTCCTGAGGGCAGAGCAGGGACCAGCTGCTGCTGTGGAGAATTCCCTTGAGGATGCAGGGCTGAAATGACCCTCCTGGCCGGGTGGGCTTTTGCCAGCCCTCGATTCGAACACTCCCCTTTCCTCTCCTCTGCTGACGAGTGCCAGGCAAATTCTCCCAGTGCCCTCTCTTGGCATCGCTGCCCCTTCATCTGGCTGCTCTCTGAAGAGGATTTAATGAGGATTTTAAGTGGTTCCTTCAGGCAGGTGCTGGCCAGGCCAACCCGCCAGGACCAAAATCCGCCCTGGAAGCTCTCCTAATGAACCCTGCGGCCGGGGGAAGGAATACAGACGGGTGATTCTCTGCGTTTGCCGGGAGAGCTCCGAGCGCTCAGCTCCGGCTGCTGCCGCGGCACCGGGGCCAGCGCCAGAGGCAGCCGGAGCGGCAGGAGAGCAGGACGGGGCACGATGAATATTTCATGGTGCAGCGCCAGAGCTCTGCATCAGCACCGGAGTGGAGGGCTCAGCACTCCCGATGTTTGATCCCGCACACGGGAATGTCAGGGCACACGAGCCTGGGTGGGCTCCGAGTGCCCCCGAGTGCCACACCCGGCAGAGGCCGGACATTGCGTGGCACAGCGGGGACACGGCGGCACAGGACCCAGAGTAGGTGGGAGGGCAGGGATTGCTCTGCCAGCGGTTCAATTTCCAGGCTGATAATAAGTCCCGAGATTTCCTCAGGGCTCTGAAAATACGTGACTAAAGAGAAGATCTTCATCATGGAGGGAGAGCAGGAAAGGTTGGGCTGACCTTCCCGTAGAGCAGTGGCCACCAGCACTAAAAGGTCACTGCGAGCACTCTCGCTGCCGCTGGCTCCCGGCTGCGGGGGCTGGCAGGGACAGGGACCTGCCTGACAGTGGTGGGCGCTGGCACCAGCCCACCCAGCACAAACCTCGCTCTGGGAGTGTTTGCCCGGTTCTAAAGCCCGGGTTCCCCACGTCCTCAGGAGCCCTCATCCCTGGAGGTGTCCAGGGAATGCCTGGACATGGCACTCAGAGCTCTGGGCTGGGTGACAAAGTGGGGCTCGGTCACAGGTTGGACTCGATGGTCTTGGAGGTCTTTCCCAACCTAAATGACTCTGGGATTCTGGGATTCTGTGTCTGGACCCTGTGGCAGCCGACAGCCTCTGCCTTCCCAGAGACCTGGAGCCAGGCTCTGTATCATCACCTGCTGCTGAATCAGCCCCGGCAATATCCCGGCGGTGCTTCAGAGCTGGAGAGCTCTCAGCTGGGAGGTGCTCCCTGCCACTGGCATCAGTTCAAGCCGCCTGGTGAACTAAATTGATTTTTTATAGTTGCTCTGGAGCAAGTTAAATGAATCTGTTAGTAGCTGCTCCCTGCTTAAAGCTTCCCTCAGTGCTGGAACTGCAGCCCGGCGCTCCATAAAACGGGGGGGCTGCTCCAGCCGTGCCCCCGCCCCCGAGCGGTGCTGCTGTGATTAGCTGCCTGCTGCATAATTCCACATCATTACTGCGTGCACTCGTGCACTCCGAGGGAGCCATCAGCGGAGCGAGCCGCGCCGGGCTGCGAGAGGAATCCGCGCCTCAAATAGGAACCCTGTGCAAAACACGGCGTGCAGGCGTCTGCACACTCCTGGTTTGCGTCTGCACCTCCCGTGTTAGTCCAGCGCCAGCTCCAAGTGTTAAATCACCGGGAAGCAGCTCAGCCATCACAGTCCTGCCTCAAAGACAATGATATTAAAAATTAACAGCAGTTTTGCTTATATTTTTTATAGAGGTTTGTGGGGGTTTTTTTCCCCCTTGAACATTTCCCCACATTTCTGTGCAGTAAAAGGGCTGGAAATCCACTCCCATAAAACCAGTGCAGGTTGAGATTCACAGCACTCCGGGACCTGGGGGTTTTGGGAAAACAAAGGTCACCCCTCGCATGTGGTCGCTCCTCGGAGAGGGATTGGAGGCTCGAGGGAGCTCAGTGGTTCCTGCATCCCCGGGGCTTCGGACACAGCAAGGGGCGTCAAGAGAGGCAGCACTGGAACAGGAACTCCCCAGTGCCAAATCCAGCCCAAATCAGCCACAAAACTCCTTGGTGGGTCTGCTCAGAGCCACAGCACAGCGGTGCAACCCCGTGTCCTGCTGCCCGTGCCCAGCCTCGGCAGCTGGCACCGCTTCCCCCTGCCGGGGCTGGGGCTGGGGGATGCTGAGCCAGCAGAGCATCTCTCCCAAAAAAGGGTCTGGGGGATGCCGAGCAGGCAAAGCATCTCTCCCAAAAGCAGGGCTGGGGGATGCTGAGCCGGCAGAGCATCTCTCCCAAAAACGGGGCTGGGGGATGCTGAGCCGGCAGAGCATCTCTCCCAAAAGCAGGACCAGGATGGAGCCGCCCGGTATCGCGGCTGGCACCATCACGGGCGGTTTCTATCACTCCACACAGCTGCTGAGTGCGCCTCTTCCTTCCCAACAGCTGCTGGGATCTGACCCTGTCCATCAGCAGTGCCAGGAAAGCCAGCGAGCTGCCGGCAGCCGCCTCGCTGACATCGGTGTTTTCAAACATGCAGGCAGCGATGTGATCGGCGCCGTCCCCAGAGGCCGCGCTCGGGGCCTCGCTGCGCGGAGCTGCCGCCGGTGCTGCCAGGAAACGCTGCTGCTGCTGCCGAGCGCAGTTTAACTCTTGAAGCGCAGCGGAGCCGGGCTCGGGCGGGCGCTCCGTGCTGCTCTGCTGGCTCCCGGATCCCAGTATCCCGGCAGGGGTGAAAGAAAAGGGAACTTTGGAGATGAAGGAGGCAGAGCTGGAGAGGATGAGGCCAGTGGGAGGTTTCCTGGCGGTGCCACCATCAGGGGGTGTGGGTGCCACCATCAGAATAAGGCACCCTATGTTATCAAAGCAATGGGTAGGGAATAAAAAAAATGTCTTTTGTTGACTTGGGACAAAAGATAATTAATGACGATTAAAGCAATATAAATGCCACCAAGCATTAGCGGGACAGCCAGGCTATCACTTAAGCAGCAAACAAAGGATGCCTGCACTGGATGGGGAGCACAGGAGGGTGCAGGGGAGACACAGGGGAGCTGTGACGAGCTCCCCACGAGGGCCAGCCGTGGCTGGGTGAACAAGTGCTTGTGGAATTTGAGACCACCAGCGTGGAATTTGAGACCACCAGCGCCCATCTGACGGTGCCGCAAAGCCCTGCCCGCTGCTGGGTGGCGATGGACGGCAAGAAATGCCCCCAGGTGCCAGGAAGAGCCACATGGAGGGGACAGGCAGCCCCTCAGCGATAGCTTGAGGACCCCCTCACCCACATCCCCCATCCCCATCCCTCCTGCAGCCTCTCACTCCGGAGGTGAAGGTGCTGCTGGGTGCCCGCTGCCTTTCTCGCGTTTCTGGCCTGAGGAATCCACCAGGCTGCGTCTCCCAGCACCCTCGTTAATTTGAACAACTATTTACTTAAGCCCCCACCCCCCCCGCCCTCCCCCGCATTATGCATGCGGCCAGCGGGGCTGTGACTGCGGCATCGATCGGCACCACTTCAATACCCTCATTGAGATTCCGGGCACCAGCTCAGGGACTCTATCTCAGTGTCTGGTCAATAGCTTATATTTTTAATTTGTCGATAATCAGTCAGGACCTTGGTCTGAGTGCTGCCGAGGCTCCCTGCTCAATGGAGAAGGTGAAATCACTCAGGCAGGGTCATGTTTATGGCCTGAGCTGAACCATGGGAAATGGAGATATCAGTCAGGCTTATGAAAAATAACATGCTATATTATTTTTCATAAACCTGACAAAATCATATTAATTTAAAGACAAAGATAAGACACCCAGCTGGCAGCGCTCACTTTCTCTTCCCTTCCGAGCATGCCGAGCCCTGGGAGGTGCAAACCAGCCCAAAATGTTCAAGCCTGGCACCACCACCACCACGCAGGGCACATGCCCAGGAGCTGGTGACAGCCCCCAAGCATGGCACCATCTCACTTGTGCCACTTTTCCTCCCCATCATCATCATCATCATCATCATCATCATCATCATCCCCTCGCTGACTTCAAACACCAGCTGAAGGCAGTTCCTTCAGCCTAAGGAACAGCAGCAGGAGGGAATCAGGCAGCAGCAGCAGAGGGGGGAACACAGCTCTGGAAGAGGGACCTGGCTCCTTTGGAGGTGATGCCCAGGGATTGCTGCTGGGAGCTCCAAGGTGTTCACAGCAAAGACGTGATTTTTAACAGGAGAAGAAGATACCTATGTTTGCAGGTGAGTGCTGAGCCTCAGGGCCTTTTCTAACTAATACTCGGAGTATTTAACTGGTTTTAAGGCTTCTTTTGAGAATTTGATGAGACAAAAGGTTATTGTCTGGAAACTCTTGGCTTTTGGAGTCTGTATCTCTGAGCAGTGTCACCGAAGGCACTGTTGTTAATGGTGTTGGCTGTGCCATAAACGTACCTGTGAGTTTTTGGGGCAAAGGGCAGGAAAGAAAAAAAGAAGCTTGAAGTTGCAGTTTCACCCTCTAAAGAGAAAAACGGGCTCTGTAGGGTTTCCATCTGAGGTGTGTGAGCCCCGGGAGCGGCGTGTGATGGAGGTGTCAGCACGTGGCTGCAAGGAGCAGGGTGTTCATAATTTATAGTTTTTAAGGAAACCAGCCCTGGGAGCTGCAGCTCTGTGGGCTGTGGTGCCTCCTGCGAGTGGGGAGCTCTGCTGGGGTTTTGGCCTCTGATGGACTTGCCTAGATCTGGCTGGGACCAGTGGCCTTGTGCTGGCCAGGTCCCCCAGCCCTCCCCTCCCAGTGGCTGGGCACAGAGCAGGGCCCATTGCAGCAGCCTTTGAGGAGGCTAAATCCTCAAAATATACCGTTAAACATTAACAATATCCTATATCATTAAAATACAGATGTGGAGATGCAGATTTTCATGCCCAATTTGTCTGCAGTCCCTCAGCTCTCATGCACTCAGTTCTACTTGAAAAGGCCAAAAAAAGGGTAGAATAAACTGTTAGAAACCCCCAAGGCGAGATGAGTTGACAAGTCAGGAAGTGCATATGCGCACCTGGAGAGGCAGTGGTTAAAAAAAAAAAGGAGGAAAACCTGGAACATTGATCAGGGAGAGCTGAACTGCCTTGGGAATGCTGGGAAAGGAGCTGGGAGTAAAGGGAGGGAAGGGGCAGGTGTGAATGTGGGGGTGCTGCCTTGCAGGGGTGTTAGAATTGTAGAATTCCAGAGTGGTTTGGGTTGGAAGGCAATTAAAAATTCATCCCATCCTACTCCTTCCACTATCCCAGGTTGCTCCAAGCCTTGTCCAACCTGGCCTTGGGCACTTTCAGGGATGGGGCAGCCACAGCTTCTCTGGGCAAACTCTCCCAGTGGCTCAGCAGTGCTGGTGACTCCAGTGCTCTGTGATTTCTGGAGGTGCTGAGATATCACCAAGAGCTTGGGGCTGACCTTAGAGTCCCCTCTGTGCCCCACATGTCCCCATGGCTGTGTCCCCTCCCTGCAGGGACCGGCCCTGGGACCCCCGTGTGGCTCAGCAGGCTGGGCTGGGCGAGGGGGGCTGCACTCCTGTGGCTCGTATCCACCAAGGAGTCCTGCTCCCGTATCTCACACTTGTCTCCTTCGATTTCCCTGACAGCCAATTCTGGAAAGTTGGAAGGTGTGCCATTATCTGGGACTACATTATGAAAGTGTCGCGCGGGTGATGAATGGCAGCGCTCAGCGGCTCCGAGGAGCAGCGGGGAAAGAGTGACATTAGGAAAGATCTGCTTTTTATGGTTTCTTCAATAGGGAGGGCTCTTCGGAGGGCTGTATTTCAAATCAGATAATCAAACACTCTTCCTGGCCTCCCAAACTTTGCAAGAAAGTGCTGGAGGAGTGTCCTGGCAGAGGGTTGGAGGGGATGTGACTCATTTAGGTTCTTGCCTTGCTATGACAGGGAGTTCTCAGGCAGCAGTGCCCCACTCCTGTGGTACTGCCCTCTGCCTTCAGCCTGGTGCTGCTGCCTGTGCTGCTGAGGAGGGGTCTGTGCTGGGTGTTGGGAGTCCTGCTGGGTGGGAAATGGCTCCAGTGTGGGTTTGTTCTGCTGGAGGGACTGGAGAGAAGGAGAAGAGTTGCAGGGAAAGCTGTAGGAGGTTACCCCAGTGCTCTGTGATTTCTCATCCTGGGGCGGTGAGACATCGCTCGAGGGCTGCAGGGCTGGAGGAGAGGGGACCTGGGTGGCATCCCCTCAAGCACAGTGTGGTGCTGGCTCCAGCAGCTGGCACTGCCCCTGTGTGTCTCATTCTGGGCACTTCACGCCCTGCATGTGCAGTTCCCAGCGGGGCCCCATCTTCCTCCCCGTTCCTGCCCTTCCCCAGCCCCGTGGCTGCCCTGTGCCCCTCTCCAGAGCTCCCCATGCACCTCCCTGTGCTCTGCCATGGGAGCAACTAATAAGGCACACGGGCACATCGTTTAAAATGATATTTAATACCACTGGAAAAACCCTGAAGACCTATTGACCACGCAATATCCCGTGTCAGTGCGTTTTACGGGGAGTACGGAGGGAACATCAATAACCCCGCACAGGCTGCTGGTGCACAGCTCACCAGTAAAGCCCAGCTCAGCAGCTGCGAGTCCTGCTCGTGTTCCTCCTGCCATGGGGAGCCCAGAGCCTGCAGGAATCCACAGCACCTTTCCCAGCATCTCCTGCTGCTGCCCGGCAGCAGATGGCTTTTGGCCCCACATCATGTAAGGAGAGAATCATGGAATAGTTTGGGATGGAAAAGGTCTTAAAGATCATCCCATTCCACCCCCTGCCATGGGCAGGGACACCTTCCACTAGCCCAGGTTGCTCCAAGCCCAGTCCAACCTGGCCTTGGGCACTTCCAGGGATGGGGCAGCCACAGCTTCTCTGGGCACCCTGTGCCAGGGCCTCACCACCGTCACAGGGCAGGATTTCATCTGAATATCCAGACTAAACCTCCTCTCTGTCAGTGTGAAGGCATTCCCCCTTTTTCTGTCACTCCAGGCCCTTGTAAATAATCTCTCTCCACCTTCCTTGTAGGCTCCCTTCAGGCACTGGAAGGCTGCAATTAGGTCACTCCAAAGGCTGAACAATCCCAATTCTCCCAGCCTCAGAGGACACTCAGGCTCATTCCTTCCCTTCAGAAAGGTGGATGCTCTGCCCTAGATACCACAGAACCACCCTGTTTAATAAGACAGAACACGAGCAGCACCAGCCAGCTCAGAAAGCAAAGGCTTTCTTTTTTTTTTTTTTCCCCCTGTTGCCTTCAGGATATTAATAAAAACAGATTAATAAAATCAAAGGCAGCTCAATTAGACAGGGCATCAAGGAAAAAAATGTTTGCTGTACAGTCTTTCAATTTCCATGGCAGTTCTCACGCTGAGAAAATCTGTCTGCAGTTGCTGATGAAAAGATAGAAAGCTGATGTGTGAAACACAGGGGAGGGATGTACAAGCACGGCTGCCTTTGTGCTCCCCGTGTACAACACTCCTGTGTGGTGACATTCCCAGGTTCCCAGCACGGGGCCGTCCCACGTGTCCCTCCGGGGATGGCTGCAGGATGGTGTTTGATGAGCTGGGGTTAAATAGAGGTGATGGGCACGGGGTTTGGAGGGGAGGAGTGCCTGGTGGGGGTGGTCCCCTGCTCCCAGCCCTGAGGGTGGGCAGGAGCTCATCTCCCTGGGGAAGGATCCTGGAGAGGCTGGGTGCTGCCGGGGTGGGTGCCAGGGCTGGCAGAGGGCTCGCTCTGCTCTCCATGGAGGCTGCTCCCCGGGGCAGGAGCTCTCTCCTGTTTCCTGGTTCTCCCAGCACCGCATCCCAAAGAAAGCATTTATTTTCCCAGCGTTGCTGGGTTACCTCCAGTAACCTGGACCCTGTTTGGAGCAGCCCCGGCAGCCTGGCAGGGCTGGGGGAGGCTGGGCTGGCTGCGGTCATAACACACCTCCAGCATCCCTGGCTCCGAGACTGGAGTGGGTCTGGCAGCAGGAATGATCTCGGAGAGCTGTGTCGCTGGTGGGGAGGGACCCCATCTTCCAGGGGAGTGTGTCCCACCCCGGAGACTTTTCCAGACCCGTGTCCGGTTGGAATCTCGTACCTGTGGCTGTAAGGGCTGGGCTATTTGCATAAGGAGGCTGCGGGGACTTCCCTCACCCAGAACCCCGGCGCAGCGAGAGTGGAGGCAATTCCAGGCACGTTTCCATTTGCAGGAAGACACCTCCCGGCGATTTTCTGCTGGGAAAATTCCTTCTTGGAGGAGCTGCCTGCTGGGTCCGTGTGTTACTGCTCCTGGTCAGTGCCTGTTGAGTCCAGAGATGAGCAGGGATGGAACCATTCCCTTCTCCCAGGCTGAGACATTCTCAACCAACAGGTCACTTAGGCTGTGGTGTTGTTTAAATTCAAAAAGGTTTTTAAGCACCGGAAATTCTGAAACCAGACGAAAGGCTGCTGCTGAGTGAGGACACTCATCATCCCCTCGGAGCAGGGCTGGGCTGGGGGCTCTGGTGGGGCCACAGGGTGGGCACAGCCCATCACGTACATGCACCACGAGGTGCCCTGACGGCTCTGTCTCACCTCTGAAGCCCTTCATCCTCAGGGATGGAGGCAACAGCAAGAGGCCTTGGCTGTTTGGGACTTTTTGGTGGGGTTTCTTTTTCTGTTTGTTTTAAAAGCAGCAATAAATCCGGATCTAGTTTTGCAAGTGTGAACAGGATCTGGTCCCAGGGAGCTGCTCTGGAGTGTGCTGCTGAGCCAGAGAGAGCCTGGCACAGTCCCCGAGGCTGCAGGGTGGGGGAAAAGGTGCCTGGAGCTGAGCCCTGAGCAGCAGGGGCTGGGGTGGGGGGCCAGGGGAGGATGTCTGTGACCCCGGGCAGGGTCCTCTGGAGCTGTGTCCCCCACTCCATCCATCCTGGGGGAAGTGTTCATCTGCACGTGGATCCCTCCTGTCAAATGCCGAAGCACTTTGTGGAATGATGGTAATTATTACAGCACTAAAACAAAGCACCAAAAGCTGATTGCTTGGGAGAGATCACTAACTATCTTTGTCTAATTACTTGGCTCCAATTAACATTTTACCACAGACTCTCTGCAAGCACTTTTCTCAGAAGAGAAAAAAACACCCCAACCAACAGAGTCAACAGCAACATAAAATAAAAATACAGTAGCCTTGGAAATAGTCCTTGACATCACTCTGGAAAAATAGAGGGGGGGAAAAAAGCCTTCCCACACAGGAGCCTGGTGAGGGGGAGACTGGCACAGGGGGATGAGCGAGGGGATGTGTGACAGGGAAGAGCTGATGGAGCCGGAGGAGCCCAGATGCCCTCAGTGCTTGTACTGGGCAGAGGGACAGTGGCCATGGGGCTCTGGGATGGGCAGAGCCACCTGCATCCCACCAGCATTCCCAAACAGTGCTGTGCTGGAGCCTGGGGCTTCTCCTGCCTGGAAAGAGCCAGGGATGAGCCCACTCACTTCTTGGAGATGGCCAGAATCCATCCCGGTGTGGCCCTCAGGCCAGTGGGGTACCCCAGTGGTGAGGCACAATGCCAGTGCGGGGTTGGTTTCAGCAGCTGGAGTTACAGGGCAGAGGGAGCACAGCCCAAAACCTTTCCAAATCCCGTTTTCCCCTTGCCCAAGGCCCGGGAAGGGCCGGGACAGGCGTCCCCGGAACGCCCAGGCTCAGCAGTGCGTGTTGCTGTGCTTCCTGGCGCTCCCATATTTACATACATCCTATAATTACCATCTGCACAGCCAGAGGCATTTGCTGGGAATGGGTTGATTCCATCTGTTGGTGCAATTTTCTCTGAGGAATTTGCATTGATCACTTTTTTATGCAAAGCTTTTGTATAGATCATTTTCCCCCTTTTTTAAAATTTTTTTAATACAGATAAATAATTTTAGGGAGGGCAGGGGTCTCTGCTGGCAGAGTGGGCACTGGCAGAGACCCCAAGTCTTGGAACAAGTTGCTGCTGTTTTCCCCCCTGCTCAGCACGGATTAGGGAGTTCAGGCTGCTCCAAGGTGGCATTTCTCAAATATTTATGGTTTTCTGTTATACTTGAGGTGGTAACTCATCCTTAATGTGTTGACCTTCAATTAGGAGGAAGAGGGTGTGGTAATTAGTCAGTCAAGTGATTCCTCTAGATCAGAGCTCAGGCTTGGACCTGGTGGGACCAGATGGGACTTTTTGCATATTTTTGACAGCTGTAATGAACAGGGCAGCGAGTATGGATGGGAAATTCCCACAGCCTCCAGAGTTTCCTTGGGTACTACAACTGCTCCAAGTCTCCCCAGGTTTATCCTGTCTCATCCCCGTGGGTGAGCTGGGGACAGGACAGCCCCGGGGTGCAGCACCCTCGTGGTTGGGGTGTAGGGAGAGCTGTGGGATGCAGGGACACCCTTCCTCAGGGAATGTCACCAGCTGGCCCCGGCCTCTGCTTGGGGACTGTTGGATCACAGAATCCCAGAATCATTTAGGTTGGGAAAGACCTCCAAGATCGAGCCTAGCCTTTGACTGGTCATCCCCTTGTCTCCCAGCCCAGAGCACTTGGACACCTCCAGGGATAGGAACTCCAAACCTCCCTGGGCAGCCCCTTTCAAGGCCTGACCACCCTTTCCACGAGGAAATTCCTGCTGATGTCCAACCTGACCCTCTCCTCTTGTCTCCGTTCCCTGGGAGCAGAGCCCGACCCCCCCCTGTTTTCCCCCTCCTGTCAGGGAGTTGTGCAGAGCCACAAGGCCCCTCCTGAGCCTCCTTTTCTCCAGGCTGAGCCCCCTCAGCTGCTCCTCACAGGAGTCACTCCCCAGACCCTTCCCCAGCTCCGCTGGCCTTGGTTTTGGGATCCCTCCCGGTGTCCCGGGCTGGGCTGGGAAGTGTCGATGCCATAAAGGTGGGCAAAGGGGCAGTGGGACCCCGGGGGCTGCCAGGCTCCCAGTGCAGCCCAGTGCCTCTGCCTGCAGGGCAGCAGCTCCCAGCACTGAGGAGAAAAAACCTTCACAAAGCCCTAAACAAACCAACCCAGCTGCTCCCCCTGCCCTGCGGGTCTTGATTAAAGAAGTTATTGTAAGGAGGTGGTTGGACTTGCTGATGGGGGGGGTTAACAGGGATCAGCCAGGTTCTGCCTCCAGAGCCAGGGAAATAAATAAATAAATCCACGAAATCCATTGTGCTGTAAACAGTTCTCGGGAAAGAGCAGAGAAAATGAAGTGAACTCTTCCAATGCATCATGGAATATTACTGTATTTCATTTACTGTGGCACCAATTAGATGAGAGCCTGTTCTATTAACGTGCACCCTTGCAGATCCATGCTAAATTAACTGCTGGATCTTCACTACAGCAGTAAAGCGATTGATTTCTCCCCTTAATCAGTTTATTTCATTAGTTCTACATTTATTTTTACATGCATTTTGCCGAGCCGCAGTGAAATGACCTATCAAGGTATGTGACATCACGGACTGATTTGAATATTAACCAAAGAGCTATTACAGCAGTGCTGGTGCTTAAAGATCATATGTAAATCAAATGTCAGGGGATAAAATTGCAGCGAGGGCTGTCAGAAAACAATTTAGCGGTGGTTAAAGGGACAGCTCACGGCTGGGGAATGGTGAACTCTGTAAATGGATAATCCGCTTCCTGGTTCCACGGGAGTGGGGAAGTTTTCCCCGTACTGTAATTTTTTGTTGTGTTAAATTAGCTGCAGTTCAAAATCTTTCCCTTTTGTAGCCGGCATCCGGCTCCTAAGCACAGCCGTGACTTTCAGGTTGAGCTGGGCGCAGAATAATTTCCATTTCTGACCCAGGAAGCCGAAATACTTTAAATATAAATAGCTGTGAATAGCGAGAGGCGAAAATGGCTTCTCCCATCCTGTAATTATGAGGAACACGCTCCCAAGGGGAAAGGGAAGAAGGCTGGAGCCTGGCGACATCTCCTCTCCTGTGTGGGAGGCAGGAGGGTGAGCTGCTCCTTTTCTCCTGCCCAGGGAGGAGCTCTGCGCTGTTGGGGTGGTCCCTGGGCAGGTCTGGGAGCAGCAGGGTGACTCCTGTGTGCTGGCATCGGGGCTGGGGGGACGTGTCCCACAGCTGGCTGAGCCCCCTCGCCACGGCCACTCCACAGGGGCTCCCAGGGGATGCTCCTGGACATCTGGGCTTGGAGCTGGGCTCACCAGAAACACCCTCCTCTGTGCAAGGAGTGCCCAGCCCTGGTCCCTCCTTCCCCTGGCCGTCCTTGGGGCACAGCTCAGGGGGACGGGGGGCTGGCTGTGGGCAGAGCAAGGGAAGGGGGTGCAGAGCTGCCCATCAGGAACGAGGGGTCTCCTGCTCCAGGACACCACGAGGTTCCAGCTCTGGAACCCACGGAAGGGCTGGGGGCTCTTAGGCCACCAGCACTCATCAGCACCACCAAAGCCTCACTGCAGCCCCAGCTGGGGGGTCTCCAGCCATGGGCTGGTGCCACCTGTGGGCTTGGAAGTGCAGGAACAGAGCAGTTTGGGCAGCGTGGAAGCTCCAAGGCAGAGCTGTGTGGCACCGTGAGCACCCAGCCCTGTGTTTGTCTTTGAAGCAGCAGTGAGGAAATGAGGCGTCAATGACCAATAATCAAAGGCAGCCACGGGAAAAGCAGCGGCAGATCCCCCTGCCCAGCAAACGAGAGAGCAGCAGGTTGTGATGTGAGCTGTGCCATAAAGCCATCCAGTGCTCCCTTCCCAGGGTTTAAATCCAGCTCCCGTGTCCCTGGGGCACCATCTCACAAAATCCGTCTGCACTGAGTAAACATTGAAATTATATAATTAGCCCCTCAGAGAAAAGAATTCTAAATTCATGGGAGCTTAAAGTTAAGAGGGAAATATTACAGCTCTTCTGCCCTTCCCTCTCATCTCTAAACGTCGAGTGGTGCAGTGGGCGAGGAGATTCCAGGAGGGAGGGAAGGCCTGGGAGGGCTGGATTCATCCGAGGGTCTCCTAGAGCCCCCTGTGCTGGGGCCCTGGTCCTTCGAAGGGCTGCAGGTGCCAGGGTGCAGCACAGGGTGGGTGGGCTCCAGCAGCTCCCGGGGAATGGGGGGACGAGGGATGCATTTGGCCTGGGTCTGCTGGTGCCTAATCAAACGCCAGTGCTGGCAATAACCCGGGATTATAAATGGGAATTGTACTCCATCAAAATTGATTCCAGGGTAAATTGAATATTGAGTTAAATTCCGGAGCCTGGTGAAGGCTCTGCCTTCCCAGTCCAGCACTGAAGCAAATCCATCGTGAGTCTCCTGGATATACCGCGCCGCTGTCTGACCTTGGGTTACTGCAGTAACCTTAAGTGCACAGTAATACACTTTCAGTCACTGTTCAATGCTCAGGGGAATGGTTTAAGGCCCTTGGCTGGAGTGAATATTTTTATGCAGGCTATAATTTCTTTGAAGACCTTCGCCAGCAGCCAGGCAGCCTTCGGAGCGTCCTTCCCCCGGAGCACCGCGGGGTGGGGACCCGGTGGAGGGGACCCCCGGCCCGGGCAGGTGTGCTGGGACAGCACTCCGGGTGTGGGGGATGCTGAGTGCTGGGAGAGGCTCAGACCAAGTGAGGAGATGTGACCAGACCACCTCCCTGGGTGGGCAGTCCTCCAGGACCTTCCCACGGCCTCCTCCAGCCAGGTGAAGTGGACATCGGGCTCTGCGTGGTCCTGAGTGTTTCCAGGGGGACAGGGCTGGGAACAGGCAGGAGAGGAGGGAGAAGAAGCAATGCCTGAGAGGGGACACATGGCTTTTCTTCTCTGCCTCACTCCAGGATGCCAGCAGCAGCCCTTTTTCTCCTGGGGAAGCTTCCCTATGCTGGCTTTGGCCCCATCTTGGGAATGTGCCACCACGGAAAGCCTCATTCCCATGGAGCCCCTCGGCCTTGCTGCTGCTGGGGGCTGTGGGCTGGGAAACACTGATGTAGGTAATCCCTGTCCATCCTGAGGGACTGTCAGGGCTGGGTCCATCCCCGTGGAGAGCAGGAGGAGGAGGTTTTGGCGTCTCTCTGGTGATTTCTGGGCTGGGCAGCCTGGCTGTCCCGTCCCGGGCTGTGCAAGGCTCCGTCCCTGCTCCCTGCCCAGCTCTGCACCTGGGGCCTCATTGGAGCTGGGATTATGCTAAATTCAGTTAAGCTGGACAAATGCTCTCTGGAGATCCAGAGAAGAAACCCCCGAACTGATTTTCATCTGTGGATCAGGCAAAATTTGATTCACAGTTCAATCCTCCAAAGGGAGAAATTTGCACAGAATCCCTGCTTAGATTTTATTTTAAGCAAATCCTATAAAAATCCATCTGAAGGAGACGGTGGCTCCATCTTTCAGATCCTGCGCACTGTATCCGGGAACACGAGTTCTGCTTTTATATAATAAAAAATGTAGAGTTTCCTCATGTTGCCATATGTTTTTGCATTTATCCGTGCACTTGCTATAACCCTCTCCGCGGTGTGTGCCTACAGAGCTCTCTGTGTCAGCATTGAAATGCAACGAGCCGGTATCATTCATGCAAAAAATGAGCCTAAAATCTCCCTGAAGAGGGGAATATAATAGAATACAATTGTATCATTTAAAAAACTTTGCATCATATTACACAGTCAAAAAGATAATGTATGCTACGAGGGAGGAAGCCGATGAAATATTGGGTTAACTCTTTAGTTGCCCTTGCTGCGGCAAGTGGCATCAGCTCAGCATCCCCTTCCTGGCTCAGCATCCTTCCTGCTCAGCATCCCCTCCTGGCTCAGCATCCTCATCCTCCTCATCCTGTTGTGTCCCAGTCGATGGGCTGCGGATGGGAGCACGTCCCACACATTCTCAGGCAGGATGTGCTTCTGCCTCTCCTGTGCAGCCCTTCGCTTCCTTTTCCCTTGCAGGACCACTAACCCTGCCCATCCATTCATCCATTCCCTGCTTTGGCTGGAAAACCCTTGGGGGATGAAGTGTGGCCCCACAGAGCTGTGTGTTTGGTGAGAGGGTAACCCCTCCTGCTCGTAGGTGTCCGATGGGCACCTTGGACCAGGTGTTTTGGGGAAGGTGGCATCGCCCACCTGGTCCTACTGAGTGCCCACAGCAGCTCTGTGCCCGTGGGACCCCCTCCGCTCCCTCCAACCCAACCCTGCTCCTCCTTCGTTGGTGTAAAGAGGAATATTCCCCTCTCTTGGAATACTATCTGTTCCCAAATCATGTATAAAACATTTGCAGAAACCACTTACTCCTCATGTATTTTTTATGAGTCCGATCCGAAGTTAAAATATATAAACATAAAAATATCAAGAAGTACTTTAGGGAAGAAAAAAAAAAAAAAAGTTATTTCACAAAATATCAGGAGACCAATTTAGAATCTCGCCAGAGCCGCTGCCCTCCCGCACAGCCCTTCCTGAGCGCTCCCTCCAGCTTCTCCCACGAGCAGGGACCCTTCCCGGAGCTTATCCAGCCCCTCTGGCAGGCTCAGCCTTTCACACTCAAGAAATAAACCCCATAATTTTATTTAATCCAGGGGATAATCTTTTTTGTAATGTGCCAGGACAAAGATGGGGAGTTTTATTTCCGGAAGACCAGATTAAGGCAGTTTTGTGCCGGCAGGAGAGGCAGAGTGCAGAACCCAACAGATCCTTCAGCCCGGGCTGAAGCGCCCGGGGGAGCGGGGCCGAGCCAGGCCCTCCCCGCTTCCCAACCCCGCTAACGAGGAGGAATTTACAGGCAATCCCAGCGCCGATGATTTATTTTTTCCTTGTCAAGGACGTGCATCCTTGAAGCCTCCTCTCGCCGTGGATCATTTCAGCCGCTGCCAGAGCGGTGCCGGGTGCTGCTCCACGGGGCTGGATGTCTGCATGCCAAAGGTGTTCCCACCCCGGAGTGGTGCTGGGTGCTGCTCCATGGGGCTGGATGTCTGCATCCCAAAGGTGTTCCCAGCCCTGGAGTGGTGCTGAACACAGCTCCATGGGGCTGGATGTCTGCATCCCAAAGGTGTGCCCCCCCCGGAGTGGTGCTGGGTGCTGCTCCATGGAGCTGGATGTCTGCATCCCAAAGGTGTGCCCCCCCCGGAGTGGTGCTGGGTGCGGCTCCATGGGGCTGGATATTTGCATCCTGAGGGTGTTCCCAACTCCAGAATGCAGGACTGGGTGCCCTGTGGGGCTGGGTGGCAGCGGCCCAAGGGTGAAGCTCTGGGATTAATCTGCCCGTGAGGGTTCCTGCATTTGGTGCTGTCCCAGACACACTGGGGGTGGCAGAGAACTCCATCCCCCTTGGCTCCACACCCTCATTCCCACCACACTCCTCCAGCCCACCCTGCTGGTGCCAGCCCCTGCCCTGGTGCTGTCACAAAATCCAGCCCAGCATCCCCCACCCAGGGCCCCTCCCTGCTGCTCACCCCCCTCCAGTTCCTCCTGAGCCCTCCACAAACTCTGCTGGTCAGGGCTGCCTCTTGCTGTCAATTCCTGGAAAAATTCCTGGAAAAGTTGCAAATGTTTTTGCCATTTTTCCTCCCTGATGAGCCGAGTCGGAGTTAATTGGGGGAGTTGCCGCCCGTATCGGTCACTGTGCTGTGTTTGCTGAACACTTTGTGCCTGCTTCCCTCAAAATCATCTCTTTGGTTTCCATTTCGCCCTTTCTTGTGTTTAATTGGGGAATAAAAGAGCCCAAGCCCCCAGATTTTGCCTGAAGTCCTGGCTGTGGGTCTGAGAGAGCTCCCGGGGCCTGCAGAGCCCAGATCTGATCTGAACCTTTCCAGGGGATGTGCTCTGGAATATGGTCCAGCAAAAATCCCAGACAGGGCCACGCAAAAGGCCTTTCCCTCCCCGTGCCCTCCCTCTCAGAGTGGTTGAATCCCTCCTCAGAAAAGCAGAGTGTTGTTTCATGTCAGGGCAGTTTTCCTGGAAACCCCTGAGACAAAACCTCACTTTGGTAGGTAAAGATCGCTACTTTTGTTAATTTTGCCTCTAAGCATTATCAGTTAAATATTGTTTCTTTAAAAATGTATTTAATTTAAACTAAAATGCTGGAAATTTCCTTTCGAGGGCACTTTTTTTTTTTCGCTCACATGAATATTAATGCCTTTCTCCGAGAGATCTACTTGAAAAAAACAAGAATAAATTAAATACCTACAGATTTTTCTAATTCCTCTTTTTGGTGACATGCCGTCATTACATCAAATTACCGAGATGTGCTCCCATTTTTTTTTTTTTTTTTTGTGTGTGTGTGTGAAAATTATGGAATATAAAGTATATGTAAATGCAGCAAAAGGCTGTGAAGAAAGAACAGGGACAGGGGAGGCATTAGGTATTCAGCCAGCGTCGTCGTGAGCCAATTAATCAAGCAGTGGCGAGGAAAGATGCAGAAACGATGAGTTCGCCCTTCATGTTGATGAGGCCGGTCCAGGGCAAATGCTGCTGCACCTGAGCTCGTAGTTAGGCATGCAGAAAGGAATCATGGGAATATCTTCACGCCTTTGTCTTTCTCGTGAAGGATGGAAAATGTCAAGCTGTTGTTTGGCTGCATGTGGGAGACTCGCTGAGAATTCACAGTCTGGCGAAGCAGCTTTAACTCTTTGTGGCCGGGCTCCGCCGGCACATCTGCACCCGGCGCCGCGGGGCTGGGCCGGGGAGGGGGGTGTCTCCACTCGGGAATTCTGTCCTCTGCCCCTCCCCTCAGCTGTGCCCCCGTTAGGGGGTGCAGGGGAAGCCCCCAGCCCACCCTTTGCTGTCCCAGTGCTGTTCCACTCACCCACCTCTGTCCATCCCCGTCTTCCCGCTGGATCAGCGGCTCAGGACAGCACCGAAGGCCCTGCCAGTCTCTCCCGTGGTGTGTTCCCCTCTCCCCTCACCATGGATGTGCACAGTATTCCCAACCTTGCCAAAGCCAGGAGCGATGCCAGGTTGGTGCTGCTGGTGTCTGCAGGGGGTGCCAGCCCGAGGCCCCGACCTCTCCATGTCACAGCCAGGTGTCCTCTCCTTGCTGTGCCTTTGGCTCTCCTGGGATGGCTCCTGGGGCACTGGCAGAGGTGAGGGGGTGCACAGAGCTCTGGTAGCACCAGGAATAGCACCCTGTTCTCAGGGATCTGCTGTGGATGTCCCTGCTCTCTGGGATCACACATCCACTCAGGGAGTGCCCCGGAGTGGGGGATGTCCTGAGAGCAATTCCATCACACACAGAGGAGCTCTGGGCACCCTGGGCACTCCCAGCATGGGGGCTGCTCACACACGGGGCTTCTGGGCCATTCCCAGATTCTCCCTGCCCTGGATCAAGGCTTTGCACTTTGCAGAGGAAGCATCACAGGGATTCAGACGGGAAGATGAGAATTCCTCAGACCTTCATCCACCCTCCTTGCCCAGGCAGAGCATTGTGAGTCTCTGATCCTTCTCCTCCCTCCCCTCTGGACTCCGTCCTGGTGGGCCCTGTCCCCAAACCTGGAACAGCCTCAGCTGCTCCTTGGCACTGCTGAGTTGGTGACAGGAATTGCATCCCGCCCATCACACATGATGCTTCTCCCTTTCCCCTGCAAACCATTTGCTTTTCCTTTAGCATCATGATATTGCTGGCCTAATTTCAACTTCTGATCTGGAACAAGTCTGAGATCCTTTCCTCCTGTCACACCAGTAATTCCCCAATTATGCTGAGCTCCAGGGGCCATACTCTGCACCTGGATCCAGCAGATAAATTCCCATTTCTCTCAACTAACTCCAGCATTTTCCAAGACCTTTGCCATTCAGATTCTGCTCTCTAATGCATTCAAAGATTGCAAATTTAATAATTGTATTTTTCCCATGACACAGACCAGATAGTGAATGGCACTGGATACAGGACAGAGCCATCCAACAGTTCTCATTTCATCCAACCACCCCTGACTAGTCTCTGACTGCACTTTTTCAGCTGGTTTTACCCTCACCAAATAGTATTTTCATCTCGACTCTGATTCCTCAGCTTGCTTGTGAGAATGTCATATAAGACGGTGTCAAAAATCTTATTAAAGTCAAGATATGACATTTACTGCTTCTTTTCTATCCAGAAGGCCTATTACCCTGTCGCAGATGAAAATTAGATCGGTTTGCCACGATTTGTTCTTGACAAACCCATGTTGGCTGCTACTCACCCTGTTATCTTCTTGGTGCTTATAAATAGTTTGTTTGATCATTTGTTCCAATATTTTTCTGGGAACTGAAGTTGAACTGACTTAAACTGATGATAATTTCCCAGCCTCTCCTTCCCCTCTGCAGAGCAGGCAGAGCAGAGCAGCTCTCGGTGCCTCCCGTGCCCACCAGGGACCACCAGGAGCCACGCTGGGATTCCCTCCTCCGCTTTTCCATGCCCTGGCACTCACTGTTCCAGCTGCCTGATCAAGGCTTGCCTTTTTTTGGGTATGGAAAAGCAGGTTTACAGCCCCCACCTTCCCTGCACCAACCTCCCATCTCCTTCCCTCCCCACTCCTCAGCATCAGCTCCTTCCTGTGGTCTCCCCTGGCACAGAGCAGGGAGATGCTCTGTCCTGTGCCCGTGCCTGGCTTGGGGACAGGGACCCCAGGACAGGGACCCCTCGGTCCTGCTCGCCCTCATGGGGTTGGTGATCAGCACAGGGGTGTGGATCAGTGCTGCCTTTGGGGAATTTTCCTTGGGATCCTCAACAGCTCCACCCTGCTGGGTTCAAACGGAGCAGGAGGGGATGGGTACGGGAGCGGGGGAGGACACAGGGTCTGCTGCGGGAGGCTTCTCATTAAATGGAGAAGCCTTTCCTTGTTTTTAATTAAATATAAAGACTATCTTACAGTTATAATTAGTACCAGGTGGCCAAGGATTAAAGGGGCAGCATCAAAGGCTTGCCTGGGAGGGGTAAGGGCCAGGTTTGCTCCATCATAAATCACCAGGAATCTCTGTTCTCTGGAAAATCGTCATTGCATGAGGTGCTTCCAGTGCTGCTGGGCTCCAGTCTGAAGCTCTGAGCCTCACAAAATCCCTCTTCCTCTTTTAAAGCATGGGGAGCAGAAGGACAGTGTTTAATAGGTATTGGTCTGCTGGGATTGAAAGTTTCTCTGAGTGAGTTGGGGGCATCCAGCCTGGAGAAATCTCACTGGCAGTGACATCCCACTCTGGCTCTGGGCTGCGCAGGGTGTTCTCCTCACCAGCCAGGCAGGGATGCAGGCAGGAATGCAGGCAGCAGCCAGCAAAAGCAGCAGCAGGAGTTTGTGGTGCCTTGGGGTGGGCGATCCAGCCCGGCAGGAGGCAGCCGGGTGTCTCCCCCAATCCCAGCCCGCGATTTCCCTCTGCTTTTAATTTTATTTCCCATCTCATTTGCTTTGCTCTGCTCAGACCCTGCAGAGCCCATCAGTGCTGCAGAGGGAGCTGGCAAATCCCTCCCCCCGTGACAGATCGTGCTGCCTCCTCCCCAGCCGAGCCAGTTTTGCTTGGCTAACCCAGCAGCTCCTGCCTGTGCCCATTGCCCACCAGGCAGACCCCGGCCCCGGGAGCCAGCCCCTGGCAGCACCCAGGGCTGTGCCAGCACGGGAAGGGGGCTGTGTTATTCCCACCCTGGGCTGCCATCCCTGGGGACAGCCAGACAAACACACAATAAGCTCTGACACAAATGGTGTTTATAAAATATTGCTCCTCTGGGACCCTCTTGCCGACAGTCATTGGGACGCTACCGGTTGCAATAAAATGGAACTGCTCTGATGCTCCTCACGCAGCGCTGGGCCTGCTCCTGGCAGAGCTGGGCTCCCTGTGAGGAGGCTGGGGGAAAGGGAGCTCTGTTCCCTCCTGTGCCTGGCTGGCACAGGCAGCCTAAGAAATCCTGTGTGGCTGTACCAGGCCTTTCGGCGCATACAGAGCAGCCCTGAGCCCCGGCTGCGATGGTGGGATGGAAACGTGAGCTCTGCTCCGGGAGCTGGGGGACTCTGGAGTCGGGATAAGGTGAAATAACACCGTTGTTGGACTTGATCTTAAAGGTCTTCCCCAGCCTTGTGTGATTCCTGCTGCCTGCACATCCCGACTCTGTGGGGAGCTCTCACAGAGGATGGGGATGCTGTCACCAAACTGTGGCTGGGGGAGCTGTGCCCTGCCTTGCTGCAGACCCGGCCGGTGACCGGGTTTGCTGCGAGCACCCACCTCTGGCACCAAACCCTGGCAGGGGGAAAGCACAGCCACAGCTGTCCAGGGGAACGCCAGGGGAATGGGAGCCCCGTCGCCAGGAGCAGCCTGTGCTCCGATTGCGGCATAATTCATTTCACAATGTATAAGAAAAGTTGAGTTATTGGGACATGTGACATTTATTTAGTTACATATCTCCTGTGGGAGGTTTCCGGGGCCATTAATGTAGTGTATTTGCATGGCTAGTTTACATGCCTTTGCTTGTTATTGCTGTCTATATTCCATGCACCTCACACTCAATTTCAATTCAAAGTTTGGCAGTTGAGGTGTCACGACTAAAAAATGGAATGGCCTCCCTCAGAAATGAAATAATTTTGTTGTTCAGTTCCGAGCGATTTTGTAATTTCATGCTTGTGTATGATAATTTTATGCTGTCCTGCTCCACGTAACTCAGCTCTGCCAAGCCCTGACAGGTGATAAATACAATCTTTTCCACCCGGCATGCGACAGGCCGGGATGAGGAGAAGGGGGGAAGGAAGAAAGGTGGCGATTTCCCATCTGAGGTCCTGGCGCAGCCGGAGCTGCCGCAGCCCCGGCCCTTCATCATTTCACGCCTGGATTCCGGCACTCGGCCCCTCGGCTGCGGCGGGGGGACCTGGGGGTCAAGGAAAGTGTCCTGGCGATGGAATGCTGCTGGAGAGGAGCCAGGAGCCGTGTGTACGAGGGGGGAAAGCGATGACTTTGGCGTGTCCCCGCGTGAGGGCTCCGGGACGTGGCTGTGATTTAGAGCCCAGCCTCTCTCTAATGGAGTTCAATAGAACCGTAACCTTTTGGAGAAATTATTTTTACAAATCTGTTAAACATTTGAAAGACAGCAATTTCCAATAAAAGAATATGAGTCCTTAACATTTATCACCGGGCTACAGATTTTATAACTGTTACTTCATATTGTTCTTGTAAAAAATGTTTCTCCTCCTGAGAGCAGATGAGTCAAAAGACTATTAAGGAAATGCCAGAGGTACAAGGGGGATCTAATGGGTGCCAATAAAATGAAAGCAGAAGCAAACCATTTAAATTAAATTCAAGTGCTGATGAGAATCATCATTCCAGCGACAAACCTGGAAAGCTAAACACCACTCGGGAGCTCTGCAGCCTCGCTGAGCCACAGCAAATGCCCTGCCCGGCGCCAGTGGGATGCAGCCTGTGGGATCAGCAGTAGGGCCAAGCCCGGATCCATCCCGGTGCCAGGCAGGAGTGGGCAGTGCTGTCAAGCTTTGCTCTGTGCCAGTGTCACACAGGGATTGGCAGCGGTGCCAGACCCTGCTCTGTCCAGTGATGGGATGCAGGCAGGGATGGAGCTGGCGGATGCTGAGTATCCCTGGTCAGCAGGCAGGAAAACCCCTCCCAAGCTGGAGATTTTTGGGGGAAGCTGCTGAACTGCAGGAGAGGTGCAGCGTGAAGGGTTGAAGCTCTCAGAGAGATATTTGGCAATTCCCTGCTGGGAGGGCTGAGACATCCTTGTGGGGAGAAACCCTTCAGCAGTGGGAAGGACAGTGACATCTCTCCTGGGGTCTTGGCTTGCTCGGGTTGCATCTTCCCTTATCCCTGCTCTCTCGGTGCTCTGGCCCATCCTCATGCTCCCATTGCAGGGTCTGTGGTGAACAGCCAACATCTTTCAGCAGCCTTGGTTGAAGTGGAGGGGGAATAGCTCCCTCTCCAAACAAGCTTGGGGGCAGCAAAAGATATTCACTTGGTGAATTATTTCATCCCAAAGCTAATGGGGAAATATGTTTTAAAAATTCAGATATTTCATTTTATGGTTCTTAAAAAGACATTGTGGGTTTTGCAGGGTTTTGAAAATTATTTTCATTTTAAAAATGCAGATGTACGTGCAAAGAGATGAGTCTGTACACAAAGAGAAGGATTTGGTGAGAATCGTGGAATCAGTTATTTTGGAAAAGACCTCTGAGGTCAGCTGTTAGTGACAACAGAATTATTTCTGTTGTCTTTCCATGCTCACATCCCTCTGGGATAACCAGAGTGGTGACTGGTTTTGCTTTGACCAGCCGGCTGAGAGCTCTGTGACCAACCCAGAACCAAGCCCTGGCTTCGGGCTCTGCACGCAGCATCCGTTCTTCAGGTGCCTTTTGGAGTTCCCTGTGGAATTTGTGGCAGGGAAAGAGACTGGGTGGGAGCCTGGGTGGTCAGGCAGGGCTGTACAGGGCTGCCATCATCCCCTTGACCCCCCCAGGTGCCAGCCAGTGCCCAGGAGGATGACAGGGCGCTGTCCCCCCGTGTCCCTCGGTGTCTGCACTAATGGCTCATGGGAGGGATGCGTGCCCGTCACAGCCCGCGCTCCCGCCCCGGCCGCGTTGGCTGCAAATACATTTTTCTGAGGACACACATGAAGGAGATTCTGAATCGACACGACTACAGCTGTGTTAACGCGGGTTCCCCTGAACCGGGAGGTCACCTCACATTGCTGTGCTCACAGGACCACAAACAATGTATTCAGCACGAGCCGCGCATCAGTGTCTACGCAGGCCGGGCCCTCCACGGGCACCGCTCCCGGCCTCCTCGGGAGCAAGCCGGGGGGATTTACGGATTTCTTATTGCTCTGAGGGCATTAAAAACAGCTGGGAAGTGCCCAAGATAGAAAGGCTGTGAAAGTCTCCCTCGTGTCCCTGACAGGAGGCTGCTCACGGCACAGCAGTTGCAGATCTGTAATGTGCAATTAAGGCTTTCTCGAGGCTTTCTTAATATGTTTGTGCCAGCTCAGCCATTCCTGGGTGATGTCAAGAGCCTCCTGGTGAGCCCCACGGATGCTTGGTCTTGCTTGTCTGTGTGTCTCTTAACTGGGGGTTTATTTCTGCGACAAAGCCTCAGCTGCTGGGGATGTTCCAAATCTCCTCTGAGGCTGCCCAGCCAAGCCAGCAGTGTGGCTGTCACAGCTGGACATCACACAGGACAGAGGGCACCTCACAGGCAGGATTTGGGCTCTGGGTTGGGAAGGATTGAGGAGCAGCCACCAGGGACACACTCCAGGTCGTTGTGCTGATGGCAGCACAGGGCACCCCCAGTGCCCTGCCCACGCCAGGCAGGTCCCCGTGCAAGGGGAGAAGTTTTGCAGCAGAGTCCCCTCTGCAGGGACACGGGAATCCTTCACACAGGCACAGCCAGCGCCGGTGTGTTTGTGTGCTGGAATATTTAGGGGGAAGGAGCTGCCTGCCAAGGATATGCCTGAGCTGGAGAGATCGCGTGTCCAGACCGGACCTGATCGGAATTGATGAGGCTCTGAAAGTCTCCTGGTGCATTTCTCTGGTCCCTAAATAAGGGAACCTCCGAGCAAAGCGCTGCTCCAAGCCATAACTAAGGTTCTCCAGACACTCTGCTTCCAGCTCTGCTGAGCGCTGTCACCAAAAATCATCCTGGGCGCTCCTCCTCCTCCTCTTCCTACCCCAGCCCTCACCCAGGCTTGGGGAAGCCAGGGGAAATGGAATTCATAGCATCCAGGGAAGCACGGTTAAGGTCAGCCCAGGGTGCTCCATCACCCCGCTGTCCTCCCCATGAGCCTCCTTTGCGCCTGACAGCACTGAAAACATTTTTTCCCCAAAATTTTCACCCCCCTGGTGAATGTGGCAGTGACCATTACCAGTCCCTTGGTTGCACTGGGATTAATCCAATGGGAGCTCAGGATCCACAGTCACCAAACCCATTTAGCCAGCTGGGAGTGAGCCTTTTTTCCCAGAGCATGAGAGTTCCAGGCATTTCTTCTGGGGCCAGGGCTGTTGGCCCTGACTGACCACAGGAGGCTGCTCTGGAGTAAGAGGGCATTTGTCACTTGGGAAAGGGTTTGTCAGTCCCTCATGTGTGCGTGTGGCTCTTGGAGTGTGTCCCACTGCTCCCAGCTCCCTCCTGGTGTCCCAGCCAGGAGTGGCCCGTGTCACACCCCTGTGCCCAGCAGGGCGAGGACAGAAGGTCCCTGAGGTCGCACTTTGGGACGTTTCAGGCATGGCAGCAAACCCAGACGTGTGGGGGTTCAGCCCCTTCCCCGGGCTTCCCAAATTAACTCCGTGTGTAACGCCGCTCCAAACGGAACAATAAATTAGGGTTGATTTTTATTTTTTTTTTTTTGGTTGCATATTTTTACACGTCGCATATTTAATGCCTCTCTGAAAATATAAATAAAACATTCGTAACCATTAGAAATCCTTAGAATCTGGGAAGCGCCTAAGAATTTATTTGTTTGCCGGAGGATCATACATATTGTATTAAAACTATATAAAGGGTTTAATAAAATGGCAAAAATAAAGCAAGAGCGAAGGCTCTCAATCTGCGCTGAGAGGAGGGAAGTGATCTTTCTTTGATGCCTATTAAATGTTCCAGCAGATGAAACCCTATATTCTGCCAGGAAATGAGTTTGCCACGAGCCGATTGGGCGCTGTCGTGTGTGCTCGACTCTACCACTGTCATTCCTCTTCCTCGAGCAGCAATACATTACCCCGCCTCCATTTTTCATTCCTCACTGCCCGAAATGCAAATTTCCTCTCTGTTGTTTATATTAGGTTTTCAAATATATGGAAATCCAGATATCTGGAGGAAAATGTCAGGGCCAGGAACACTCGTGATCTGTCTTTCCCCCAGCCTGACACTTCTCTCCATCGCTTACGCGGGAGCCCACGAGGAGCGTTCGGGGGCGAGGGCTGGGGGTGCTCAGGGGGTGCAGGGGTTGCTGAGTGCTGGGGGTCACTGCTTGCACGGCTTTGTGCCCTCTGTGAAGCTGGACACGTGGCCTGGGGAGCAAAAGGGAGGTGTTGTGCAGGGATGAGCAAAGGGGAGCCAGCGATGGCTGAGCAGGAGCTGGGGAAAGGGGTGGGTGCTGCCTGAGGCCCAGCACCGTGCTGGGCACTGCCTGTGCTCCAGGGAGCTGGTCAAGACAGATATTTGGGCAGTGGTGACAGAAAAGGGCTCCCAAGCACCCTGTCCTCACACCCTGAGGGGTTGGAAGAAGAGCTGGGGTCCCTGGGGATCAGCAGTGAGCTCCCACATCGCTGCTGCTGCTGCTGCTGCCACTGGAGAAGGGAGGTGTCAGCAGGCACCAGGTGGGAACAGATCCTGCAGCTTCAGGAGGAGTTTATGGCCAGATCAGGCTGGGCTGCTGCAGTTCCCCTCAGGTTTCTCAAGACAGAGGCATACAAATAATCAAAATAGGGGCAGACGTGGCCTTGCAGAGCAGAGAGCACCGGGGCTGTAAGCCCGGGGGTGTTTGTGAACTGCTCATCTTGCCCCCACTGACCCACTCTGCCCCTGCTACACCTTTCCCACGGTGGCCCAGCCCTCAGGGCTTGTGCCTGTGCTGGTTTATGCCGGGCAGACCCAGATCTGCCTTGCCCTCAGCCCAGTTTCAAGCAGCAGCCTCTCAAAATCTCCCCACTTCCCATCTCCCAGTGCTCAGCGTGACTGGTCCTGGCAGCTCAGCCCGTGCTGGTGGCACTGCTGTGGCTGGGGGTTAGATGGGAGCAATCCCTGTCACCAGGCACTGTGCCATGCTCTGCCAGCCAGGAGGAAGCAGTGGAGGCGTGAGGGGAAGGGAAGAACTTCCATGTGGGCACGGACTGTGACTGACACACCGATAACGAATGCGAGTTGCATCCATTGCTCCTCGATGAGTAAGAGCTATTTTAGGCTCTGGCAGCTTGAGAGGATGATCTGAAGGCAAAAATCGCTGTCTCCCAGTGCTGGGGAGAGCCTGATGTGCCTCAAATGGTGTCACCACAGTCCTTCCAGCAGCTCCGAGGAGGTTGCACATGCAGGAAAACCGCCACTTGAGTCAGCACAACATTTGTTCCTGGGTTGTTTCTCCACACAGGGACACGAGGAGCTGAGGGAACAAAGTGTAACAGCAAATCCCCTATTAATAGGGGTTTGTGTTCCCATTTCTGAATGAGTGTGTGAGACCTGCCCACGCCAAAGGCTCCTGCACACGGTTGTCATCGCTCCCGGCACGGCGCTCATCCCGCAGCCCCACGCAGCGAAACCAGCCCCAGACAGCCCTGATCTCGGAATTTGGCAGCCAAGGGGAGGCTCTGGGACTCGTTGGACATCTCTGAGTGCAGTCTCTGCCTTCTCCATCAGCCGAGCTGCAGCGCTCAAACATGTTTGCAAAGAGAATCATGAAAGGTTGCAAACACAATCCCACTGAAAGCTGTGTCGGAGTAATTGTACACACACAGAAATCTTTTCGTCTGCTCGCTCAGCTCAGCACGAACACTCCTCCGGCACAGAGCAGCAAAGAGGTCACACAGTCTTAACACACACAAAGGCCACGGTCCTTTTACCTGGGCGTTTTAACAGCCAGCAGAAAACAACATTTCTGAAATCACATGAGAAATTTCAGGATTAAGAAACAAACAAGCGAGAAAAAAACACCCCCCTTTGCTGAGCACGGTTATTTGCCCCATCCCAAACACACACAGAGCAGCAGCTACTGCAGATCCTGTACCCAGAGCACACGGGAGGGATGGCCCTGCCTGTCCCTGGCCATCCCTGCCACGGGCTGGGGACACTGGGGCTTTGCACGGGACTTTGCAAAGGGTTTTGCACGGGAATTTGCTGGGGGAATTTTGCACAGCAGCTGGCTCTGCTTGGAACACCCACACCACCGTGCCTGGAGGTGTTCAGTGACATCAGAGACACACAGGGAGATGTTCACCTCCCTGTGCACCCAGGGCACTTGTGAAACCAGCCCGCACCCCTGTGGTTCTGCGACTCGAGAAACCAAATTGCCAAGCCCCGGTTTTTCCTCCTAGGGTGTCCATCAGAAAGAACGCCTGGCAAAGGGAGACCAGATCCAAGGGAATTTCTGGGGAATGGGGCTTGCATCCTCCGTCGCCTCAGCTGGAGATGCTGGCATTTCCCACAGAGCAGAGTTAATATTCTCTGTGCCTGCAGCAGCAGCGACTCCAGCCCTCTCCTCCTCAGCTCCCCCTTCCCAGGCTGAGTGTTTTGGCAGACTTCTTGTTCCAAACCAGTGGACCTTGTAACGCCTCGGAATGCATAATCCAAACCTCCCTGCCTAGGAAAGGCAGGAGCTGGGACAAAGCAGCGTGCACCTTCTATCCTTTAGTTACCAGTTCGAGCTGTGTGGAAGGAAAAGGGGTTTTCTCTGTGTTCTTGTTTTCCTCCTGCCCTGGCCTGCCCCACTGAGACCCTCAGACCCACACAGGCCTTGAGGAGCTCCAGGGCTGCATTCCCTGCTGGGAACAAGCCAGCTCCGCACCCAGGAGCATCAAAGAACATCTTCCCCTGGTGTTCCATGGCTTGTGATCCCTGCTGAGAGGCAGCCCCGGCTTTTTGAAGAGCTCAGAGCTGCTCCAAGGCCACAGGAGAGCGATGAAGGGAACAATCTGGAGTCTGTGACAGGAGAGCATTTCCACCCTTGTCTGCCAGGACAGGTGAGCCCAGGTGAGTGTTTTGCCTGTTCTGCTGCCTGAGCAATAAAATGATCACAGTTTAAAAATTAAAAATTTTGAAGAAAGGAATCCCTGTGGCCACGGTGAGATCCTGAGCACAGAGAGCAGATCCCTCACAGCTGAACAGCAGAAGCTGTCACACACTGTCACCGAGGGCAGAAAGCTCTGCCCACACGCTCGGCCCCAGCAGAGGCAGTTTTAGGCTGATAGCAATCTGCAATGGGTTTATTTCACCAGAATGAATTAATACAGGAAAATAATTTGCAGATTACAACAATTCCTTCAGCAATGTATGACTCAGAGCCAGGCACACAGCCAGCACCGAGAGTCAAATTATTTGCAGCTCCGCGCTCTGGCGAGGTCTGGTTTGAAGCAAGTCCTAATGAGATGCACGACTTCATTCTGGGCCACGTGAACACGAGAACCTGAACCTCATCCTGATGAACCACTGCCCTTGACAGCCCAAATTTCCAATGCAATTGGGGCTCACTTCCTGCAGGTGAAGTATCTTGGTCACCAGAGCCTGGGCTGTCCCTGCAGGTGCTGCACAGCCCCCAGGACCTGGGCAAGGACGTGAGGTTTGCCCCTCTATTCATTGCAGCTGCAGGTGATGCATCAGAGTGAAGGCTCTCTGCTGATGATCCCCACAAACAGGCCATCCATCATTAGTGAAGGTCAACTTGCAGATGAATTCCATCATTTTACGATCATGCACTTCCCCCCCTCGCCCTTGGTTGGGTCCCCAGCAGAAGGTGAAGCTCTCTGGGGGTGTTTCCAGCTGCCAGGAGCTCGGTGCTCCCACTGGAACAAGTGGTGGTGGAGTGCAAGGTGTCATGGGTGGCTCTTCATGCCTTCAGAGGCTGATGAAGACAAATCCCAAAGGAATGTGCCAGCTCTACAGGTGGAACCTGGACTCCCTGCTTCTGCAAAGGCCCCTTGAAGCAGAGAGAAAGGAAAAACTCTATTAGCTCACAAGAGCCTGTGGTGGGTGAAGATTCCAGATCTCCTTATGAGGTCTCCCATGGGTAGCTCCTCCTCAATGGCTGTGGTGACCAATCCAACCCCCAATGTTCAGCCTCAGCTTGGAGTACCTGAGTAACACTGGTTCCCTTGGTCCAGCAGGAAAGAGACCAACTTATTTCAGGATCTCTCTAACTCCCAGGTGTCTCTGAATGTGTTGTCTCCTTTTAGCCACCAGCAAGGCCTGAAAAGAGGGGCCCAAATGGATCATGGAGGTGCTAAAGCTGGAAGAACAGTGGAGCGAGGGAAGGAGACAGCCAGGCACAAACTCAGCTTGGGCTGAGCTGTTGTGGGGAGAGCCAGGGAATGTCAGGGTGCGTTTTCAGGTGACTCTTTGTGTTTCACCTGCTTCAGCTCTGTCTTAAAGAACAGAGTGTTTAGCCAAGCTGGTCTGGAAGCCCAGCTTTAGGAAGGAAAGAGTTGTCCTGGGGCTCTTCATCTCCACGCCCCAGGCTGGAGTCTCAGCACAGCTTGGGCCTGTGCAGGGTGGGAATAAACCTCCTCCTCCTCCTCCCCTGTGCACAGGATGCGTTCCTTTTTTCTGTCACAGGACAAACCAGAAGAGAAGAGCTCCTGCCTGGCTGTGCCTCGCGGAGGCGCCGCGTCTGAGCGCGCCGGGGTGATCGGAGGTGTCATGTGTGCATCATTTAAATTAACGTTACTAAAACAACAATGCTATTTTTAATATTTAAAGAGCCCCTTTGAAGAGCAGGAGAATCTGTCACCTTTCCTGGTGGATTTGAATCCTGTGTTCTGAGGGTTTTTCTTCTCTGATTAAAGCAGCTGGCTGCATGAGGAACAGCTACACATGATGTGCTGGGAGGGGGGTGTGGGACTGAGGCACGTCCTGGGGAGCAGCTCCTGCTCGTGGGGTGGATTTTCTGGGTTTTCTTTGTGGAGCTCCTTGTGCCAGAGGCAGAGGGTAGCTGGCCAGGCAGTGCTTTCCTGGGCCCCTGCCCCTGGCTGTCCCTGCTGGGATGCTGACAGTGGGTTTGGAGCATCCCAGGCCTATGGCACCACAAGTGGCATCACTCTTTGGTTTTGGTTTGCTGGGGAGAAACTTCCTCCCCTCTCTGTCCCCAGTCCACTCTCCAGAGTCTCTCTAGGCATTCAAACCTGATGGGATTTGAGTCTAACCCTGACCCAAAACACTCCTTATGCCCTGGAAAGGGCTTTTCTCATGCAAAACTCACATAAATCTTCTGCAAACACAGCAGGTTCTCCCTTTCCCCCAAAATGAGGTCAGTGGGACATGGAGCAGCACCTGACCCACCTTTCCCTGCAGCCCCTGCACAGGGACCTCCTGCACTGCTGACATCAGACCAGGGGAGCTCCTGTGACTGAACTGGTGTCCATGTGTCCTGCTGCTTTTCCACCTCCCTGCATTCCCACCCTGATGAAGTTCGCTGAGAACCAGGAGTGGGAGCTGCCTCCTGAGCTCCTGTGGTGACCAAGGACTGGGATCCAGACTCGGCCTCTAAAGTGGGCTCCCAGGGCCTTTCCTCTGCTGGAAATGCATCTCCCCAAGTGGAATGCTGGGAAGTGGAGGAGAAGGGCCCATTGTCGGCGTGGCCGGAGCAGGGAGCAGAAAATAATGTTATTGGAGTGAAAAGGACTATTAGGATTCTGCAGCTCCGAAAAATACATAGGTCTGAAATAAGACTAATGAGACCTTTACTGGTGCGGTTGGGTTGCATTAATGACCCTTCGGAGGATACGATTGCCGAAAGCTTTCACCGTAATTACCGCGCTAATGGTCGGCAGTGACATCACTTCAGCCCGAACGCGATGCTTGTTTTGGATGCGTTTCAGGAGCGGGGCTGGCGGCTGAGGCCCATCAGCCTTATTGCCTGTGCTCTGCTGACCATCCTTCTCAGCTGCCTCCTTGGCTGCTGGCTCCCCTCCAGCCCGGCCCCGCTGTCCAGCATTCCTCTGCTTTTTAAGGTGCTTCTGGGACCGCGAGCTGGGGACGGCAATTTGTCAGCACGGCTGGGCTGGGATCGGCGGAGGGGGAAGCTGGGGGAGAGCCACACATCCCTTTTTTTTTTTTTTAATTCCTCAGGCATCCTTAAAAGGCTTTTTCTAAACACTGATTTACACTCTCCTGGCATGGCCCGGAGCACACCTGCCCCTCGTAACCTTTGCACAATCCCTGCTCCCGGTGCGCATCTCACAGCCGGTGGGGACAGGCTGATCCCGATCTTCCCCGGCGCCTCTGGGCTTACAGGAACATATTAATTAACCTCATTATCCGGGATCATTTCAGCACTCACACAGACAGGGTTTTACTGCTCCGAGGAGGTCTCCAGCACCCAGGGGCAGCCGGAGCCGGAGGGGGCGAATATTTGCCTCTACGAGGCCCCGGGGTGGGCGATGCTGGGGCTGGGAGGGACTGGAGATGCCCAGCGGTGGGGGCTCATCCCAGCCCCTCCACTGACCCAGCCACCCCTGGGTGCTGCCGGGGGAGGGATCTGAAGGAGAGGCAGCCCCAGGAACCGGTCCTCCCTCGGCGCTGCTCTGCCGGGTGCTTTTCTCCCGGGATGGGGCTGGAGGAGCCGGCGGTGCCTGCGGGATGTGCCCGGCTCCCTCTGCTCCTCCCGGCACCAGCTGGGGACGGATTGACAGCGGCTTGTTAAACCTGACAGAGCATCACCTTTAAGGAGTGGGAGAAAGCAGGGCTTTTAATTAAAAAAAAAAAAAAAAGAAAAAAAGAAGAAGGCAAGTCATGATTTCTGCCTTTCCTGTTCAGCTCCTCTGGAAACAGCATTCCTGCTCCAGCACTTAAAAACATCAAATTGATAGTCCTGTCAGCTGTGCCCATGGGCTACTGCTCCCTGCCCAGCCCTCCCACCGGGCTGTGCCTTTGAAGGTGAAGGCACCGCTGTGTGGCTGTCCTCAGGGACATTCATTTTCTCTCCTACAGACTCGCTGGTTGTCACCAGCAAATATCCAGCCAGGCTCCCATCGTCCCGCTGCTCCCAGCAGCATCCTGGTACAGGCACCAGGTACTGAGGCTGGCAGGTGGCTCCCTGCAGCACCTAGGGGTCACAGGGAGACCGGAGAAGTTGTGTGCAGGATGCCAAGGGGGTTTTTGCTCCTCTATCTGTGATTCCCTGACAGGTATGTGGGGTTTCCTTATTGTGGGGCTCCTCCTGCCCCCAGAACAGGTGAATGGGGATGGGCAGTCTGCCTCAGGTGAAGGCACCTGCACCAGCAGCCACAAACCACTAGTCTCCAGCAGGGAGGAGCTGGGGGAGCAGTAAAAAAGCTGCTGAATCCCAGCTGCCCAGAGCTATTCTGTGCCCAGTTCATTCTGCTCCTGCCCACTTCCATAGTGCCTCCAACGCTGCCAGCATTGGGAGGGAGGGGGGTCAGCTCTGCACAGAGAGCAGGGGCTGTTCCTGCTGATAACAGTGAAAACACCTTTCCACTCTTTCCTAAATTCTTCCCAGATTTGGAACAGGAAAATGTGCAGGTTTTTTTCCTAGAAAACCCTCTTTTTAAAACTAAAAGAAGGGAAAACCCCCAGCGTAAACTTCCTTTACTGTTTTCCAAGGGAAACTGCCCCTTGGAAAAGACTCTGAGCAGCATCTCTGAGGGTCTCACCAAGGCAGGAACCCCTGGCTGTGCCTCCCTAACCCTCAGCCTGAGGGGAGCTGCACCCACACAGTGAGAGCCCGGAGCTGGAGCATCACAGCCCCGCTCTCCTTCAGCCTCCTGACCCCGCTGTGCTCTGGCCCCAGCTCTGTCCCTGGTGTGACCAACATTTGTGGCCTGGTTTGCAGCCCCCTAACGAGGCTCGGTGGTCTCCAGGCTCTGCCGGAGCAGGGCAGCGTCGGCACCGACTCAAGGTCTGTTCCTGCTTGAGCGATCAACATCATTTCCATACTATAATTACATTGCCCAATCCTCTCCTGATTTTACTGCTATCTTGTAAGGCGTCCCGGTTGTGAGTAATTTAAAGCTGTATGAGATGTCAGGCTCTGTGAAACAATCACCCCTCAAAGAAATATGGGCTGAGATAATAATTGATAAGTCCCATTAGGCAGCGGGGCCCGCGTTTCTCACTTGGCCTCCTCCGCCGCGGCCTTGCTCGTTCCCTCAGTGCCACCTTCGCCGCTCGCCGTTTTTGGGAGACATCCCGGGGGCTGAGGGGAGACCCTCGGGGTGGAGGAGCCACCTCAGTTCCAGGATTGCAATATTTCATCCCGTTTTACAGGTGTGTTTGCACAGAAAGCACGTCAGGAGTGTTGGTTGCCGCCTGCACTCGCTCCGTGGGTTTGTCTCGGTGGTTTATCCACATCAGCAATCAGTGGTTTGTTTTATTTCGGTCCCTGGTTCGCATTTTTTAACACCTCGTCTCCAGATTTTTAATGGCTGCACGGTTTGCAAACTCCCTTTAAATTTCTAAGTTTCTAATTAAAGAATAGAATGTAAACTTAACTTTGTGTTGTCTGCGGCCCGGCGAGGTCTCACCCATGAGCCATGAATTATGCAGGCATGAGGGAAGGGCTGGCTGGTTCTGATGTGCTATTTCATAATTGCATAAACTACTGCACTCCCAAATCAGGCAAGCATTATTTTACACATTCAGTAGCCTTTAAAAAAGAGTGACAGCTAATTTGTGATGTTCCATACAAAAAATAAATAACCTACCAAAAAACAACAACAACCAAAAAAAAAAAAAAAAAACCAAAACAAAAAAAACAATTACAACAAGAATTTTAAAAAGTTGTTAAAAGTCAGACGTTGTCTCCAACAAAGATGAGGAGTTCGGAATGGGAAAATATTTCTGGAAAAGAGATTTATTTTCCCTTTACATTTAGGAAGAGGCATCACAAATTGAAAGACGTGGTCATGGAGGACTTCATTTGGGGAGGGGTTTTACCTTCAGGGCAGGTTTGCCCTGTGTGGTCAAGTGAGACCCTCAGCTGTGAGACCTGAAGCACAAAACCTGAGCATCCAATAAACTGGGGGTGAATTTTGGGGTGAAACTGAGAGCTCTTCACGTTGACTTTGACCTGTTTGGAAAACAAGGTGCTTTCCCAGCACGGAGTTCAGTATTGGAAAACTTTTATCTCTCCCCCAGAGTGAGCTCTCAGAGATGGAAATCTGTACTTCCCAGAATGGAAATCCTGGAGAAACGTTCCAATTCATAAACACTGAAACAACCTTATTAGAATGACACAATCTGACAGCTGTTAAAGCATTATAATAAACCAGAGGAAATAAAGAAATGTCTCTTGATTCATTACTATCTTTGAAATGTTTAAGAGAGTGAAGAAAGTCAAAATGGATCGGTTTTGATCTTGGATTATTTAATCGAAAAACTCATCAAGCTGAGGCAGTCCCATGGGGTGTTTTGATGTGGATATAAAAGTGCTTTTGCAGGAAACATCTGGCGTTGGAGGGATTCGATGGTTTCTCTCAAGAACCCTTCCGAGCTCCTGTTGGTCAACGGGGTCCAGCCCCCAGCCCTGGAGCTGATGGAATTGCACAGAATTACAGAATATTTGAGGTTGGAAAAGACCTTTAAGTCCAACTATAAATCCTAATTTGTTTAACCTAATGGAATTTCAATTAGAAATTCCCACCAAGGTCCGTCACCTCAGCCCCACTGATGCCAACAGCTTCTCTGGAGATGGCTTGAAATCCTGCATTTATAAATGATGTGAAATTCCCCCAGCAAAGCCACCAGGTACAAACAGGGGCCATCCCTGTGCTGGTGAAGCTCCACTTGGGAACTACAGTGGCAAAATAAAAATGCAAATGTTTATCTCAACTTCTCTTTCAGGCTCGAGCGCTGGTGAAAGCAGCTTTACAAATTCCGAATCCATCGCCTCCCTGGAGAAATCCCGGCGCTGTTTTGTAAGCAAAAGTAAAAGTCCTTGCCACGCAGCTGCTGTGGAAGTTTTGACAAGAAAGCGACTGCTTTTCAAACACCCAGGTGGGACGCATCGATCGGGAATCATTCCCTGTTTGCCGAGGACAGGCTCTGGCAGCATTCCCTGCTGGAATAACAGGTGGCATCTGGCATTAAACCTCCCCTATTACTGTGAGAGCTCGGGCTGCCGGTGCCACTCCCACCAGGTCACCTGTGGGAGGGGATGTGCCATGGCCATGGAGCAACCAGGGCCAGAGCCATGGCCAGACAAAATGCCCATCTCTCTGGGCTGAATAACAATAATCATAACAATAATAACAAATTTATGCCATATCTGTAATATATTATTGTATTATTGTAGTAAATAAAATTGCTCTAACTTGCTCCTCTGGTTTCTGCCTAAGCCCTCGCTCTCACCCAGCTCCTTGCTCCAGAAGAACTGAAAGTGGAGAGACCAAAAGAGGCCTTAATTTCATATTTCAGAAACTAAAATTTGGTCATTTGGGAGCTGTGTGCCCTGAGCTGAGGGATGGAAGGGGGACTGCAGAGCCGAGGTTGAGCCCAGGGGTGGGTCCAGCCCTCCAGTGCTGAGGGAGCTTTGCTGGGAGAGCAACTCTTACCTGGCTTTGCGTGTTCCAGGCGCTCTGCCTTCACTTACAAATCATCTCTCCTACCCCTTTCCCCCTCTAACTGGCGTTGTAAATTTGCTGCTATTAATGAATTAATTTATAATTAAGTTCCGTGCAGCAGCCGCTTGCTCCGAGAGAGACGATTTCAGATAATCTCCATTTGTCAAAATGTGTCTGTCTGTGCTCGAAGCCACAAGGAAAACACCAGGAGCTCCAGGGTGTGAGGTGAGGAACAGAGACAGAGGAGAAGCTCACCTGAGGAGGGACAGAGAGGGAAGGCAAAGCCCTGGATTTGGCAGTGCCTGACCTTCTCCTCTTCCTCCCCTGCCTGCGGTGCTCCTGATGGACAGAGTGCGGGGCTGCCATGGCCTCCAAAGCCTGGTGCGGATGGAGCTTGAGCACAGCTGAATTAAACACCAACTAATCCCCTGCAGGAAGTGTGGAAAGTCATATTTAATCCGTGCCAGCCCATAACCTGCTTGTGGTCTAATTGCTGCCCACTAAACAAGCAATAGATATCCAATTACGGGAGCGTGTTCCCATTGTCCCGCATCCTGCCGTAGCTCAGAGGCTCAGGGAAGCATTTAACTGCTAATAAACAAGGTGCAGGGTTTAATTTGAAAGGTTATTGCAATTTCATATGAGTGAATGGTGAGGAGCATTCGCAGGGGGAGTTGCAGGAGCCCTCATCAGGTGTGTGGCAGCCTGGGGCAGGCGAGGCCAGTCCTGCCTGGGTCGCTGCAATGCCAAGTGGAAGGAATACGGGAGCTGAAAAAGAGACCCAGGGAGTCAGGGAAAAACACTGGCTGTTACTGTGGACAGCTCATGGAAAACTTCTGCACAACGTGTGGGAACTGAGGAGAAAGCAACAGGTCAGGGACTGCAGGGAATGCGGGAGAAAACAGCACTGGAAATATCCCAACACCCTGGAGCTGAGCCTGGCCCAGCACGGTGTGTGCTGTCCTGATCCCCCTGGAGAACAGGCAGAGCAGAACTGCGGGATCGGGGCTGGGCAGGGATGAGGCGCTGGAAGAACATCTCCTTAAGGAGGTCCTGGCTGGGCTGGAGGACAGCACCGCTGAGATGGGGGTGTTGGGATGGGGAATGGCTGCAGAGCCAAAAAATGAATGGGCAGTTCTAGGAGAGGTGGAGAACGAAAAGGTTTTCCTTCCTTCCTCCCTTCCTTCCTTCCTTCCTCCCTTCCTTCCTTCCTTCCTCCCTCCCTCCCTCTCCAGGGCACAGGGGAGCAGAGGGACCCCCTCATCCCCACGACACCACGTAAAGCACCTGGAGAGCAGCGAGATTCCTGCCACCGTGCTGGCGCTGTCTCTTCCAGGGAGCAGCAGGAGCAAGGAAAAACAAACAAGCCTAACGAAGTGCTTTGGCAATTATACAGACAAACAAATCACTTTCCCAAATTGCTTCTTTGGGGAATTACAGCTCCTGGAAATGAAACACAAACAGATTATTAAAAAAGAGCTTCCCGTTGGGAGAGAAGCAGTATTTACCAGAGAAGATGTGCCTAGCTGGACCTCTAATTGCTGTTCATTAGCTCATATTGATTTAATTAGTTGCTGCACTCAGGTCTAAATTGCCTGCTGGCCTCAGCAGGGATTTAGGAGCCAGGGCACATCCCTGACCTGCTGGACAGCGATGAAGTGAGGTCCCCTCTGCCATGGCAGGGATCCCCTCTGCCACAGTGAGGACCCAGTGGCGGGGCAGGTGTCCCTTCTGCCATGGCAGGGACACAGCAGGGACATGGCAGGGGATTGGGGTCCCCTCCACTGTAGCAGTGGTGGGCAGGGAGAGCAGCACACCCTCAGGGGTTGCTTCTTCCATGGAACCTGCAGCGTCACAGAAGCGCTAATTAACTGAAGCAATTAGAGAGGGTGTCTTCATAACATAGAATTAAAGTGTCTGTGTGAAGGCGTGGTGAGATCCAACACTGGAGGGCTGTGGGAGTGGGAGGTGGTGGGGAAGCAGGGGCTCAGTGTGAGTCTGTGGGGTCATGGGCAGTTTTGGGGTCGCAGCCAGTTTTGGGGTCACAGCCCTGTCCTGTGCTCCGGGANTCCCTATTAAATTGTATTTCTGACTTGGAGTCTCACTGGTTTGCTTTCAAACCTGTACAGGGGCACAGCCCTGTCCTGTGCTCCGGAGCACGCTGGGAGTGCACAGCCCAGCCCTGAGCTCGCAGCCCCAGATGCTTCCCAACCCAGAACCTGAGGACTGTTAACTTCCCTGATTAGGGACCTTTGGGAAGTGGCTGTTTGGCAGATCCCTGTTTTCTAATGGCAGGTGATTAATGGGGAGATGCAGTTCTGCTCAGAAATATCCGTAATTCCCTCTTTTAAGGAAATCCTGGCTGGGCAGGACACTGGGGCTTGCACCCTCACCCAGCACTGAGTTCAGCAGTGGTGCTCCTGCTGCAGAGCACATTCCCTGGATGGAGGTGCAGCAGCAGGAATCCAAGGAATCCCACCATAAGCTCTTTCCCACACACACAGGCAATGCTGCCTTATTCCAGCCATCATTCCTGCAAGTTTTATTCCTACAGCAAGAGCCAGGGGCGTACAGAACCGTGGGAGCTGAAGGAAGAGGCCCAAGGGCAGAGGGGGAGGATACACTGTGAGCCAGTCTCTTACCCTGCAGTGGGATTGAAGGGAGAATTGGATCAGAGGACCTGGAGGTTCAGCCGCTGTTAAAAATGATCCTTTGTGCATCAAATCAGTATTCCAGGGGCTGCTCCAGATTCAATACATCAAAGGTTGAAGGATCATACAACCCTATTAGCTCCAAACTTTAATTTCCCTTCGGGGCTGGTGTGTTACAATGCAACTACAGCAGCAATTACAACTTTTCCTTCACTGACAACTTGTTTAGATCAATAATGTCCTCAGCATCTTGAATCGAGATGGGCTCCATCAGCTGGACAAGGAAAACAGCCAGAGCCCAGGGTTCTCCCCTGTGACTCCACGGCCAGGACTGCTCCCCTGCCCAGATTCCTGTGCCGTGGCAGGCTCAGGGACCTGCAGGATTTTGCAGGATTTGCCCCTCTCCCCCAGCTGAAGATCCCCAGGCTTTCTGGTTTCTCTCCATGAGCTCCATCCCTTACTGGTGCCACGACCTTGCAGCTGCCCCTCTGGAGCTGGGGGTGGGGACCAGGATTCCCTCCAGCATCTGTGATGCCATACCAGGGTACTGTGTCTCTCATGGCACTGCCATGCTCAGAGCATTGTCACAGACTTCATGGGGACATAGCTCAGTGCTGGACACACAGCCCCTGACCAGCGCCCTGCCTCACCCCCACATCCCTGGGATGAGTTTTGGTTTCACCCCTCTCACTCCCAACACCTCCAAGCCACCCTCAGAGAAGGGAGGGGAATTTGAAACCCTCCTCCCTGTACCTTGACACAACCGTGACGCCCCCTGAGACACTCACTGGGGCGAGGAGCAGAGATTTGGTTGTGATCAACACCTGAAACACCAAATCTCCTGACACAGAGCCCTCGCTGGGACACGGTGCCGATGTGCCAGCCCGGGATTGCAGCTCCTGGCCGTTGGAACATTGCCCGAGCCGCTGCTCCCCCGCGCCGTGGCACAGAGCCAGGGAGCACAGAGGAGGAGTAATAAATCTCCCCACCGAACTAGAGCTGACTTGGGAATTGGAAAGGAGAAAATCCCAACAGGAGTGAGTGTGGTCTCGGGCTCTGAGACAGATGGGCTGGCAGAGTCATAAAGAAAGTGGTGTTGAGCTCGTGGGCGGACTGGGAGGCCGTAATTGCGGCCCTTCGATGAGGGAGAGCACAGCATCATCCAGCCATCCCCCCTGAACCCTGGGAGGGCTGGACACCTCTCTCTGAGCAGCTGAAGATGATGATTTAACACGGGTATATAGGACTTTTTAATGCAGCAGATGAGCTGAAACCATTGGAAATGCTGGCACAAACTGGGGCTGGCACACCAGTGAGGGCAAGGACTGCTCTGGGCTCTGAGTGGGAGCTGGCAGGCTGCACATCAAGTTTATAAACCAGCAGAGAATGAACCATTTTGCAGAGCATTAGAGGCCGGGGAGATGGCCTTGAAAGCCCCAGAGTGTGATGGATTGGCTCCGTGTCCCTCGTCCTGGTACAGGCTATTCCTCCCAGCAAATGTGCCAGAGTGAAGTTCAGGGATACCTCATCAAAACACAGGCAGAAGTTTAACATCCCACAGGCAGACGTTGCAGACCTCCCTTCACTGAAGCCAACAGCCTTGCTTGGGAGAAAAAAGGGATTTAACCTTAGAATAGTTGGCTGAGGTGAAAATCACAGGCCCCTGAGTTTGCAGAGGGGCAGAGGCAGCTGCGCCCGTGGGCACATACCTGCACACATCTGGACATATACCTGCACACATCTGGACAAGCCTAACACATGATAAAATGAGTCACAGCACTGGCTTTTTCACAGGGAAATTGATATCTGCAAGTTCAGAGGATAACTTCTAGCAAATTTCATAGTTTTCCCTGAGGTGGAGCAGATGGAAGGCTGTGGGAGAGGATGTTTAGGGGCAGCAGCTGGTCTCCTGCAAGCTGCATGGGAGGGGAATTGCAGGTTTGGACTCTCCAAAGGCAGAGGCTCCTGCTGGGCTTTGGGAGGCTCCTCGTAGCCCAGGTCAGAGCTGTGCTTCCCTAACCACAGGAATGGTTTGCCAGCACGTACAGAAACAGAGCTGGAGAAGCCAAGGGAGCATCAGGGCAAGCTGGGGGGGAATTTGAACTTTTCCATGGCAGACTCTGAGCCTCAGAGCTGCTGTGATTTCTCCAAGGGATGAACACACTGAGGTTTGCGTACAGAACACCCAGAGAAAGCCAGAGATCATTCCTTGCTTTGGAAACATTCTTGGGATGGGACAAACTGCTCTGGTCAGTTCAGATCCGGCAAGGACAGGAGGCTCCCTCCAGCCAGGGTGGCACAGGCAGATGGATGTGGGATGCTCTGAGCCTTGGAGCCTGAACACACCTGGACCTTGGCCAGGGATGTGCCTGCCATGGAAATCCAAGGCTGGTGTCCAGCAGCTTTTCCTTTTCCAGACCACTTGGCATGGCCTTGCAGGGCCATTGGCTGATGCCGAGAGCTCCTCAGTGTGACCTGTCAGGACTTCTTGTGCTGAGATCTTGGGCTGAGAGCAGCGCTGAGCTCTGCTCTGCCAATCCTCACCCAATCCCAGAGCGATTCCTGCATCAGCTTTTGGATGCTGCACCCCCCTCCGTGTTCTATCACATCCCCTGCCTAATTGCAGGCAGCGATGTGCACGGTTTGCTGGGCTTCGGGAGCTTGAGGAGGATTCCCCCGGTTGTGTGTCACCATCCTGGGGACTCAGGGAGCTGCAGCCCCGGGGCAGAGCCTGCACCAGCAGGGAAACACTGGAGTGATCAACTCTGTCGCTAAAGAAATGAAGTTTTACTACAGAGAATGACTCAGCCTTACAGCATCTGTAAAAGCCTGGGAGGTGTTTGTGAGGGGTCGGCTAATCCTGCCTCCACCTGGACCCGTAAATCCAATGAAAGGCTGTTGCTTCCAACTGGGTCACTGCGGCCTCATTACAAAAGTCCTCAGGTGCCAGTTCTCATGAATAAACAATTGTTTTGCGGATAAAACAAATCAACATATTAAACACCCTTTTACAGCTTAAAAAGTTCCAACCGTTATGCAAATGGACCTGTTAAATGAAGAATATTCCTAGGTAAAATAATTATGCAGAGCAGTTTCCCCTCTGCATAAGGTGCCAAAAATTATCTCAGTGATGCCAATTATCTGCTTGTTAGCACTGACATTATCATAGTCATTACACAGAGCCGGTGCAGTTTATGTAAGATCTACACTGTGTTCTATTGTCATTTTTCCCTCTATTTACAACTCTGTATAATAAATGTCATTTTTCAAATGTTAAGGTATTTGGTATTTAATCTATCATTAAGGCTCTGAATATGTCGAGCCCCTAATAGGAAGGCTGGTTGTAACACCCCGTGGTACTAAAAATAAAAATAAAAGGGGGGAAAAAAGAGGGGAAAAGCCTGCTCAGCTCGGGTGGGGAAGATGTGGGAATGAAGGAGTTTGAAAGAGAGGACTTTTCCCCGGTGATTGAAGAATGAGGATCCCCAGGATGGGATCCTCCCCAGCCCCTGGTCCACAGCAGGAGCACAGAGGAGCTGGGAAATGCTGCCTGTGCCATCAAGGTGTGTCCCCGAGTGTTTACAGAGAAATAAATTCGCCCATCTCCTTGATTCCGTAAGGGCTTTTGAAATGTGCTAAAACCGTCCTTTAATTATTCTGAAATTACTGATAACTGCCTCCGCAACAGGTTATGAACCATCCCCTCATTATATGACGGCCACAGCATTCCTATGAATCATTAATTAATTATCCTCGGCTCTCCAGCATGAAAAATTGATGTCTAGAGAAAACAAACAGAAAAGGAGAAACTGAACACGGGCACAAACAGGAGAGAGGAAAGGAGTCCAAACGCTCGGAGAACAGGCAGGGGGCTGGGAGGGAGAGGAGGCTGAAGGCAGGGAGCAGAGAGGGAGGGCTGGAAGTGCAGGAGCAGGATTCCCCCAGCTCCTCTGGAACCCCTGCAGCAATTATAGTACCTGTTATTAAAATAAAAAATAAAAATAATTACACTCTAATTACTTTGACACGAGAAGTGAAGCAGATTGTTATCAGAGCGATATAAACAGCAACTTCAAAGCAGTTTCGCTCTAGAAGTCATTTACATGTGAGGAGCACACGGAATCTTGCCCGCAGGGGCTCCAGGATTCGCTCCCGCTTTGCTCCCAGTCCGTGTGGAGGAGCTGGGCCGGTGTCAGCGCGATCACCAGTGGGAACTGGCTCCTGCTGACCCCTCGGACTTGTGCCTGCTGGTCATCCCTGCCCCAATCCCCCTCGGGATGTGCCCTGCCAGCTGTGGCTGCTCGCAGGTGCTGCAGATGTGCCGCGGGTCCCTCCAGTCCTCGTGTTGTTGCCTTTTCCTGGTCTTAAAATTAAAGCCAGACACAGTTAAAGGGAAAAAGGCGTTTATCTCGGTATTTATTTAAGGATCTTTAGGTGCACTACAACGTCCAGGTGGAATGGGCCAAAAACCACACTGAAATACACCCACAGGATAAATCGCATATACAATTTATAGGTCTTGCAAATTAGCATATCTATCTGAAATTCCCCAGTGGAAGACTTGAATGAGCCCCCCATCCTGTGGAATTTTCCCCTGGAGGGGCCTATCTTAGTTAACAAGATGTGTTCTAGAAGGGACCTTGGTTCCTAGGGCTCTCTGACCTCTGACTGCGAAGCTTCTGGGATGTTTGGTCTCCTGGCTTAACAAAATATTAGGTCTGTGCTATGTTATCAAACTTAAAGAATTACAAGTATGTGGGCTAAAAGCACTAAGGATACATAAGAACTATATATAAAAAGGTATAATTATATAAATACGTAATTATATATAAAAGGGTATATAAAAGGGGTATAAAAAGGATACATGAAAAAGGCAAAAAAAATCATCACGGCATCAATGTGGCCATGGGGACAGTGGGGCACCCGTGAGCAGGGCTGGCTCCCTGGATCTCCTCCTTCCCTGAAAGGTCTGGCAGGGCGCAGGTCACTCCTGAAATTCCAAGGATTGCAGGCACTGGCTGATTAAAGCAGAGAGAAGGAATGGTGCCAGTCACACAGCCCTGTGACTGCCCCAGTGCTGCGAGGGGACCCACCTCGGGGCAGCAGGGACACACAGGGTGCCCCCACCAGCATTTGGGGGTGACTTTGCTCTGACACCCCGCAAACAGACTCCCCAGGGGAGTGGTGGAGTCACCAGAAGTGACTCGGTGACTTCAGTGACTTCAGTCCCCGAAGATGTTCAAACGATGAGTGAAGTTGGTCCTTCATGCTATTGGCAGGGGAGTACTGGAGGTCTTTTCCTACCTCAATGGTTCTGGGACTCTATAAAAATGTACCTGTGCCCCATCAGAGTGGGACAAGAGCTCTGCCTCACAGAGAAGCAGCTCCTTTCCCTCCCCAGACGCTTTGGAGCAGTGAGATGGATCCTGTCTCTCAGTGACACCCTCACTCTTCCGTCCTGCCGGGGTTGGTCGTGATGACGATGATGATGATGATGATGATGATGATGATGATGATGATGCCCCGATGTCCAGGAGCTCACCCTACCACCGGCACCGGGACACTGCAGCTCCTGGGAGGGGGATCAGCTCGGAGCCCCGCCCGCCCGCAGCCGCTTCCCCGGAGCCCTCACAGGGCTCTTGTTTTTATTACCTTTCCTTTGGTCTCGGAGAGAGAAATCACACGTCCCTTCAGAAGTGTCCCCTTGCAAAGGAGGGAACGCTCAGAAACGCGCAAACCTCTGAAGTCTAAATGCCTTGAGATTGTTCTGCCATTGCAGCTTTGATGCAAAGAAAAGTCTGATGGAAATGTCAAAATATTTGATATTTTACAGCAAAAAGAAAACAGTTCCCCTAATGGAAACTCCGCTTCCTCGTGCCTCGGCGCCACTTGTTTGATCATTGAAGGGCAAGAAAATAAATGTTTCCTTGTAGCTGCTGATTTCAAATTCCAATGTAAAATCCAAGCAAATATACCCTGACCTGGAGAGCCGTGAGGAGGGAGTTTAACTCTGTGTTGGCTGTGGTCAGCCACGGTCCCAGTGCTCCCAGCATCATCTGTGGGACAGCAGCACTGCCAGGGGTGAGTGGCATGGACAGGCACCTTGGTGCCACTGGTTGGTGGCCCTGGATGGTGACAGAGCCAGAGGGCACAGTTTTAGTACTGAACCCAGACTCAAAGGATGCTTGGGATGCAGAGAGCAGGATCCATCGGATGGACAGATGGACACACAGCCCCTCGTGTCCCTGCCAGGCAGGGCTGGGTGGACACACGGCCCCAACAGGAGACTGCTTCTCCTCATGGACCGGGATTTTATTAAACAAACAAACTGGAGCGATTCCTCCAGATTTATGAACACTTCCTCTGCTCCTGCTCCCATGACCTGCTGCAGATTTACAGCTCTGCATTAACCTCGTGAGCACTCATAAAGCTGGCTGAGATAATGTTGGCCAGGAGGGTTTTGTGGGCAAGTCATAATTACAAAATGCAGAAGAGCTCCGGGAATCTGTTTATTAGTCCTTAATACCTGGCCAACAGCTGCACTGTGCACCTCATCCCTGCCTCGTGGAGCACCTGCCTGCACGTCTCCTCCTCAGATCAATTGTTCTCACAGGTTTTCCCTTTCTTCCTCTCCCTCTAAAAGAATTCGGCGCCTGTTCCAGCAGAGTTTGGTGTGTTTTAAACAGTTTGCAGTGAGGTCAGGTCCTGGGGGTGGGCAGCGCCCGGCAATCGCAGGCAGCAGTGCCTGAGGGTGCTTCCAGAGGATCCTCCCCATCCCGGGGCATCCCCGGGGCATTCCCGAGCACGTCCCGGGGCAGGGGGCCCTGGCCGGGTGGGAGCCGCGTTTGCAAGGAGTTCTCAGTGAGGGAACAGGACTTCTCCTGCCCCCTCTCCGTGCAGAGCAGGTCACCGGCACATCCCAAATCCCCCTTTGCTGCGACTTCCTAGGATTTGAAACTCAAACAAGGCGCATGAATAATGTAACGCTCTCCTTCTTCTCTTCCTGCCTTCAAATCCTCAGAGGGTGAGTGAAGCTTCTTGTCTGCCTCATTAGCGGCTGTTGAGCCATTTGATTTCTGTAACAATGAGCGCGCTCGCCAGGATTTTCATACCCATTTGCGTCATGGAGTCAACACGGAATTTTTTTTGAATTCACATAAAAAATTAATGGCGTAATCTGCATCCGTCTCTGTGGCAGGGGAGGCTCCTGTCCCCGCTCCTCCCTACAAATGGATGAGGTCCGGGAGAGCTCTGCTGCCCCGAGCGCGGCCGTGCAGAGCCCCGTCAAGGGACAAGGACACGGAGCTGCCACCGGGAGCAGCACAGCGTGGGGCCCTCCAGGGTCCTGCGGGATGGGACTGACCACGGCCACGGTGGGATGTGGATGTGGGCCACCACGGAGCAGGGAAATGGGAATTTTCAGCCGTGCAGGGCATGAGGAGTTGACCTCCGTTATGGTGTATTTGGGTGCTGCGAATAAAATAACAGATATAAGAGATATAGGTAAGAGGAGCTGCTTCGCTGGGTCCTGAGGGTTACTGAGGAAATTTAATTAGAATTAATTTAAGGTGTGAATTAGCTAGACCTGATTAAATGTCCTCCCGCAGTGAAAACTTTATTTAGCATTAAAGTGAGCAGAGGCTGAGCTAAACCCGAGCACCGGGATTTCAATCCTGACTTAATGTCCACAGAGGAGTTTAATGTGGATTAATTAAGCCCTGTCCCGTTTTCACGGCCGTTTAATTCAGATTCTTGTGTGAGCACCCCCAGCTTGGCAGCAGCTGCCAGCCAGGTGTGGCAGGGCAGGGGGTGCCATCAAATATTCTGTAATTGATACACCCACCCCAGAACCCACTGGTCAAGGCACAGACGGATACTCTCAGGAATACAAATTCCTTTCAGGCCAAACCTTGGCCATGTTGGTGCTGTCCTCGATGGGAAGGAGCATTCCTGTAGAGTCTCTGCCTCTGCTGTGGTCTGAGAGGGATTTGAAACCCTCTCAATGGCTCTCAGAGTATCCAGGCTCCCTGCGCCAGGGCAGGACGGGGATCAGCACTGCCTGCTGTGCGAGCAAAGGGATTATCCTTGGGAGATGGATGGGGAGAGACTGATAACAAACCTGCAATGCAATCAGTGCCTCTGATGGTATCACAGGTGGAGAGGCAGAGGCCGTGCAGCTGCTGGGATGCTCAGAGCGTGCAGTGGTGCAGCTTCTGCAGTCGCTTGCCTTTGTCTGCTTAGCTGGTTTTTTTTATTTTATTTTATTT
>VZTH01014389.1:0-10976 GCA_013397815.1 Aleadryas rufinucha | reverse complement strand
TTGTTGGAGCTGAGAGGTTGGAAAGGATTTGAGGGGTTTGCTGGGATGGGGATTTGGAGTTCTTAACTGCATTAAGGGATTTTGGGGGATTTCATTGGAGTTGGGAGGTTGGAGAGGATTTAGGGGCTCTGTTGGGGTTTGGGGGTTTCGGAGTTAGGAGGTTGGAGGGGATTTAGGGGGTTTTGTTGGGATTAAGTTTTGGGGTTCTCAAATACACAGAGGGATTGGGGAGTCTCACTGGAATTGGGAGGTTGGGAAGATTTAGAGGCTTCATTGGGATTTGGGGTTCTCAACAGCACAGGGGATTCGGGGGTTTTGTTAGAGTTGGGGGGTTGGGGAGGATTTTGGGAATTCATTGAAGTGGAGATTTTGTGGAAATTTGGAGAGGGGATTTGGGATTCTCAAATACACAGGGAGATTTGGGGGTTACATTTGATTTAGGAGTGGATTTGGGATTTCCATTGGGATGGGGACTTGAGGGGTGGTGGGATTTCTGCCTGCATGGAGGGAGTTTGGAATATTCATCAGGATGAAGACTTTGGAAAAATTTGGGGGTTTTGTCAGGGTGGGCCTTTTAAGGGGGGATTTGTAATTCCCATCTATATGGGGGGTTTGGGTTTTCATTGTATTTGGGATGTTGGGGAGGATTTAGGGTTTTTATTGGAATGAGAGGAGTGAGGATGATTTGGTATTCCAACATATGTAGAGGTGATCTGGGGAGTTTCCCTGGAGCTGAGGGTGGATTTGGAGTTTTTTTCATGGTGAAGACTTGTGAGGGATTGGGAGTTTTAATCTGGATAGGGGTTTGTAAATTGATTTTGGATTCCCACCCACATGAACAAGGATTTGGGATTTTTGTCTGGACGTGGACTTGGGGATTTCTGTGGGGTTCCCACCTGCAAGGCAAAAATGTGTGGGTTTTATCAGGATGGGCATTTGGAGGTAGATTTGGGATTTTCATCTGGATGGAGGTTCGGGGTTTGATTTCAGATTCACATCCAAGTTACTTGGGGATTTTCATCTAGATTGGGGTCGTTTTGGGATTCTCAGCATGGCTGGAGGTTTATTTGGAGTTTTCATCAGGAGGTGGGATTAATTTGGGATCACCTTCTGCATATACACCACATATACACACGCACTGATCCCTCCTCTTCCCCCCAGAGAATGAACATTTTCCCACGATGTTTTCTAGGAGAGATTTCCACCTGCTTGAGAAAGTCTCAAAGGCAGCCACGTGCTCAAAGTACAAAGGACAAAATTATGATCAAATCTTGGCATTGTTTTGCTTTGAGGCACCAAAAGTTGTTTTGTAGTGTTCAGGCAAGGAGTGCTCACTGCAGCTGGAGACTGAAAATGAGCTCAGGGCTTTGCACTGAATCCTCCTCCCACCTCTGCTGGATCCAGGAACCTTCCCAGCCTGGACCCAGAGGTGGTGAAGGTAACCTTCACTCCAAAAAGGACTTTTCAAGTATGGTTTTCTCGATGCCTTCAGTTAAAGGTGGACTTCATTCTTGTTGCAAGGTCACCTTCAGAAGATGAGGAGATGCTTGGGTTTGCTGGCTCAGCCCTCCCTGCTTTGCATGTTGTCCCCAGAAAAGGTTTCTTGTCCTGATTTACTTCTGGGTCAGTGCAGAGAGACTTTCCAGGTGCATCATCCCAGACTCAACTCTTCCTGCTACAGCTCTGCACTGCAGAGCACCCAAAAACTGTGACACTCGAGTTGCAGTAAGTGAATTAATGCATTGGTGCACGCTGTTAATCCTGCCAGTATCAGAGAGGCAGTTCCTTCTCCCCATGAGGAGTATTTTTAACACCAGATCCCATTCACACACACACACTCCCAATTTCAGGTGTTAACTGCCAAGCCAAGACAGCCCAGGGAAAAACCTGAGCTGCTTCACTGTAGCAGTGACCCTGGGATGGAGAGGAGGAAGATGATGCTGAGCTCCTCAAATTCTCTGTTTATGGCACCAGTGCCCATAAAGCACTGCAAAAATATCCCGTGGCTCATTGCTCAGGGGTAGCAGTGCCTGGGAGATGGGGACTCCCCAAGGGGTGTTGGGTCTCCTCTCCAAGTGAGGGCTGTGGGAATAACAGATAAGAACAGAGCTCCCTTGGCAGCAACCTAAGGAAAACAGAATGGCCTGAAATACAGTCAAAAATCAGGCTGGATTTGGTTTCATTGTGTGATTTTTGTAATGAGATTTAGGAGAAGAATTCTGTCTGGTTGGTCCCACAAGCAGATCTGGGCTGTGCTGGTCCTTTGGCTTTCTGCAACGAGGAGGGAGCCTCACCCCTGAGCATCTGATGCCTAAATCCTTCTAGATTGATAATTTGGGATGTAAGTTTTCTCTTAATTATCACAAAAGGCACCCTGGCACTTGCACAGGGAGTTTTGTGAGTTCTCAACAGACTCGGTGGTCGAAATGCTCTTTTGTTTCCTCAAGCCTTGGCTGCTGGCAATTGCCACGGTGGCTGAAACAACAGCTTGACCTCCACTTCTTGGAAAAACGGATTCTTCCAGAAACGTGGAGCTGAGCCTCCTTTTCCAGGAGGGCAGCAGGAAGGTCTCCCATTATTCCCATTATTATACAGGCGCCTTCCCACTCGCGCTGGCTCCGAATCTGCCTCTGCTGCAAAGGGGATAATCACTGAGGGTGTCAGATCAAGGCTATGAATCATGAGCAGCTGATGGAAAAAAGAAAGGGATGTTTAGCACAGCTGCTTCAAAAGCTGGGTGTCTGATAAAGTACATCCCGACCATCAGCTGGGGGAAAGGTCAGGAAAAGAACCCTAATTTGGGAAATTGGGCACTTTCTGGGGGCATCAAAAAGGCATCAGTGTTTCCCAGAAAGATGGAAACAGTCTTTGACACCCCAAGACATGCAGCATTGCTAACTGGGAGCTTTATCACAAGTATCCCAGCTCTGGAGGTTTTCCTAAATACCAAAATCACAGGGCCAGGAAATTATTTAGAGGCTTTTGCTTTCAACTCCAAACACGAATGTCTTAGAGGTGTAGGGAAACCCTTTGGAGAATGGCCTGCACTTCTGCCTGAGAAGCAGGAGCCAAAAATAAGAATTTACTTTAAAATTTATTATTGACATTATGATTATTTAAAATCTCATGGACTTAAGTCAGTCAAGTGTGTTTTTAAATCCTGACACTGATGTGGTTGCACACAGGTTCACATGTACCTGGGTCTGTGTGTTCCAGCCAAATATTTATGTAAGGCTGTGAAAGAGCAGCACAGGGAGTCAGTGGTTTCAAGGTATGCAAGTCAGCTGGGCTGAAACCCTCTCAGGAGGAGGAGGACTCCACATGACACAAGATTTCCTGCTTAGGGAAATCTCAAAGTGTTTTTGTGATTCCCGAAAGTGGCAGAGACACCCCATTTCTTCTGCAATTTAGAAGTAAACTGGACAAAGGAGAAGAAAACATAAAGCAGCATTTGCTCTTGTGCTTCACAGTGCTGGGATAAACTCCCCAAGACAGTTTTATCTTCTCTGCACCTTGTAATTCCTTCTTGGCTGTGTTCAGATTCATCACCACATTTGAATGACATCTCCAGGCAGCCCTGCAATATTTACCTCTTCTCACAGAAAATGACCGAGGGAAGCCTGAGCAGCTCAAAAATCCTCGGGCTGAGATCCAGCTTAGGATCTTTTATCTTGCCAGTAATCCGATTTTATCGAATGTCGTCACCTATCTCCTCGTGCGACTGGGCACAAAGCAATAATGTTTGGAATTCACATTTGGGGCTAAGATGGGGAAGATGAAGGGCTGATACCTCTGACGTGAGTAACAGTGTGAGCAACAGCCTGTGGGCTGCTGGGTTGGGGATCACTAGAGGCTATTCCAGGAAGGAGAGAAAAAAACAAACAAACAAACTCAAACTACCCTCCTTTCATCAAGTGACAAAAATACCTGAGGTCTGATGTTTGTGTTTGTATTTCAGAAGATGGGGAGTCAGAAGTCTCACGTGGGAGTCTGCTCCTTAGCCTGGACCTGACCCAGAAGAAGGAAACAAAATGCAGCTTGCCTCAGGAGCAGGAATCGTCTTGAGAAAGCCAAGAACAGCCCAGGATACTGCTCACAATGCCTTCACTCACAGCTGTCTGTTCCTGAACTCCTGAGAGTGAAGAGGCAAAAATCCTGTTGGTATCAAAGACTTATAAAATCCAGATTCAGCCCTCGGTCCTGAAATAATCCCCTGATCTCAGCTGTGATCCTGTTTTGAAGAACTTCTGTTCTTCCACTTTTCTCTGCACTTGACCACTCAGACAGGTGTAATTTCTGATTCTCTTGGGTTTAGCTTTTTAAGAGGAAAAGCGAGGAACTTTGTTTTCAGCAAGCTGCCAACCTTCCTGCAGTGCCTGTGCAGCACCTCTCTAGGGAGCCTGCTGCAGTGTTTGACCACCCTCTGGGTAAAGAAATGCTCCCTCATGTCCAGTGTGAACCTCTCCTGAGACAGTTTTGAACCATTCCCACATGTCCTGTCACTGGGTATCAGGGAGTGGAGCTCAGCACCTCCCTCTCCACTTCCCCTCCTCAGGAAGGTGTAGAGAGCAACACAGGCAACTCCTTTTCCAAGGCCACTGTGAGTGGATCACTGCTGCTCCAAAACCTCTTGTGTTCATCCTCCCCACAAACTCCTGCAGAGGTCTGTGGGATGTGAAGGACCAGCAGAAAACCTCTAAAAGAAATCTGGGATGGATTGCTCCATTTTGCTGGACAAGGGATCAACAATATTTCCCTTCTAGATGGAGAAAGGAAACTCTTTGAAATCCCAATCTGGATTCAGCAGGAATTTCCCAAGATGACCCTTGGGTGCAGCACACCTCCCCAACCTAAATATCTTCTGCCACTTGGGCCCACACTGCTCTCCCCACACCAACTCCACATCTCTTCAGAGTGGCTTTGCCACCACCTCTTCCCTCTGACAAGGATCTGCCCCAAAAAACGCCTGGAAGTTACCAGGGCAACCTGCAAAGGTCTGGCAGCTCCAGATCGTTGTTTGGGGCTGCAGCAGCCCTGAGGAATTCACTATTTGTTTTAGAGATAAAAGCTGCAACTTCCACACATTCTTCTTCAATTTCACTCTCCATTAAGTGCATTGCCCTGTCATAACAAAGCTCGTTGAATTATTAGAGATGAGGGGAATTGTTCGGAGCCTGGAGTGGGGAAGGGGATGGGAGGGAGCTTGTGGATTGTCTTTGTGGAGCCCCTCCATGGAGCATTTAGGATGTGGTTGGGGTTTTGTGAGGGTGCCTGGAGGACAGTGAAGGCCGGGAGTGAGGGCCAGAGGGTTGGGTTGGGTTGAGTTGGGTTGGGTCAGGTAGCCTTGGGCAAACCCCTGTTTGTTTGTCTCCCTGTCCCTGTCCTGGGCTGTGTTTCAGTTGGTGTCCTCCTGCTTTCCCCTGTGCTTTTTTAGACATGGATAAAAACCAAAGAGATAAAAAGGGGTCAAATGAAAGCCTCAGGTCCCAGAGTAGTGGTTGACACCTCCATTCCTACAGCACTATCAAAAATCTCATTTCCTCTTCCCCACTCCAATGTCCACTACGGGGCTGATGCTCCCAGGTGCCTTGTGAGCAGTTTCCCTTTTGCCTGGTGCAAACTGTGGGCTGCTGAGACGTGAATCACCTCAGATGGCTTCCTTCCACCCCCAAAACTCCTCCCTGGGTCAGCAGCATGGCAGAGTTGGTGTGAATCCTGTGTCACACCAGCACCTCCCATCCTTGTGCTGGTGTTTGTTTGTGGTGGATTAAGGTGAGAAATGTGCTTTTGGACAGGGGAATTCACTTCTACAGTGGGAAGGCTAGGCCAGGTGAGGCTAGGCTAGGCCAGGTCAGTCATTTCTTGCAGCCAGATGAGGTGAACCCCACTCCTAAGTCTCATTTCTAATGCTTATGTTGGTTTAGTTTTTAAGCTGTGATTTTCCCTTCCAGTTCCTCAGTTTCCCAACACAAGCTCCAAGTTACATCCTGCATCTCAACAAGATTAACAAGACCAACCCATGGGGCGGGTCTGTGAAAGGTTTTGACATTTACAGAAAGAACATGCAGTGCAAATAATAAATGTTATTATTTTCACAAACTAAAGCTTTGTGCAGATAAACACATTTGCTCTTTTTCTTCCTTAATAGTGAGGGGGTTTTAAACACTTTATGTGGAGCTCTCCTATTTAAAGACAAGGGTGAAAACAAACTGGGAGCTAATTGAAATACTGCCTCCCTTTTATTTCCCTGCTCCCATGTTTCAGTGAACACTAATTTAAGGGACATTCACCCAGTTAGAGGAAATGCTTCACTCTCATCAGCAGTAATGGGAATTACAGAAGGACATTTCTTGCAAGGTTGACAAGGATGGAGCTAAATTTCCCTGCTGGACCAGTGCAGAGACAGGAGAATTCCCACTTGCACCAAAACATGTGGCTAAAGTACTCTTAAGGAGAAGGCAGCTGAAGCTCTCTCCCTCTCAGCTGCAAAAGAATCCACCACAATAAATAGCCGGGGAAAAAGGGAAATGGGCAGGGGAAATCTCCATCCAGCCAGCTCCTCACCATCCCTGCAGTTCTGTGCAGGTGCCCACACCAGCAGCACCCCCAGCATGACAATTTCTGTGTGGTGTTTGAAAAGAAAAAACATCTCAGAGCTTTCCAAGCAGCTGGGAAAGGGAAGAGTTTGAAGGTGTGAGAGCCTGTCATCGCCTCCCCTCCGACAGTGCTGGGACTCCCAGCAAAGTGCTGGCCTTGGGGAAGGTTTATGAGGTGTTTCCCTGCTGCAGCTGGGTACTGGTGATCTGTGATGGCTTTAACTTCTTCTCAGGCACTCAGATCTAGGATAAGTTAGGCAGGAGTTGTTAACCCAAATCACCCCAAATGTGGAGTCACTGTTGATTCAGCTTAAGCCAAACCTACTGCCCAGACACTGGGAAATTGTTGCCAGGAGACCTTGTGCAAACACTTCACCCCCTTGAGACTGAGCCAGCCTGGAGGCAGAATGCCTGCAGCCTCTACCAGGAAAAAGAAATTCTCCTTTTAGCCTGGGACACTGGCAATGAAATGGGATTTATTTCTACCTCAGGAATATTACTGCTCATTCTTGTGGTTCAGACTGATCTAAGAAAGCTCAGATGGATTCAAAAGCTGCCTTTTGCTCAGTGCTGTGCAAACAGGCATGGAGAGCATCCCAGTCCCAGCACAGCATAAAGCCACATCCTCTTGGTTGGGTTAAGGATGTTAATGAGGTACCTGGGGAGCTGACATTTCGTGAAGGACAATTAGCAGCTTTCACAACCCTCCACCTTGGTATTTTGCATCAGATACAGCCCTGCTTCGTGCCTCAGCTCTCTGCTACCTGCAGGAGGAGGGATTCAGTTCACAGACGCAGGAGGTGATGGCAGGGGAGTTGCTTTGTCCTAAAAATGTCAGTTTTGGCTCTGAGGTTGAGCATCCTGAAGGAGGCAGCTCTGCAAGGGCACCCCTACACTTGCACCAGTCAGATGCACACCCCACTCCCTCCTGTTCTGCAGTGTGATGGGCTGCAGCTCTGCTAAGATAATAAAAAGAAGAGAGTTAAAAGCCAGAGTGGAGAGAAAAAGAAGAAAATTAATAAATAAATCCCCAGCAATCTGTGGTTTGTGGCCTGGTCTCCTCTCTCCAGGAGTCCTTGCAGTTACACGAGGATTACAGTATGAATCTGGGGACCTGGAAGGGTGCACATCACATCCAACTTAGCCCTGTGTTGAAATGTGACCACTTCTGGGGCACAAGTTAAGGGTGGAATGTGATTCAAGTTGTCAGGTTTTTGGGCATCCACCCACAGCAGCAGGTGTGTCCCAGTAACCAGAGGAGGCACAAATCCTTTTGGAGCCGTAGCTGGAAGACATGGGGGATTCTTTGGGGCATCTCAAATGGACACTGCGTTTATTGAAGGGTCCAGAGAGACACCCTGTGCTCCTGGGGGTGAAAGATGTGGCTGCTTGGTTGGTGATTCTGCATTTGGGGGATGTATTTGTACCAAGCAGGCTGTGCACTGGTGCACAGAGAAGGGCAAGAGATCTGAAAACACTGCGGAGAGACACGGAGAGTTTTTCAGGGTTCAGCTCTGTGCCAAGTACACGGCAGGACACAACAAAGCAGAGAAATTCCTCAGGAGTCAATTAAAATAACAGTTAACCAAGGAGGCAGCTTGAATGTCTCCTTCCAGAGAAGGGAATAAACATCACAAAAAAGGGTGGCCGGTGGGAAGGTTGAGTGTCCAGGAGAGCACTCCAGATGTGGTTTGTGCTTCACTCTGCTGAGATGAACAATAAAAGGAAATTCTGGGAAGAACAGGGGGCTGGGCTGGACCTGCTCCTGCAAGAAACATGGTGGGAAGGCCCCCGTTGTGGGGAGAGCTTTGCTGAAATTTCTGGGACCAAAGGAAGTTGTCATTATGTTGCTGCATCCTGTGTGTGAGAGAGCCACGGCCCGCTGAGGAGAACATCTGCAAAAGATGCAAAAGGACACACGAGGCTTTGACCTCTCCCTCCAGGTTGAACCTGATTGGTTTTCCTGCTAGCAAATGGCAAATCCACTCAAAGAAAACCTGCAATTCCTTCCCAACAGGCTTGCAAACAGCTAGAGCTCAACGCACCGCCGGCAGTGACCATGCTGGAGAGGTCCCATGGCTCTGATGATGGATCAGGCTTATGGGTTTGGCAAATCAGGCAGCAGGGGATAAAGAGGATGTGCTTTCCATGCTTTGCCTGATTGACCTACTCCAGGATCAGAGCTGGATCCCAAACCTGCCAAGAGCAGGGTGGAACTGGAATCTGTACTATTGATCTCTAGCAATACTCCTGGTCTCTCTCTAGTGTATCTTGGTCTGAATCAAAGGGAAGGCTTGGTCTCAATCCACACCCAACTAGTAAATGCTCCATGTCCGCTGTGAAGTTCCTGTGGCTCCTGGTTCACCAGCAGCTGGACTTTTTCAAGGGTGTTTCTCCATTTAGGGTCTCTCCAGTCACTGGACAGGATGGAAGTGCTTCCCTCCCTTGCCCTGGGTGGGATGAACAGAGAGAGATTAACATGGATGTTCACTTTTTTCTCTGGGAAATGCGAGATGAGGCACAGCTATCCCCACACACCCCAGAAGGCAGTGCCATACTAACTTCCTTCATACCTGGAAATATTTAGGATCCTGAGTCCACAAGGAAAAAGGGAAATCTGTAATGTTTCTGTATTTCTAAGCCTCTGGACAGTGGGCTCAAGCACTGAGATGACCAGTGAAGGCAGGGTTGCCCATCTGTGTTTAGCAGCCACGATATCAAGGAGCACCCAGGAGGGAGGGTGGAAGGAGCAGGACGGGCTCACGAGGGTGATAAGGGAGCTGCAGCACTGGGAAGAGTCAGGTGACCTTGGAAGAACTCCCAGCCCTTTTGTCTCCAAGATCCTGAGAACAAGATTAATTCCTACCCAGACTTAAGGAATTTGGTTAGGTAATGTATGAGGCTTCATCTGGATCAATGCAAACTTTTTGCTTTTTAACGTGGAGAAACCTCTCTGAAACAAGAGCTGTGAACACAACTGCTGTCCCATGAGAATCTTCCCTGCAGGAAGAGCCTCACCTCCTTCAAAGCTACTGAATTCACAGGGTAGATGACAAACCCAGATGTTGACTTTTAATGTTGCTTTTCAAGATGCTGGATTAAAGAACAGGTTGATGTTGTAACATTGTTGTTCACACAGTGAATCACAAACCCCCCTCATTTTCTCCAAAAAATTTTTTCTCATTTTCCCCCTCATTTTCTCCTCATTTTCTCTTCAAACTCTGTTTTCTTTTCTTTTTCACCTGTCTGCATGGGTGGCATTACAGAACAGCGTTTAGTCCTGCACATAGGAGGGCAAACATGGAAAACAGGAAATATTATGGCAATTTTCGACAGATAACAAACCAAAATATGGTAGGCCTGACCTCGCCCTCAAAACTGAGTGAGTGGGTTCCCAACTTAGTTGTCCTTTTTGAGGACTGAACCTCAGATGAGTGAGAATCAGAGAGCCAAAGGGCAGTGACCACCCCAAGCTGGGATCTCTCATTTCCTATTGTGATGTGACATCACTGAGTTTGCCTCATCTGCTTCCCCGGCTCCTGCAGCACCAGGCAGGGTTGGACTGCTCATTCTTCATTAAAAAGCACAGGGAATAATCACAGGAAATAGTGAGAAAGAAAATGGAAGCCTGAAACCTCCTCTGGTGTATTAGTCATGGAGAGTTTCCTTTCCAATGCGCTGTGGGCTTGATATGAGACATTTATTTGTCAATGAATGAGGGAGATTCTCTCTACAGGGTGCTTGTGCATGTTCTGAGAATGGTAAACAGAGGAATGCATAGCAGAGAGAGGAGTAGGGAAGGAGAGGAGCAGGAGGTGGTGAAGAGCTCCCTGAGGTCACTCCTGGCAGGACACAGAGGCACAAGACAGCACGTATTCAGGAATCAATGAAGTTCTTCCTCCAAGACAACGTCCTTGGCTGTTGTCATCTCTTATTTACTGGCCAAAAGCCACTCTCGTGGCACGGCACGTGTCCCACCCCACCTCCCTGTGCAGCAAAAGAGCAGCTCTCCCTATATTTAGCATTCCCCATCTCCCATTGTGTAGCTGCAAACACATCCCACCGGTGCTCCCTGGGCGTGCCAAGGTGGGGCTTGGTGATTTCTGGTGGACACTCCCTATTTTTAGCTATCAGATGACGTGTGGATGCGTCAGCTCCTCGTAATTCTTTCCATGCAACAGAACTGGACACAGCTTATAGCTCCCTGTGATGTAAAATCCTGCACATTTTCTCCTCCTGGTGCCAGTGGGATGGAGGAGGGGAGAAGGATTGGAGATGTGTCCTGCAGGTGGGCTGGGTGGGATAAGGGGAGATGATTCCCCCAGGGAAAATCAATCCAGGCAGAGCTCTGGGGACTCAGAGAGAAGAGAAGAGAAGAGA
>VZTH01014385.1:0-25400 GCA_013397815.1 Aleadryas rufinucha | reverse complement strand
AGCGCAGCCAGCGGAGGGGATGGGGACCGTGTCCCCGTGGGGGAAAAAGGGGAGCCGGTCGCCCTCTCCGAAGGGGTTAACCCGGGGGGAAAAGGGGAGCCGATCCCCCCTTCCCGGGGGACGAGGAGTGGGGATGCAGCGCCGCAGGGACAGAGTCCGTGCCGGGATGTGGCACCCCGGGGGTCTGGGTACCATCGAAGGAACAGGGGAATGGCCGGAGCTGGGGATGCAGTCCCCCAGCTCTGGCCGAAGGTCGGTGTTGGGATGCTCCTCACTGCTCTCCCCATGGCTCGTTCTCTGTGTCTGCGCCCCAAGGGGAGCCCCTCACGCTGTGCCCACGGCGATGGGACGGGCTGGATCCCTGGCCACAGCATGGGGGGCTTCACAGCAGCCCCCCCTCCCAGTTTCCCTCTCCTCAGTGTAGCACCGGTGGTCTTGAGGGCATCTTGGGGGATACTGGGTGGGAGTGAGGGGCTGTTGTGCTTGGCTGAAGAGCTCAGGACAGCAGCACACGGGGCTGGGGAAAGGCCAGGACAGGGGGAATGGCTTCACACTGACAGAGGGCAGGTTTAGATCAGATATTAGGGAGAAATTCCTCCCTGGGAGAGTGGTGGAGCCCTGGCACAGGTTGCCCAGAGAAGCTGTGGCTGCTCTATCCCTGGAAGTGTTCAAGATGGGGTTGGATGGGGCTTGGAGCAACCTGGGATAGTGGAAGGTGTCCCTGCCCCTGGCAGGGGCTTGGAACCAGATGCTCTTTAAGGTCCCTTCCAACCCAAACCATTCCACGGTAATGCGTGTGCCTCGGGCCAGCCTGGCCTCAGGGGCAATCTGCCCTGGTGTCCCAAAAAGTCCTTTTTCCATGTCCTAGGACCTTTGGGTTGTCTCTGTGTGCTGGCAGGGGAAGGAGGGGGCTGGCAGGGCAGAGGGGCTGGCCTGGGGGCTGGCCGTGCTCCCTGTGTCTCTCAGAGCTCTGCGACGTGGCCTCAGAGCCAGCTCTGTGTCACAGGCCGGGGCTGTGACGAGCCCTGGAGAGGAAGGATGCGGCTGTGGGTGCTGGTGCGTGCAGGCAGCCCCGTGGGGCTGCTGTGGGAGCAGGATGGGAGGAGGACAGCCCGCCAGGGACTCGTGTCAGCCCTCAGGAAGGGCTTGCAGAGGCTCCTCTGAGAGGGGCTGCTGCTGCTGGGGGCCCTTGGGTCCCTTTCTCCGAGCTGTGCTGGTGCAGCTGCGTGATTCCAGGCCCAGAAATCCCCTGCCTGTAGCAGGGAGAGCCATGCAGCAGGCACTGAAGCATGCTGCCAGCACCCTCGGTTGGGTGGTGAATCCAAGCCATGGCCGTGTGAAGCACTGCGTGCTCGCTTCACGGCAGCCTGCGTGTCCCTGCCCTCGCCAGTGCTGTCTGGAGGGGACAGGGCCACCCCACACCCTCGCTCTCACCTCGTGTGGCATCACTGTGGGTGGATGGTGGCTGCTCTTGGTAAGCTCCTGCCTTCCCAGGGAGCAGGGAAGGCTAAGCTGGTCACCCCGACTTTGGAGCCAGGCTTGGAGCAGAGCTGGTTGTTGTCTGCCTCTTCCAACCCCGGGTCAGAGTGCTCTGGAGCACAGGGAGGATGTGAAATGCATGGAAATGTTGTGTTCCCCTCCTGCCATGAGACTTGCTGGTGCCAGGGGTACAGATGAGTCGTGCTAAACAGAGCCAGGAGCTGTGATGGTGTCCCAGGCTTACCATGGGAAGTGCTTCCTGTCCTGCTGGATGTGTGGGAGCCAGGAAATGCTCTCCACACCTGAAACCCTGGGTGAGTTTGGGGATACAGGTAAACAATACATCCACGTTGAGCACATTGTATCTTATCACCCAGGAACGCTTTGCAGCTCCCCTTCTCAAGCTCAGTTTTCCTCCTGGTGGGTTTAACAGAGGGCAAAGGATATTTTTTCAGCCCTTTAACACCTAATGATTATTTTGGGGCGTTCTGTGGCCTTTGCTCATTTCTGCACCCTTAAAAACAGATGGCCAAAAATATCAATGTGAAACTGTTCCGCTCTTCTGCTTCAGGTGGGGGAGGAGGAAGGACCAGGCTGTGGGAGAGAAGTTCAGGGCTGCCCCAGCCTTTCGGACGTGCTGAGTGTCAGGGCAGACACCACACCCTGTCTTTGCAGCAATTCTGTCTCTGACAGTTTGAAGTTGAAGGAGGAGTTGGTGGTGGGGCTGCAACAGAAATGTCCTGGTGCCCTGGATGTCCTTTGTTGTTCCAGAGAGGGAGGATAATCCATCTTTATCCGAACTCATGGGCCAGCAGCACAGCAGCTCACGCTGTCGAGGGACTGCATTCAGCTGTGTCCTGCCCAGGGCTTGGTACCACAGGAAGGTGTGTTTTAGGAGTGCTCATACCAGGAGGAGGCTTTGTGTTTCTGAGCAGCCTTATAGGTTGTGCAGGGAGAGGTGGAATTCTGTCTACAGCACAGAATGGTTTGAGTTGGAGGGGACCTTAAAAACCACCTCGTTTCAACTCCCTCACCAAGAGCAGGGACACCTTCCACTGGATGAGGTTGCTCCAAGGCTTATCCAACCTTTCCTTGAGCACTTCCAGGGATGGGGCAGCCACAGCTTCTCTGTCCAACCTGTGCCAGTGCCTCACCAGCCTGACAGGGAAGAATTCCTCCCTAATAATCTTCCCACCAGGCAGCACAGCTGGGCTTTGCTCTCCCGGTAGGTGCAGCTGACCGAATGTGAGCTGGCTGGGCTGGGAGGGTGGCGAGGCAGGATGTGGCTCTGTGGGCAGCCACAGGAGCCAGCTGGGCTCTGCTGCTAATGTGCTTCTAATAAGCTTAACTGGGGAGTTGTGCGACCTGCCCTGCACATTCTGCGTCCTTCCAGTGTTAAATTCCCTGTCAGCTCCGGGCCCACAGCGTTTCCGGGCACGCCGGGGTCCAGCCTGACGGATCTGGGATGCTGCCCTGGGATATCTGGGCCTTTTGGCCAGGCTGGCTCTGGCGCTGCTCCAGCTGGATCAGGTGTAAGGCGAGAGAACCATTTCCTTTGCAATTAGCGAGATTTGTCGCTCGCTCACACGACTGCGGTTGGGAAAAGCGGAAAAAGCTCATGACGTGATTAATTTAAGATTAGCAAAGGAGTGGGGCAGAGCTCAGTTCAAATTGCAATTAATTACCGAAGCAGCCAGAGGATCAGAGGAGTCAGATGTGTAACAAAAGACAGGCTCCAGCCTCTGAGGCTGCCCTGCTTATCACCTGCGCACTTTGCCTGTAATACCAGATCAAATCTTACATTTTAAGTTTTATTCTGAAGCTGATTTTGTTTTAGCAAACCAAGGGGTTAAATCATTGATTACATGCTTGGAAACAGTTTCAAAACAAACCCTAAAAATAAGGAACACACACGTAATCATTTCTGAAAGTAATCTCTTCCTCGAGCTGTCACTTGGGATTTCTCTGAGACTTCTCTAGGCAGCTTTAGCTAAAGGCCAGCTTGGCACAGGGCTGCCTCAGTGGGTTAGGCAGGGCAGACCCTTCTTGAGGGACTTTCATACCAGTTTCCTGCAGTCAATTAAAGGAAAAAAACCCAAATAAACCATTTCCCTGCCCTCTGCTTCAGCAGTTCAAGTCCTGTAAAGCTAAACCATCCAGGATCCGTGTTCAAATCCATTTCTAAATCCGTGGGGTTTGGATAGGCAGGGAGAGAGGGAGGCACTAACAGGAATGTGAGGCAGATGTGCATGAATCCATCTTCAAAGCTGCTCCTGGACCGTGACTTTCCTCCCCAATTAATTGGGAGAATGTATTTTATTAGGAGCTCTGAGGAGCTGCGGGTGTCTGCAGGGAGGTCAGTGAATCCCTGTTCTGCCTTGTCCAGGGCTGTGATGTGTGGCTGTGTTTTGATGTGCTGATTTCTTGTTGCAGAGCCATATCCCAGAGCCGTGCTCAGCTGCTCTCCCCACGACCCTTTCCCTCAGCATCCCACACAGGCTGTGAGCTTTTCCAGGGCTCCGTGGTGTTGTGTGGATGGAGGGTGTTTCCCAGAGTCTCACAGTACAATATGAGCTGTCAGGATTCCCAGGGGCAGCACACACGGTGCGTGTGTGTGGTGTGGGATTCCTCCTTCTCCCGAGGTTGTGGGTTTGGGCCACCCCTGCTGGAAATGGCAAAGGTAAGAGGAAAGCTGAGGGAGTCAGCCTGAGGGTCTTGGCTTTGACTCAGCCCTGTGTAAGACCAAAAATAGCTGATTTAGTTGATGTTATGCACGTGGTTTCAGACTTTGAATGCAATCAGCGTGAAAAGGGGGTAGGAGAAAGTGTTTGGATGCCTTGGAAATGGGGGAAGAGCAGCTCCATCCACAGGCTGCAGGGCTGTGATCAAATTAATTGTGAGAGGGTGAAGTCTGGAAAGCTCTAGCTAAAATAAAAAAAAAAAAAAGAAAAGAAAAAGAGATGAGCAGGCTGCCACAAAAATCAGAACCTGGTGAGCTGTGCAGTAGGACTTGGCAACTGAGGGGCTCTGGGGACCTTGGGAAGTGCCTCAGCCCAGAGCCTCCTGAGCTAAATCCCTCTGCTTCCTTGACAGTAAATGTGCTGCTGTGGAAAAACCCCTCTGGGATCCTTCTGGTGCAGGATTTTCCCTCTGGGGCATTGCAGCAGCCTAATTCCTGAGCTAGGTCAGAGGGCAGCTGCCTCCCTCCCTGTGCAACCCCCCTGGCCTTCGGTTATCCAAACCCCATGGTTTGGGTTGGAGGGATCTCTTTTACAGGAGTGGATCCTGTTTCCTGGCTGGCTTGGTTTCACAGGGCTTGAACTGCTGAGGCAGAGGGCAGGGAAATGGTTTATTCTTTTTCTTTAACTGAACCCAGGTTGTCTGGGCAGGTGTATCAATAGCACCTGAAACCTGCCCTGCCTTCCCCTCGGGTCCTGCTCCCTGTCCTGCGTCACTGCTCGGCCTCTTTGTGGGGTCTGGGCTATTTTTGCTTCCTCCTGAGACTCTTCAATCTGATAATCTCCTAATCTCCAGCTCCTGGCAATTCCTCTGCAGTTGTCTTGGCTTTATACCTGGTTTATGTCTTGGGAGTTGGCTTGGAAACAGCTCCTGACCTTGTTGGTTAATGCATGTTGGGAAATAGGCCTGAGTAACTACAGGAGCCTTCTCATCCATCCCCTAAATTGTTGTTGCTGTCTGTGCTGGGGAGAGAAATTCCTGTTACAAGTCACTGCTGTTGCATCAGTCTCTTGTACAGCATCCTCCTGATTTACACCCGTTTCCAGGACCAGATTTTCAGTTCTTTCTTACCCCGGGTGCACTCTGCTTTCCTTAGTGGGCTCTTAAGGCCTTAAAATAGGAGCTGCCCCATCTGAGATTAGACTCTGATGAGCACAGAAATATCCCTGGTGTCTGTGAGAGGGGACACGTGCTTCCTCCTGATTGCAGAGATGGGGAAGGGATCTTGAAAGGAGCACAACAAAGAGTGTGGATCCTATTGCCTGTGAACTCCTTGTGATAAAACGTGCCTGGTGGGGTGGTTGCAAAGGAAATTTGGAAATACAGGATCGAATTTTAGCTTTCTGTGGTGAGGATCAAACCTGATCTCATCCATTTAAATAACAGGGAGAGGTCCAGAGGAGAAAGTGCCTTTGTTTGCTTTCCTGTGTTATTTAGCACTGTATTATCCCTCACCTTTTGTGCTCCTCTCTGACACCAGCTGCTAAAATACACACCTGGAATTGTGCACCTGGGTTCAGGACGTGCCAGTGTTCACAGGCAGTGCCTGCTGGCATTGTCCAGGCTGTTCTGCTGGTTTATTTTGTAATCTTGGATGGGTTTGGGTGGGCAGGAAGGTTTCCTGGATAAAAAACTGGCTCTTCCCTGGATTAGGCAGTGGAGGTACCAGCTCAGAACTGTAGCAGGGGAAGGAGCACCTGCTGATTCTGAGACCAGCAAACTGTTTGGGGTCACTTTGGAATCACTTTTTCCTACAAAGGGAATAGGAGAATTCATGAAGGAATTCATTGAGCCAGGCTCAGGAAGCCAATCACCTCTGCTGCTTCCTCAGACCACCACAGTGTGATCCAAACTCCTCAAAACCGTGGTAGGCCTTAAGGTAGAAATTGTCTCTAAGAGTTGCAGATCTTTGGGCATGATCCAGAGGTTATGGGAAAGAAACTGGAGAGGCACCATCAGGAATGGTGATATGTGAGTAAGTGGCTGTTAATACCAGGTGAATTCTTTTCAGGAAGGGTTTGGGGTTGAAGGTCTGGGATGTGGCAATTCCCTGGGCTTTAGGAAAGGGTAGGAAGTACTCCTCTTTTGTGACCTTTCTTTTGCACTACTAGATGTGGGTACTGTGGGATAAAAGCCAGTCTGATTGATATTTCCATGGCAGTGCTGATGTGTCCATGCCTTCACCCCTAAATCAGGTGAGTACTGAAGGCTCAGGGACACACCACGATTGTTCAGTTATCAATGGGGAAACAGCACAACCTGCTTCGGGGAAGTGGAAGAAACAAGAAAATATTCTGTCCTGAGAGACCAACCCACCGTTCTCTGTAGCAATCCCCTCCGTAGAGGTTTGATCTGCCTCATTCCCAGCTAAAATAGCCACGGATGCTGCCTCCCTTCCCCAGATCGTGGCGACGGTGAATTAGGATAAGGGAAGCAGATGATACATTTAAGTGAGTCACGGAAGTGTGGGCAACTGGGCCCTACAGTAATTTAAAAATAAGTGTGTATGGGATGAGATTAGCAAATCTGACAGTGCTCAGCTAAGCAGAAGGATCTGCCAATTGCAAGCAGCCCATTCCCAATAAGACCTTCCAGTGCAGCCGCAGGCTCCTGTTACGTGTGGGGAAAAAACCAGCACGTGGCTACTTTGATTGATTTTTGAACAGGAATAGCAGAAAACAAATGTAATACAGACTGAGAGGAATGTGTATTCCTCTGGGTTTTTTTTTTTTCCTTTCTAGGAGACTGGGCACTGCCAGAGGAGGAAAAAACCCGCTTGATTGCAGTATTCTGGCAGCTGATCTTCCCGGATGCCATCCAGTTGTATATTGGCATGCTGATTTAAAATAAACCAACCAAAAAAAAAAAAGGGTTTAAAATATTATCAGGGCAAAGAGAGTTGGGGAGTAACAGTGTAGGGGTGCAAACATCAATGAGCAGGAGCCTGGTGGGGATTCTGCCCGGGGTTTACTCCTCTTTGGAGGCTCTGCTTGGCTCTCCTCTGCTCCAGATGAGTCATGGACACTGTTACTGCAGCAACGCTGCTGCCAAGGAGGGGGATAAAGCTGTTGCCATGGTGCTGGATGGGCAGGAATTCTGCAGGAGTAGAAACACTTAATAATTAACTCGCAGACAAACGCGGCTTCAGATTTGCCCGCGTGCTCCAGGGAAGGTGTCCCGGGCTCCCGGGCGACTGCTGCCTGTTCCCAACAGCCTTCCCAGGGAACAGCCAGTGGCCAGGGGCCGAGGGAGGCGAAGCTGGGCTGTGGGAAGCTGTGCCTGCTTCCATCAGTTTGTGTTTTGCATGCTGGTGCTCGGAGCTGGGAAGTTGTGGGACGGGTTAGGAATTGGGGTGGCTGATGCGTCAGAGCCTGAAATCGCGGTGTAATTGCAGGACATCTCCCTGAGGAATGCTAAACATCAGGGCTTAAGGCAAGGGCTGGGTTTAAATTCCTGTCCTGTCTTTTTGGCTGCTGTCAAAGACACGAAAGATTTTTGTGCAGTTCTTGGTGTAGTTGGCCAAACACAGGCTTGTGTGTTCTTGTGGCAGTGAAAAGGTTGAGCTTTTAGCCTGTTCTTCCTGACAGTGTGGGTGCTGGTGTCAGTTTTTCCTTGTACTGTGTTGATAGGGAAGGGAAAATCCCTGCCAAATGCCAGGGATGCTTCGAGCACTGTCCTCTCTCTGAACGCCCATTTATAGAATTGTAGAATCTCAGAGTGTTTTGGCTTAAGAGGGACCTTAAAGATCATCCACTCCCATCCCCTCTGCCATGCAGGGACACCTCCCACTAGACCAGGTTGCTCCAAGCCCCATCCAACCTGGCCTTGAGCACTTCCAGGGATGGGGCATCCACAGATTCTCTGGCATTCCTTTGAGCATTCACCATATGGGGTTGTTGGAGAGCAGTAGGACTGTCCGGGGAGAACATTTAACACCTCTGTTCCTTGTACTGAGTTTACTTGGACAGTTCTCCAAGTTACGGAGATTTGGAAGGAATAAAAGGCTTCTAGGAAAGTGCTGGTGCCAGGTGTTCATGCCCAGGAGCTCAGGAGTCTCTCCCAGTGGTCCTGCATTTCTCAGACCTGTTGTCTGAGGTTGTCAGGGGCAGGTCTGAGCTCTGAGCACTCGTAACTTGTTTTTATGTAGTCAGTGACTAAGCCTCAGGTGGATGGATTTGCTGGAGTTTCAGAAATAGGAAAGCAGACAGAAGTAAGTGATTAGCTCAGATTAACAGCAGGAATTAGTAGCTGAGAAAGTGCTTTGAATTAGAATGTTAAAGAATTATTTTCGCCTTGGCACCTCCAAAACCAGTCTCCTACATCAAGCAGATATGCTGTTGTTTGAAAGCTGACCTGGCTTGTCTACATAGAGCATTTCTTTAGATTTGTCAGGGTAAAGTAAGTTATTGGAGCTGCTTTAAGTCTGTGGTACATGTGCTCCTTCCCCAGGGAGGAGGATGATCCCTTGCCAGGAGCTGGCTCAGGGCACAGCGAGGCTGAAGGCCAAAACTGTGGGGGTTTTAGCAGTGGAATCCTCATCCCTAGAAGTGTTCAAAAGGCCTGTGGATGTGGCACTTGGGACATGGCTTAGTGGTGAACACAGCAGTGCTGGGTTAATAGTTGGACTTGATGATCTTAGAGGGCTTTTCCAACCTTAATGGTTCTGTGATTCCATGACTTTCCCTCAGAGATACTCAAAGCAGGGAAGGGCTCTGCTCCCTGTTTTCCTAACACAGGGAAAAGCTTCAACATCAATTTCAGTGCTGAGGAAAACAAGCCCTGGTGTGGGATGAGCACCAGTGGAGAGAAGAGGCCACCCTTTGTCTGCAGGGAGGTGGCACAGGGGAGGACACTCCTGTTCCAGTTAAGTGCAGTCGGCTTAGCGCTCCCAAAGCTGCTTAGCCCTTGCATTCTGCCACAGGGCAGTTTTTAAAACAGGCAAAGCCTCTTACACTGGAAAGGCTGGGATTTGATGGAGGTGCTGACCAGTCTCAGTACCCCGGGGGGAAATGGATGCAGGAGTTGCTGGCACAGGGTTGGGAAAAGGTGATGACCTCTGTGTGTCGGGGGAGAGAATTCTCTCCCCTGTCCTGTCCGAGCAGGGCAGTGTGAGCCTCCAGAACTGATTCTGTCTTCAGAAACATCAGTTTTGAATTAAAACAGGCAGTAGTGGAGATGCATTTGTGCTGCTCTCGCTGCTGGTGTGGCCCCCAGGGAAGAGCCAGAAATTCCTGGTGTTTCAGGGCAGCCTTCATTTAAATTTTCTTCCCCCTGCAGATTATTTGTGCACTCCAGAGGAAAATGTTTACAAGATAGACTTCACCAGGTTCAAAATCCGGGACATGGAATCTGGCACAGTCTTGTTTGAAATCACCAAGCCAGCAGCTTCAGGTGAGTGCACACACACAAAATAAGATTTCCACGAACAAATGCTTTCTTTTGCCTTTTCCCACTCCTTTTACTCCGTACATTTCCTAAAAATAGGAGAATCTCTCCACTGCAGGAGGGCTGGAGCCCTGTCTTGCAGCAGGAATGTTTTTCAGGTGTCTCTTTGTACCAACAGGGTGAGCAGAGCTGGCTGCTGCTGTGCTCTTACTGTTGCCATCTGTGATGGGAAGGGACAGATGGATGCTGTAAACAGGAGCAGGGGAGGAGGAGGAGATCACCGGGTGGTTGTTTCTTGGCTGTTCATCAGCTCGTGCCCCCTGCACGTAGTTTAGCTCTTAGTTTAACATCTCTCACTGAGGAGTCAGGAAAATGGTATTTCCAGAAGGGAGAAACTGTCAATGGGCAAATTAAACAAACTTCACCTTATTTTTTTTCTTGGTTTAAGTGATTTTTAGGTGTTACTTGTAAGCACCCAAGTGTTGCCTGTTGCCAGTGGTGATAAAAACCTGGGACAACTGTTCTTTTCCTGGCCAGGCACTTTTAACCCTTCCCCACCTCCCTGCAGGTGAGAGGAAGTTTTCTGTAGCTTGTAGGTGGCAAGGCAGGCATGCTGAGGGGAAATGGCTTGTTCAGAGTCACTCTGCAGTCCTGATGTGAGGCAGGAGCAGTAGATGAGGAATAGAAACCCAGAAGATAAGAAATGACTCAAACCAAAGAGCCATCTTGCAGCATTCCATGTCTGAGTGACCAGTGGTGGACGCCTCAGGACAGGAGGAAGGTGAGCTCAGCATCAGAGTGGTTTCCCGGCTTATGTGGCCCAAGACCACCACCACAAGTATTTTCCCTGAGTTTCTGGTTCTCAGGCAGCTCTGGCAGGGTTTTCTTTGGGCTTTTGCAGAGCGGGAGCACAATGACAGGAAGGACGTGGACCCCAACGCCGGACGCTTCGTGCGCTATCAGTTCACCCCAGCCTTTCTCAGACTGCGGCAAGTGGGAGCCACGTGAGTAACTCCCCCTCTGTTCCTTGGCCTGGCACAGGAAACAGCTGAAATCTTAGGAGAAAACCCCTTCTCTTCCATGTTGATCCAGCCAGGAAGCTGATTTAACAGGGGGCTTTTCTTTTGTTATGAGGGTCTCCAAATCTCTTGCCTTCTCCATCACTTTAGGTTGTTTAGTCCTGGTGCTGAAGCAATTGATGCTAAAAGGGGCAAAATAAGGTGGGAAGACTATCCAGAGAAGGCTCTGGGGAGACCTTAGAGCACCTTCCAGTGCCTAAAGGGGCTCCAAGAGAGCTGGAGAGGGACTTTGGTCAAGGCTTGGAGGGACAGGACACAGGGAATGGCTTCCCACTGCCAGAGGACGGGGATGGATGGGGTATTGGAAAGAAATTCTTCCCTTTGAGGGTGGTGGGGCCCTGGCACAGGCTGCCCAGAGAAGCTGTGGCTGCCCCTGGATCCCTGGAAGTGTCCAAGGCCGGGTTGGACAGGGCTTGGAGCAACCTGGGGGAGTGGGAGGGGTCCCTGCCCATGGCAGGGGTGGAACTTGTTGATTTTTAAGAGGTTTTTCTAATGCTGTGTTGTGTCCCTGTAGAATGCTTTAAGGAAAAGAGAGAACAATAATTTGATTATTTGCTTTATATTTTTGGCTTTTTTGGTTTTTTTTCAGAGCTCTCTTCTGCCTTTCAGGAATGGTGCAACTCTTATTGAAGCATGAGAGCTCACGTCAGTCTTACCCTTCTTTTCCAGGGTGGAATTCACAGTAGGGGACAAACCCATCAATAATTTCCGTATGATTGAGAGGCACTACTTCCGTGACCAGCTGCTGAAAAGTTTTGATTTTGAATTTGGCTTCTGCATCCCCAGCAGTAAAAATACTTGTGAGCACATCTATGAATTCCCCCAGCTCTCGGAGGATCTCAGTAAGCTCTTTCCTATAAACTTTCATTTCTGGGTTGTCACACCACGATGTTCATCTGAGGTGGTTTGGGGGAGCCCTTTCCTAAAAGCTGTCTCTAGAGAGTGGGTTGGGTAGAATAATTCATACTTTTATATCTCTGTTAACACTGATTTTGTTTTCTAGTAGGATGTATCTCCTCACACACCAGGCAGTTGCTTGGGTTTGTTTTTCTTTCTTAATTCATAAAAGGGAAGCTTCGGTATCAGGGAGAAAAAAGATAATTGTGCTATAAAACAACCGAAAAATAAGATTAAAAAGACATCCAATAAATGGATAACTTAAATGTTATGATCTGGTTTAATGTTTGATGTGCTATATGGCGAGCTTGAGAGGTTTTAGTATGAACATAACTTTTATTTTCTCTCCTCTCTCCCAAGACACAATAGCACAAGCACTAAATCTCTGTGATCTTACTCTTTACAACCCCTAATTGAGTGTGTCAGCACTAATATTACAGTCTGTGGAAAATACAGTGAGGCTGTCAGGCCAGAACAAATTTAGTTTGAGTTTGCTGTTTTATCACTATTTTTAAAAACAAAACAAAACCCCAGCCCAAAATGTAACGAGTTCTTGTTCTGAGATCCCCTTTATATGGTGCCTGAATATATTTGGATTATGAACATTTTTCCTCCCTGAAAGTGTTCAAAGAAAATGTGGATGTGGCACAAGGGTTCAGTGAATGTGGTGGTGCTGTTAACGGTTGGATTTTAAGGCCTTAGAGGGCTTTTCCAACATAAAAACTCCATGATTATGCTTGAATTGTTTAAAAGATACCGACAGGGACCGGTTTGGGCAATTCCCATTTGGCTTTTGGTTTTCCACCTGGCTTTGCAGCTTGCCTGAGTGACACTGAAAAATGCCTGAGCCCAGCGCGGGGCCCCGCTGAAATTAATTCAACATTAATTTTGCCGTGTTTTTTTGGTTTCTTTCCCCATTTCCCCCTCCCAGTTCGAGAGATGATCCTGCATCCCTACGAGACACAGTCGGACAGTTTCTACTTTGTAGACAACAAGCTGGTGATGCACAACAAGGCAGATTATTCATACAGTGGAGGACCTTGAGCGCGGCGGGCTGGACGGACCCACCTGCGCTGGCCTCCCCTTTCCTCTGCAAGTCGTCAGGGATCCCGACACCTCCAGCTCCGCTGCCTGCAATGTCACCTGGACCAGGATCCACCAACCAAGGACTCTTTGCCACAGTAGGAGTTTCATGACATCTCTTTTTGAGCTTTGGAGCAGACCCGGTTCTTCAGAACTTTTAAGCTAAAATGATCTTTGGACGCCACTTCCCTGAGTTCTTTAAGTGTCTGCTTTGAAAAATGGCCTTGTGGGACCTTCAGGGGGTTTTTGCCCTAATTCTGTGAATTTGTGTTCTTGCCCTCGAGTATCTTTTTAGGGTTGCTTTCCCAAAGAATGTAATCAGAGAAACCATGGGAGTGGATGGATGCAAAGGCAGAGGTTTGGGTGGTTGCTTCTCTTTGTGAGTGCTTCAAAGGCCAATTTAACTTGTCCAGCCAGTTGAAAATATCGAGCAAAACATCTCACAAAGGCAAGTTTTCTCTTTAGATTGGCTCTCCCCATGAGTATTTCATCCTTTAGTTTTGGTCCTTCTGTGTAATGCTCTGTTTAACCTTGGGAACACCAAAACTTGCCATGAAGAGCAGCAGTTCAGTGACAGAGCTGTGTTGATTGGGTGTTTTCACATTTACATTCCTTTTACATTTCAGATGAAGGTAAAATGGCATTGTGGGTCTGTGAACCTCCATAAGTACATTCCATTGATTTCAGGGTTTTTTTTTGCAGAATAATCAGGAAAACCAGAAGGATTTTAGCTATATTTAACATTTTTGCTTTATTTAACATTCAGCCTGTTCATGCCACACGTCTCCCACGTCTGTTTTCTTTCATCTCTGCTCGATACCAAGATAAGGGCTTCAGCACTGCTTGTTAGAGCAACGTTTTAATTGTCTAGGGCAGCTGGGGAGTGTGGAATTTCCAATTTTCTATTTGTATCTGCACTTAGAGGAGGTTAAGACAGCGTTTTCCCTTTGTTAAAAATATTTCTCATCTGATATTAATACAGGTGAAAGTAAATCTAATAATCTACAGTTTTAAAACACAGCAAAAAATTTAGCAAAAGTTCTCTCTTCAGACTCTGGAAGGAGTTCAACACCAATTTAGCCCAAGAAATAGCAACACCAAGAATAAACTGGTGTGGGGTGACCTGTTGTCATGAAACCCTTACTCTGAAGGTCAGTTCACTGATACTTTAAAAAAAACCCAACAAAAATAAAGGACAGTTGCAGTTTGTAGATATTTCTATAAATACTTGATGTCTCCATGTCTAATTCTGTGAGTTGAAGTGGAACATTCTATGTTAGCCTCAGATAAGTGTAATAATTGTAATGATTTTTATAAAAATACCATTTCCAGTCGTGATGAGCATCTCTGTAGTCGCAGCCTACGTCAGACAGGACTACAAACAATTCCAAGTGTAGCCTAAGGCCAGGGAGGTTTTTGTGCTCTTGTTGGGGTTGTGGTCACTTTTCAATGTGTCACCATTTGTGTTTGGCTTGGCTTTCTTGACTGCTGAGAGAGGAGGCAGTTGTTTTTTAAAAAAACCACAGTGATTTTAGGTTACAGCACAGTTTTTATTAAGCTTGGTAGCTACAAACGTGTGTCAAGTTCACTGATTCTACACAAGTAGTAGCTTGTAGTAATTCTTATCACAGTGAGACTTGTATTTATCACTATTTTTTGTCTCTAGTGTATTAAATCATACACGTAGCCTACGGCTGACTGATCATTTTGAGAGATACGAAGGATTTCCTCATTATTTGTGCAGTGTTTTGAGCTACTGACCATTCATTTTATAGCACAATAATTACTAAAGATGAAAATAGCTTCAAAAATGTTTTCATTCCTCCCCCAACTTTTTTTTTCTTTTGCATCAGGACTGTTAAATCATATATCCAATGACATTTTGCAAGTTTTAAGTATTTCTGAGTTTTGTTTCAATTTGCAGGAGAAAATATATTGATTTAAAGGCAAAATAGAATGTATGTTTATAATTACCACTCTGTACAGGGTTTTTTTGGGGGTATTTTTCACCTGCTGTTCATAACAGCCGCTTCTGTGCAGAAGATTTTGGAAAGACTTTTAGGAATGGAATTTGCCCAGAATTCCCAGTCATCTATTTAATATATTGTGGTGACATCAGTTGTACTTTGGTGTGGACTCTTGGGCCATTTTATGGAGTTTCCTCTGAAATAGTCATGTTCTGTTCCTTTTTTATGCTACCTCCTTTCAAGACATATAAAAAAAGAGCAATTCCATAAAAATATTACTGTAATCAAGGGAAATTTGAAATGGCAGACATGCCCCTTGTAAAAGAACCAAGAGAAATCACCGTGTTCCCGGGAGTGCAGAGTGTGGATGGACTTTCTGACACTGTTTTAGGGTAGGTTTGAGGTTAAACACAGGGGGATGAATTATCAGCTGCTCCTCTCCTGAAATCTTTTGTAATTCAGATTATATGTGTAATAATTCCAGTCTCACAGTGGTGTGAATCATATAGGAGATACTTCACTGAGTGAGTTTGTTGCCCAATATTATTAGGAATATTTGAAGCCAGAAACAAAGATTGGACATTTTCAATAAAATCAATTTCAACCAATTTTAGCTTTAGCTTTTCAGTTGGGACAATTTTGCTCTTATTAAAAACCCCCAGAGTTTGCCACAAGTAACAAATCCTGATTCTTAAACCAAGGCAAACAACAGAACTTTTTGTGGGGAGTGCAGTGAAGGTGCTTTTTTCTGTGTCCCACTGGAGCAGTTATCACTGTTATCCCTCTGTTTTCACTTGGAAACTCTTTGTTAGCATTTGTTTAAGGTCATCCGTATCCACAATTTTTACAAAAACATGGAAATCACTGTCCAGGGCAGAGGTTCTGTTCCTTTTCCACCTGCTCCTGCAGCAGTGTGGGGTTGACATGAGGCACATAAACAGCACTAAAAGGATTTTTCTTCAAAAACTTTGGTTGTAGAGTTGCTGTTCTAATGCCACTTCTGCCCTAGTTTTGCATTAAAAACCACCTTCAAAATTTAAAGACCACGCTTTGTGCAGCACCCAATAATTTCAACTTCCTTCTGAAAGGGAGCTGAGAGTTTGCAGCTCAGTTGTGAAACCCACATTTTTTTCCCTTAAATTGGCAGCTGATCCTTAACTATAAACCAGTTGAGAATCAAGTCTTAGCAGCATTGTTCACAGAAGAATTTGTTAATCTTCTTGACTAGCTATTATTTTGTATTTTAACATTCATCATTATTGGGTTTACTTTGGAAGTTCATTGTGAAATCACCAAATATTGGCTCTGGAAAAAAAAGGATTGTTGTGTTTTCTTCCTTGATCTCATTTTCAACATGACTTTAATTAGCACTTCAGCTCTGTTTTAACGAGCCAGCCTGGCAATTTGGGATCTGACTTTCTGAAAGTGAAAGAAAACATCCAAGAGCTAACCGAGATTATCTGCCGATAATGCCCGGCTGTTTCCTGTCATAAAACAGGATTAAGTGTGTGCTTTACACAGTGACTTAATCTTGGAAAAAGGAACTAAGTCTCTCTGAGTGCTAATAGTGACATAATTTTTCTGAGAGACAGGGAAATTACAGCTCAACACATTCTTTCAGGGAAATTATAATTTGACACATTTTTTCACTTTGTCAGTCTTGGATTCTTTCAGTAGTCAGGGTTTTTAGGAAAAGCAGCAATACATTGGTGGTGAGCTGCAAGCTCTAATAACTCACACTTCCGTGGCAGGGAGAGAACCAATTCTTTTTAGAATTAACACATCAGCTGTGGTTTAAAATCTAGAAACTTTGCTCTCAGATCAGTGGCAAAAGCCAAAACTGTTTCTGTGAATTATCCGTTATGTGGTGACATTTCTGAAATAACTGAGTGATCCACCCTTCCTGACTCAGAAGAATTTATTTATTTATTTATTTGAATGTAGGAAGTCTCTCCAGGGTTGGAAACAATCTGCTGGGGTTTAGTTCTTGCTCGTAATCTCTCTCTATGTCTTGTTTTTTTGAGCAGGTCAGTAAGATGCTCTGCTTTCCACCTCTGTCCTCTTGAGTTTCATTCCAAAATCTTGTGTAGTGTCACAGTGGTGGCTGGCTGTGTGTGACACGTGCAGGCTGCCAACTTCCAAACCCCTTCAGTCTGAGGAAAAAATGTTAATTGAGAAACAGTGCTACATATCGACCCATAAAAAATAAACCCCAATCTTCATGGTAAAAGTTAAAGGGAACTATTAGTTGTGCAAAATTGGGGCTATTTAAGGTAAGAAAATGCTAATATCCCACTGTCATATTTAATAAGTATTATGAAAATGCTCTATTAATTATTCATAACCTGAAAAAGATGGTTAACAGCTCAGTTTTAATTAGATCTGGTTAGGAAGGAAACAATAGGAATCATTGCTGTCGTTTGGGGCTGCGGGGGAGCAGCTGGAACTGTGTGGATGGTACAAAAGCTGGGCTGGTTTTGTGCATTTAGGGGGGAAAAGTGGAGGAAAGGAGGACAAGGACAGGAAAAGAATTAATTTCAGCTTTTTGGACCCAAGAGCTTTAAGGCCATGGTGAGTGACTCGATTTTCTCCTGAGTCTGAGGCAGCTGGGAGCTCCTGCTCATGGTTCTTCTCTCTACCCCCAGCATAAGCACTGCCTAAATTTATAGAGGCTTTTCAATATTAATGTTAAATACCATTTAGAGTTCATATCATTTTCTACACATGGAAATACCTGAACTGTTTGAGGGGTATGATGCTCCAGGTCTCCCCTTGCAGCTCAGTTGTTCTCCCCATCACAGGTCAGTGGGTGAAATGGTGTTTGTGTGTCTGCAGCCCCCCAAACCCCCCCTGTGCTCCTGCCTGCTCTGGTGTCTGCTTGTATCTTAATACACCCAGCAAACCTGTTTGAATGTGACTTTTTTTTTTCTTTCTTTGGCATAGAAACAGAATTGTCTGTATTAAAATGTATTTATAAAAATATATATATATATATCTATTTTTTGTGGAAGGAAAGTAGGATTCTGGTTACTATACCACTGGGAAAACGTTAGGAGCATTTTTACCGAGTTAATTTCTAATTCTTTGTACCTTGGTAGTGATCTGTTTGCTAGGAGAACATCCACTGTGGCCCATCCTGTGGCAATGCAATGCACTGTCATGCAGAGAATCTGGTTTTCGGAAAACTGGGAGTCTTTTGTTTCCTTTTTTGGGACAGGAGGGAAGTGAGGAGATCACCAGGAATAGAAGGAACCTTGGCACGGAATCCATTCTGTGGCTTTGGCTTCAGCCTGCTTGACTTTTTGCAGATTAAGTAGAGAGAGAGAGAGAAGATTGAGACTTCAGGATAAAAAAAAAAAAAGAAAATTAGATGCTACAATTTAGTCTTCCTGTAGGAGAAGGAGAGTCCTTAAATTAATCTATACAAGGATTAAATAGGGACTGCACTTGCTTCAATTGATTTATTATTGGCAGCTTAGTCATCAATGTGCATCCTAGGGAATATGCTTAACTTTTTCCATTACCTTGGAAAATGGTTCAAAAACATGTCACTTCCATTAGCAAGTGTTTCTTCTCCTGTAACAAATTGCAAAATGTAAAAAAAAAAAATAAAAAAAGAAATAAATTATTGATCCTAGAAACGAGGGTGATTGTCTATTTTATTTAAATATTTCTATGAAAAAAACATTCAAACTTTCATTTCAGGTCTCTTCCATGAATATACAAACTCCAGTTTTTGTGCAAATGTGTGTGAGCAGCTTCATTTTTTGGTGATGGATGGAAAAACCTTGCAGTGGTTTGGGTAGTTCTCTGGGTAAAACCATCACATTAAAAGTGTTCAAGTGGCATTTAACTGTCAGATTGGGAAAATGTTTTAGGGTATAATTAAAATAAATTGGTATCAATTACATTAATGGGACTTTGGAGCTGCACAGATTGCAGCTGTGGATCAGGTTGTGATTGAAAAAAACCGTGAAATTTTGAAAATTCAATTTGAAAAAGCAAAAAATTTGAGAATTCGAAAAATAAATTTGAAAAATAAATTAGTTTCAAAGTACATTAACAGAACCTTGGAGTTCCCTGGATCACTATCATGCACCAGGTTGTGCTTCTGAAGGATTTCTGGCTGCACTTTGGAGAATCAAATTTTGAAATTCATGGGAAAATTGCTGCCTCTGCCTTATTGACTAAACCTGAACCAGCTGCTCGGGCTGAGGTGAGTTTTACTGGGGTAATTCCATCGTGATGGCTTTGATATTTTATTCAAAAATTCCTGGGAATACCTCTGTATTTCTCTGGGAGCAGAACAACTCTCAGAGGAAGAGAAGTGGGATGCTTTTGTTTGAAAATATCCTCTATAACTCATTTTGATTCCACAGAATTCCTGGGGACTCCTCACTAATAAAATACCCCGGGGAACATCGTTGTGTGCTGGAATTTGAGGAAGAAATTCATTAATTCGAGAGTTTCCCTTTTGGACTGTGACTTGGAGCTGCTCAAGCACCAGGACTGAGCTCTGGATCAGGGGGGTGACCTGAGCACAGGTTTGTAATGTGACTTTTTCAGCTGTCACTGAAAGCTGTCACCCACTCCAAGGGTGGCACTGGTTCCCTTACAGAGCTCCTGGCTTTGCCTGTTCTCTCCTGCTTGAGCTTCCTCTCAAAATTACCTCAGCAACTGGAAGCATCAGGTCCATTTTCTTAGAATCCTTGCGAGGACTGGATGCTGTTTTCACTGAATACCTGAAACAAACCCCTCAGCAAAATCAGTGCTAATAACTAATAAAGCAGGTTAAACAGTCTCTCTGATTTTGATGCTCAGGTGTAATTATCTGGACTTGCTTAGAAATCTTCTGAGATTGAAAAGAACCTTAAATTAAAAAAAAAAAAAAGAATTTTATTTTTTATTCCCATGAAAACTCCCCAGTGTTAAACATCTGCCAAAAATACACTGCATTACCAATGCCTTTTTTTTTTTCCCCTCCTTAGCTGGTTTGTCAGCCTCATTTATTAATAAATGTGCCTAATCATTCTGGAGATGTTCTCTGCTTCTCAGATACTTATTTCCTTTGGCATTTCTCAGCTGCTGAGTTATTGTGGCAAATCTTATGCATTCACCCCGTGTTTCTATTTTATTTGTCATTGTTCAAGGGCAGTCATCTATCTCTGACTTGCATTCCCTTAACATTTTTCACCTGTAGGAAGAACATTTCTCAGTGATAAAGTACTCCAAAATTCCCAGTTTTTCCCTCTAACACAATGTATCTTGCTTTAAAGATAATTTTAGAGATTACTGAAATCTCTCATTGTATGCTGGGATAACCCAAAAGTATTTATTCTCCCTATTTAAGTCCACAAAATAGAGTGATTGCTTTACAGAGATGATTTTTCTTTTCCCTCACCAGTGCTGTACAAGAACTTAAAATAGGAGGTGAAGTCATCCTGGATAATGTATTTTAATTAAAACTACAAAGAGAATTTAGGTAGGTAGAGCATAATTGCAGTTGGATGATTCCCAGCCATTATTTTGAAAACTGACTTGGGACCTTATATAACAAAGGCCTGTTTTATTTAATAATAATTTAATTATTCTAGTGGAGGGTGTAAACCATGTTAATGAAGCTGCATATGAAAGTAATCTGCAGCAAGAAATAAAAACAGGCAGGGAAGTTACAAACAGCAGTAGAGAAAACACATAATTAAATTTACTTTGTGAAAGGAAGATAACACAGACAGAAGAGGAGAGCTTCAAACACCTTCAGTTCTTCCTTTCCTGTGGAATGACAGGATAAATCAGAAGAGGGGAATAGCAACTGGGATTAAATTAGATGTGAGGAAGAAATTCTTCCTTGTGAGGTTAGCGAGGCCCTGGCACGGGTTGCCCAGAGAACTCCATGTGCCAGACCTGAAAGCTAAAAATATTTAGAATGTATTTTGGTAAAAAAAACCCAAAAACCAACCAAACACCAAACCCAAAGCTCCAACCCAAACTTTGTTTTTTATGAGTGATGTGAAGGGCACAGCGCACCAATGCTGTGCCGGTGTTACTCTGTCCACTGGCATTTGACTGGGGTTGAAAATCATGTTTTTATTTCCCAAATGCATTCCTTACCATCCTGATCTATAATTAAGTGTCTAATTAAACCTGCTGCCTGCTTTGATGTCTGCACAGGTTCATAAGTCAGGAGAACAGAGGGTTCGCTGTGACCCTTAAAATTAAAGCGTGCACAGAGACCTGAGCACGAGTTCAGAGGAATAAAACTCTGCCCCAGACACACCAAGGCACTTCAGCACTGAGATGTCGGGTTTTAAGGGTATTTTCCCACTGGAATTCATCAGCTGGCATTGCTCATAGCCTAAATTTGAAATAGCAGTGCAGAAGTGTTTTTTGCAGCTGACAAACACAGGGCTGTGCTTCCTGTGGCTGTGTGGCAAGAGATGCTTGGAGGAAACACAAGCACGAGTGTCACCACTCAGATAACTTTTAAGAACTATTATTTCAGCCAATGTTTAAATTTCTGTGAGATGTGTTAAAATTAGAAAGATCATTTCCAGCCAAAACAAGAATTTGCACTTTTTAAATGCCTTTAATACCAACTAAGCATTGCAGTTTTCTCCTTAGATTAACTGGGTATTTGGTGGAAAATATTTTTTCTGTGTGTTTTAGGATTTTTTTTATGTTCTAAAGTTGGTCTAGAGGGAAAGGCAAGTACAATAAATGCTTTAAGTGATCGTTCAGGCCTGGAGCCTCCAGCAGGCCCAAACACGCTGGGCTTATTCAAGTGGTTGAAATTAAATTCTTCAGCAGCTTCCTGGACGAGCAAGATCTTGAATTCTGTGTTCATCCAAATGATGTGAATTCCCTTCTGCAGTGGGGTTTTTTTTTTTGTGACTGATGTGCTTTTACCTGAGCTCTCAGTGGGTTTTTTCCCCCTCATCCCCCCAGCCCCGGCGGCTGCCGCTGCTGGAATGAATTTCCTGGTGCCGATGGCGTGAGTAAGGAATTAATTCACGTGACTAAATGAGGGCCTTTGCTGCACAGCCAGGCCTAATTGGCTTTGTCAGGAATAAATCTTTAATGGTTTCGCTGGCCTCTGCTGTGCCCAGGTCAGAGCTGCATCGATCCAGAGCAGGATTCTCCCCTTCACCCAAGCAGCAAAATGGCTCCGGGGTGAACTTACTGCGGCCTTTCAGGGTCTAAAGGGCCTCCAAAAGGGCTGGGGTGGGGATTTTGAGGAGTCAGGACAAGGGGAAATGGCTTCAAACTGAGAAAGGGGAGGTTTAGATGGGGTATGAGGAAGAAATTCTTGGCTGTGAGGGTGGAAGTTGTGGCTCAACGTCAGGCTCGGAGCAGCCTGGCCTAGTGGAAGGTGTTGGAACAAAGTGGTCTTGGAGGTCCCTTCCCACCCAGACTGTTCTGTGATTTTATGATTAAAGAAAAAGACCTAAAAATCATCCATTTCATTATTTTATTATGATTATACCCAATACCTGGTGTTTTACATCAATGTGCTGCTTGAATGAGAGCCCCCAGGTGAAATAAGTCCCATGTGCATTAATGATCTTCCCACTGCTGCTGATTTTCAGTAATTTCAGTATTTTCCATGCAAACAAATATTCTTTGTGTGTGTTTGTTTCTTTGAACTAAAAAAAATAGCCCTTTTCTGCTTCTATACAGACTATATTTTAGTTTTGTATTGTGATAACTCCATCATTCATTATTTTAGTAGTTCTCAATTCAATTTTTGCTGTGACCACAGATGGAGAATGCTTCTTTAAAGCTTCCATTTCTGTCATTGCAGGGAGGGAATGCACAGTGAACCAGAGAGTTCTTCTTCCACTGCTGAGGGTTTTGGGATTGTTTGTGTAAGACTGGAAATGGATTAGGAGGTCAGGAAAAGCTCATGTAAAAGCGTTTGCTGGTTTTGATATTTGATAGTCTAAACACAAACATTTGCACGCAGCTCTGGGAGTCTGAAGTACAAAAATGGAGCAGCAGCCCTGGTAAACCAAATTCTGGAATCCAAATATTTATTCCAGTAGTTTAAATTTGTTTCAAAGTGCCAATGAGTCGGTTGCATTTGTCAGGCTTTGTGTACAATAAAGCTGATTGGATATTTAGTATTTTATCTGTTCCATAATTCCTGTTAATCACTGTTGGGTTTAAGTAGCTCAGTGCTGTGCCAGGGGTTTGGAAGATTTGAAAGAGAGAATTCTTCTCTCAGCAAAAGCAAATGAATGTTCAAGGGTGATGGTTTTATACCAAGAACAGGCAAATATGAGAGGCAGAAGTCTTGTAATAATTTGGGCTCATGAGAAGAGAAAACAGCTTCAAAACATAGTTCCAACTTAAATGGTTATTTGAATGTTTTGAAGTTGAAATGAAACCTGCAATAAAAAAAAGGTTAAGCTAATAAATCCTAAACTTTAGAGTGCAAATTTTTCCTAATGATATATTGGAGAGGGCAGCAGTGAGCACTTTCTTCTGTTTGGTAATAAGATATTTTTATGGTAATTACACTTAAGGTTATTTTTTCTCCTAGACAGGTTTGCATAATCTGTTGGGAAGAGGCTGATTTAGCAGACAGCATTAGCTTTGGACTGGGAAAACTTCATTCTTTCTTTCTTCCCTTGTTTTCAGAGTGCTTAAAATGGAATTTAATGCAAATGTATCTGAAATAGATTTGCAATGTGTGCAAAATACTGATTTTATGGTAGGTACAAAATAAGGTGTCACCAGCTCTAAGAAATGTTTATGTGCTATCAGTATGTCAAGTTATTTCAAAAGTCAAACATAAGAATTGCACAAGCCGAGGGTTATTCTTGTATATAAACTTAAATAAAAGTAGTTAAATAAACATAGTTTCAAACTTTTTTTTAGCAATTGTTCCAGAATTATAATTTATATTATAACTCTTTCCTCATGAACCTGTATTTCAATGAGTTGGTTTCGTGTCTACCAGAATCACTAATGCTAAACTGGAGCAAGGCAATAAAATTTCAGATGTAGGAGCCTGAAGTGGAGCAGGAAGGGAAACCCAAACCCAGACAATTTATATTAGTTAATAACTTGCAGTATTGTTTGTTTGTTTATCTTAAACAGAACTGCTCTTTAATAAAAGTTATTACAGGACTTTTCTTATAACTTCTGTGAAATGTCCAACCATTAATTCAATTCCATTAAATATGGAATGCACTGGAGAAAATACTTTATGGTGCTCAGAATAAATAACTTTATAAAGGGACGGCAAACCTCTCATGTGGATACAAGAAACTCAAGAAAGCACAAGAAAAAGCATGTTAAAGTGGTTTTTTTCCCTTTTGTTCTTTATGTCTGATCATCCTTCAAAGACTCATTACCGAGAAAAAATACAGAATAAAATATGACACTCAGATTTCTTCTCTATTTCTTCCTCCCCCTCCAGCTTGTGATCATGTGTGTGGTCACAAGCATGGAATATATTGGTGCCTCTGAGGGCATGGCTGAGCCTGAGGCCGCAGAGGACCCGAGTGACACACAGGAATTAACAAATCATGGATGGGTTGTTGTGCCCATAAATTATAAATCTTCCACACAGAAAAAACAGTTTTGCTTTTCTCGCTTTCAAATCTGTGAATTTGGAGTTTCACAGATATTTAACTCAGCTCAGTGACATTGTCCAGATTCCTACTGTCAGTTTTGATGGATTTTTTCACGTGCCAGGGGTTTGCTTTAATCATAAATATTCTATTACATTTTTGCCATGTTTTTAGGGCAATGAACCATCCTGCTGCACTTCCTCTGGTGTGTTCTCATGCATTTTCTTGTCGTCTCCCTCTACTAAATATAAAATACTGGGAATGCTGCTCATTCTGTCAGGAATATCTTACAAAGGCCTGTGGTGTTCTGGCCCTGTGTGGTTCACTGTGTGCAACTCAGGAGGGGAATTTGTAAGGAGTTTAAAAAGGATTTAACAAGAATTTGGTGCAGGTAATGACTGAAAGTCATGGAGAACTGAGCATCTCACTCCCTCGGGGGGCTGAAAATGTTTCAGAAAATCCGTGTGCCAACTCTTTGGTGTTTGCAGAGAAAAGCTTTGAAACAGAGAGAGTCTTATCTGGGAATTCCTTGAGGATGGAGCTGTGCAAAATTCCCACTGGCACTGGTGTGGCTGAAGTGAATTTGAGGAATTTGGAGGGTCTGGATGCCTGGTCCTGCCCAGCACTGGGATCTTCTGTTGAAGTCAGAGCTCACAACCACACGGAGCCGAGGGAACCAACCCCTCCCGTGTGCCAGACCTGTCTCTAATATTTGTAGAGAACATTATTTCCCAATTATTCTTATTATTTTTGGCTTAGGAGTGATGCTGGCATGTTTTAAGGCATCAGAGTAGCTGCTTGTTCAAGAGCCACAGGGGTACAAAACCAGTGCCTGAGCACTGGGCAGGGGCTGCTTTGGTTTTGCTTTTCCTCAATGCAGGTCTGTATTAAAATGTGTATTTAGTTGATTTTTTTTTTTTTAAAGGCACTTAGGGTAATAATATCCTTCTAATAGTGTGTATTTGGTAAGTATTTAGTTGTAAGTTGGTGGCTCTTAAATTGCACTGAATATATATATATATATATATGTATTTATATCATGTTTTTTATATATATATATATGGTTATATATATACACACACACTGTTTATAAATACTATTTTATATGTACTGGGTGTTATACGTACACATAATTTTCTGTTCATATACAGTGTTTTATGTACACATAATGTGCTTTATATATGTAATATATA
>VZTH01014382.1:0-49987 GCA_013397815.1 Aleadryas rufinucha | reverse complement strand
ACACTGTAACCTAGGACAACTAGGTTTTAGGATTTCTGTGCACAAATTTTAAATTAATAAAAAAACCCACATTGAAATCTTTATGTAAAATTTCATATTTTAGTTTATAAATGCCTTGTAAAAAGCTCTTAAATAACCGTTAATCTTTATGTCAAGAAAAACATTACAGAGAACTTCTGTGTTTGGCAGGGGATCTGATAGACTGAGACTTCATAGAACAGTTGCACTCCAGAGATATCTGTTGAAGCATACACTGAATTTCACAATCACACTCTTGTGCATAAGTATTTCAAATCTAAGTTAAACATTCTTCTTCACAGCTCTTAGTGAGACATGCTGCCTCAAGTATTTGAATTCAGAGATAGGATTTTTTTAGTCACCAAATCTCTAGTCTAGTGGTCATCTTTAGGGCTGAACTGAGATGAGTTCAGGGCTGTACTTAAACCTGGATACGGATAAGCTTGAGTTCATCTCTTTGTTAATGTTTTGTCTTCCTGTTGCATAGTTTCTGAAGGAAGTAGAGAAATGTGAATAGAAAAAAATACATTTTCCCAGTGACCAGTTAAACTACAATTTTTTGCCTTGAATTTCTGTTTGTTTAATAATATGCACTTAACATCATTGCAGCTACAAGGAGCAGAATTAATTTATGAAGCCCAAGCCTGTTGATGTCTCCTAGTCATTGCTCAGTCAGAACAAATGGTAGCAAATATCAGCTTATAGCAAGGCCATACCTGATTGGGAAACTTCCTTTCCTGGGTCACACCATTCCCTCACAGTGTCCTTTGCTCCTGCTTCAGGTTCAGCTAACTTTACATTTTCTGTATTCTCTTCAAGACGGTTAAAACTTGGTCCTTAAGCCATGTCATAGGACTTTCCTGTAAACCAAATCATTGTCTCTCCAGAACTTAATGAAATTATACATTTTTTCCATGTGTTTAGAGTTTTTCATGCCATACTGTATTGTACATGTCAAAACACAGCTTGCTTCAGAGGATGAAACAAGAAGCTAAAAATCAATAAATCTTTTTACAGTTTGCCACTAGTGATCATTATACAGTGTTTATTAGTTGTCTTTCTTACCCTTCAGATGTATGAAATAACAAATCTGTTGAATCTTGGTGTGTCAGACTACTCTGCTGCCTGACTGTGCTGCGTGCTGTGAGGTATCAGCACGGCTGCCGTGAGCAGCAGCAGTCCAGCCATGCTGGGGAGGCATCTGCTGTTGGCCGGGTGTTGGATTATAACACACTGGGACATCTTTCCACAAAACATTTTTTGTAGCCCTTTTTTTTTTTCCTTTCATGCTTCCTCAGCAGGACCCTCAGTGATTCAGTGCCAGGTAGTATAACACCAGCCACCGAAGAAGAATAGGCATGCTGGTGCTTAGGGCTTGGGGGCTGTCAGCAGGCATGTTTACTGCACATGGCTGCATACCTTTTTCTCTCCCTCATGGCTGGGACTGTGAGGAGCCCCCAGAGATGTTTCAATCTTGGAATTTCTCATCTGCTTAACTGAGGTGCTCCCTGCTACATCCAGATCAGGTGCACACAGTTCAAACCAATATGTTTGATAATATAATTTTCTTATCATCTGAGAGGCTAATGAAAAACACAACCGTAAAAAATTCTGAGATATGAAAGCATAGGGTGCTTTTCTCCTCTTCTCATAATTTTTTATGTCTTTTTTAATACTTGCCTAAATTTTCTGGTTTGGCTTTCATATTGTTTTTTAAATTCCAGTTTTACAGATCATTGTTAAGTGATGTGGATTAAAGAAATCGTACTTGGACCTTTCATGAACAAGGAAAACTGACAATTTCTTAGTTTAAAATAGCAGTAACTAAAAAGTGTTTGCTTAGCAATTCATGCAAACAGTGTAAATGTGAAGGAGATAACATTTCTCCCCAGGGAAGTGATCACAGCACCAACCCTGACAGAGTTCAAGCAGCATTTGGGCAATGCTCTTGGGCACAGGGTGTGACTCTTGGGGATAGCGCTGTGCAGGGCCAGGAGCTGGGCTCCATGATCCTTGTGGATCCCTTCCAGCTCAGCATATTCTGTAATTCTGTGATTATGTGATTTTATTCAGGCTGGTGAAAGAGGAGGTAATTTAGTCTCTGAGCCTGGAGGAGTCCAACACACATTCTGTCCTAACAAAAAGGTACCACAAAAGAAAAGTGGTTACACGTCTGTTTGTTTAAATGGCTGTTTAAAAGTTCTTTTACATTTGTGGTAATTTTCATTATGACTCTTTTTATAGACCTGGGAAGTGGTGGGCTGGAAGCTGTTATCAAAACTTGGTAATGCAGTCTAGAGGCAAAAATCTGAGGCAAAGTAGGCAAGTGAGCAAAATTAAAACAGAAGTTAAAAATGGTCCTTGTTTCAGCTATTCTCTGTGCACTGAAAAGGCTTCAAATAGATTTTTTTCTCTTGAGATCTAGGCCAAAATAGACAATCTGATGTTAAAATTGTCACCACTAACCTACACTTTTCCTGCACATCGCAGGTGATATTTACAGTCTTAAAGTTGTTTAAACATGTCTGTCTTCTGTACAGATTTTTTAATGTGAAGGAGAAATCAGTACAGAAGACAAAGCTGCAGTATAGTCTCATTATCCACAAATGCAATTGGGCTTCCATGTAAATCTCTCTTAAAAGTGACGTAAATTTTTTCTTTGCTTTGTGACTGTATCAAAGCTTAATATCTTTCATCCCTGTAATGCGTTGTGTAGAACATCAGACACATTAAGTTGCCTGATATATTTTTGCTATTTTCTTTCTGACATATTATCCCATGAGGCAAATGACTAATCTGCACTGGCATATTCCCTGGTGACTTCGTATCGGCAGAATTAATTCACAACTCAAATCCCTACACATGCTGTTCTGTAGAGAAGTAGTATGATGGAGCAGGTGTGCCAAAGGTCTGAACGAAGTCTTGAGGGCAAAATTGTGGGTGAAAAGGTTAAGGAATAAGAAGCAGCTTTGTTTCCATTTGTTCCTAACTGAAGTATTACTATCAGGAACAGGGCGTTGCCTGAAGTAAGGGGAAGTCAAGCAGACCCAGCAAGTCCCTGCAAACTGCAGTAACCAACCTCTACAGGTAACTGGAAAAATCCTGTGAGCTCTTCTTTAACTGTTGCCTGCACAGGTGACTGGTATCTCCATGACATGATCCCAAGCAAGAGAAGGGATATTCCCTTCATAGGGAATATGGCAACCTAGTCCAGGTTAGAGACGCTTTTAACACCTCCTGTGCACCAAACCTCACTGTTCTCTGCTATTTTATAGATATAATATAGGACAAAATCTAGTCTGTTCATGTGCCTGGCAATTGAAAAGAAGAGGGAAAAAAAAGGAGAAAGGTTAATGGTTCAACACATTTATTACTTGAAGTACTCAACACCACTTTCTGCTCTTTATCTTTATTCTCCAACCTGCCTGTACATGTTGTTTTTTGCTGTCGGGCACCCACAGCATTATTGCAGCACTGCCTGGTGGAGTGGTGCTGGAGACCAGTCACAGAACTTCTTTGCCTCCTGGTTGCACTCACCCTAAGCAGAGCTGCATCTGTTTAGTGGCAGCTTGCTCAGATACTGGCTATGGCAATGCTTTCTGAAAAAGCGCGTTGGAATTCTCAGCTGTGCAGTTCCACCTGAACAATTCTTGTGCAGTTCCCTGATGCCCATTTTCATAATTAAGCCATCACACTCTGTTATGAATTGTCTCTAACCCAGCAGTACAGAAATTCTTCTTCTAGAAAGCCGGTTTAGGCTGCTAAAATAGTTAGAATTTTTAGATCAGTTTGGGGAAGAATTAACACACGTAAATCTGTCCAGGATTTGGGTGTGGCTGTCCAGTCTTGATGAATTTTTGTTACATAACTTTTCTGATACACAGATCTCCGGCATAAAAGCCCTCTGAAATGAGCTCTCTAAGAAGATAGCTAAAGCTATATAGAGAATGATGATTAATAGAGTCTCCTCCTCTCTTTCCTCCCTCCATCCATCTGGAACAAAACTGTGGCAGACTAGAGAGATACACATTACTTATTTTCTGTCATTATGATCTGGGTGGATTTATTTGGAATCTCTTGAGAGGATGCAGAACAAGCACATTTTGATTTTGCTTTTTGATTCTGTCAGAGAAGCATTTTCTGCTCATATCCCAAAATATGGATTTAGGTTTTCTTGTACCCTAGGGCAATCAGTAATCACTTTCGGGTCAATACAAGCTTTTCTGTGTGTTAAAATGTCATTGCTTCTAAATATTGTATCTTACTACCTTTGAGGAGTGGGATTGGAGGGTTTCCAGATTCTCACTGGCTCACAGCACTGAATTTAGTTCTTACAGGCATTCAATATCACACTGTTTTCAAAAGAAAAAGAGTGTTGGGGTTCCTGCTTAACCTTTTACTACTGATAATTTAGACATCTTTCAGAAGGATGAGAAGAACACTTTTAATATTATCATTTTACAATCCCTAGTACATTCTTGATATATTCTTCCTCAAAACAAAATTTATGCATACCAGCTCATGCAATTGCAAGGTGTAAATATTTTGATTAATACCTGTGTAATGTAACATATATGACCAGCATTTGTTCATCAGTCCTGAATTTGATATGGATATGTGACTAAATTGTAGAGATCATTGAATTTCATTTTTTTCCCCCTCACAGTTTTCTATCCATTCTTAGAGGAGCAGCATTGACTTACGCACAAGACAATGAAAAGGTTAATGAAACACAAAAGCATCCTATTTTCCATCAGTAAAGTATGCATGAACCATGAAGCAATGAGCCAAATATTTGTACTACAGCTTAATATGGTGCTATTTGTTCTGTACATGTTTATAGAAGGAGCCTTGTAACCCCAGGGATTTCCCCATGCTCAAAGTAACTGGGTGAAAACTGTAATCCAGAATTATTTCTCAGTTACTTTAAATTTGGAGATTGTACAGTCTTTTGAGTGACAAGTGCACCAATCTGTATTGAAACTGCCATTGCAGATATAAGATTTACCTTCATATATTACTGACACTGTGATATGTCAATACACTCAGTAGAAGATATAGCATTCCCTAGTAATTAGTCTGTATTAAAGTCTTGATTCGTATTCCTAAACAGTCAGTAAGTCAATAGATTTTTAAATCAGTAGGAGTCAAACGTGCTAACATACCTTTTAAAAGTATTTTATTTTGTGATAAGCATTTTTATGCTACTTCAGGTTATTTATTGCATCTTATTACACAATAGGGGGATAGTTCACATTCATTCTTCTAGTATTTCAAAAGATACAGCCTGCACTTAAAAAATTTTTTTTTTAATCCGGCGTGGGTCAAAATCCAGCTGCTGCCACTTGCAAGTACTCATCAGTGCACTGAAACATTGTACCAGTAAAATATCTGGTAGCACACAACTTCTAACTTTCTTATGGTTCTGTGTTTCTTTCATATTTTAGTCTTTTTCTAAGGCACCCCTTTCTCACAACAGTGTTTTGCTGTGGCAGAAATTAATTGCAGCACTTTGCATCCCTGCTGTCCTTATAATATTTCCAGGCATGCAGCATTGTGCCGTGCTGTAAAAGAGCTGCTCTCAGTGGACGGATGCTTAAAAAAATCCACATAATGGAGAAGATGAAAAAATGAAATTTTAGGGAGTTTGATCCTCATCACCTACCACACCTTATCTCCAGCTTCTTTCCTGACCACTGTTCTCAAATTGACTTTCACTCTTTTCACAACTTCCTCATCAGAAGCTTCTGTTTTGGAAAAGTGAGCTAAGATACTTCATTTTAGAGTATGTGTAACCAATTCTTTTCTTTTCCTTCATTCAAAGCAACTACTAGAGCAGTCAATCATGCTATGTTGGAAATTAGATAATTTGAGAAATGCATGATGAAGACAGTAAATGAAAGTCACCAGATGACACAGGCATTTACATACCAATTGCTTATGGTGGAGTAGTAGTTGTGAGCCCATTAAATACTCAGTAGCAAGTGTGGGAAGAAGCAGCTACTTGTTGGCTGTTGCAAAACTTTCATACAGGGGAATATAATCCCTGAAATTGCACATCATGCTTTTCCTACCCCTGCAATGCCATCAGCTGTGAGACAAGCAAGAGCTGACTTGATGATGGAAATACAGCTTGCTGTCCTGCCTAGATTTGGACAACAGTAACTATTTTAGTATCAGAAAATCCAGGATAAGTGAGTTTATCATCCACAGACAGCAAATTTCAAGGCCAAACAGGAATATTCAGTGCCATTACTATCCCAACAGCAACTCTTTCAAGCCCAGACTGGTCTTTACCTCATGAAACTGTAACAGTGAGGAACGACACAGACTTATTTACTGGTGGACCAGGCACAATTTGGGTTGGCAGCAGAAGTATCACAGGACAAAGCCAGATCTTTACTCACCAAATATTGCTGCTGTTGCTGCAAGAAACCTTAGAACTAACAATGCCTACACGTGCTGCTTCTTCTCAGAGGTGACCTGCTGGAGCTGAGCAGCAGTGAAAGGCAGTTTCACACTGACTGTGGCACACATCTTTCCTCACTGGAGCATGACCACGTTGCATAACAATGTGGGCCAGTGGTCTGGGCCAGCACCTCCTCCACCACCGTCTGAACACGAGAAGAGTCTTTATTTTCCTTCCTCCCCCATTGTAAGACAAAATTTATTTTCTTTTTAGAAGAAAACAAATCAGAGAGAACAAATCAGTCATTACTCCAGAAAAATTTAAATAACTGTGCACTGGTGTAAAAAAATCCAAAATTAATCTCAGAGGAACTGTTGCTACTGTTTTGTTCTTACAACATTCTGTAATTTGTCTGATTATTGAACTGAACAGCAACATGCAAGCAGTTTCCTTTTTACTTGACCTTTTGTTCTCAAATACAAAGAAACACATGTATTTTTATGTTGAAACACTACTTTTGANATTTAAATAACTGTGCACTGGTGTAAAAAAATCTAAAATTAATCTCAGAGGAATTGTTGCTACTGTTTTGTTCTTACAACATTCTGTAATTTGTTGATTATTGAACTGAACAGCAACATGCAAGCAGTTTCCTTTTTACTTGACCTTTTGTTCTCAAATACAAAGAAACACATGTATTTTTATGTTGAAACACTACTTTTGAATTCTTATTAGTATGTTTGCAATATGGCGTAGTGCAAGTATCCAGTTGCTGAATTCTTTACAGATAAACTTTGAGATCTTCACCACACTTAAATTAACTTAAATCAGTAATGTTCCGTATACATTTCTATTTGTTTCCTTTGTGAGCATGTTTACCTTTGACAACATTAGAAGCCTCTGATAAAACGTTTCCTTTGTGAATCCAGACTTTTTTTGGTTTACTTTATTGCCTTTCTTTTTTTTTTTAATATGACCTGACAAGAAAACCATAGCCTATAATAAACACTATCACACACTAGATTTCATGGAACGACTTGGTGGGGATACAATGTTTTTGGCATGCTCCTCTTTGTAGCTTGAGATTGATTAACAATTTTTCACCCTGTGTACCTTCTTTTACATGCCACAGAAAAAACTGGCTACCTTGCAGTAAACAGTCTTTGTTCCTGATATTTACAGTGGGGAGAGAAGGGTTTTGAGATTGTGATGGGGAAGCAAATGCTGAAGCAATAAAGAATGATGTTTTATCTTGGTTTTTTTAATGCTTGCTGTACTGAGAGTTTAAAACCACTGGTTTCCTTTTCCATCTTTCTCCATAGTTTTGTTGAGTCTGAAAGAACTCATGGCCCTTTATGGGCTCTGAATCTTCTGTGTTTGTTTCCTCTATGAACTCTTCCTTGCCTTTTGATACTGGGTAGCCTTTCCCTGGGTGTTGCAAGAGTATTCTGTGTTCCTGGAATGGCACTGATCCCTGTACAAAGTGGCACTAAGCCCTACACGGCATTGTGGCAGCTTTCCTTTGTTTATGTCCTTTGTTTTCTAGTTTCAGATCTTGGCTTTCCCCATGCGGTGAAGAGCATCTTCCATTATATTTTGTGTCTTTTTTTAAATGTCCAGAGGAACATCCATATTCACTCTGATTTCTGGCAGCTGACCTTCTGTACTATGTTATTATATCCTTAGACTGAAAAAACAGGCAGGATAACTTTCCTTATCTAGGGCAGTAGCATCCACTTGTGGTTATCCCCTTGATCACCTAGGCAAAGAAGGGGCATTTCCAAGACACAGTGGCATCTTAAAGCTTCTGAATGTACAGTCATTTAATCCTTGGGTAGCAGAAAATTCAGACAGCAGCGCCAGTGTTGTGGACACAATGGCACTGCCACGTTGGCATTAGAGCTGTTTGTGCTGCCAGACACCTACACAGACTGTCACAATGCACAAGTGTCAATCAAAGGGTCACATAACTCCAAGGATTGCTATTACTTTACTTGCAGAAGGTCAGAGTTCAGCTGTCAGGACTGAAACTAGACTAGAATGCATGTGTACCCTGGACCATGCTGATAGAAGATACTTTATAGTGTAAACCATATCTGATATATTTTCTGGAAGAAATCTCTCTCAAGATAATTCCTCACATAGTTCTCAGCCTAGATTTCTCTCTTTAGATGTCCTTGGTTGCTTCATAATCTTTCTTTTGGGAGACTGTTTGATACCAGTCCCCAGGCTGCTTGTGTTCCTATCCCACTGATGGCAGCTCTTGTTCAAAGGACATTTGTAGCAGCTATTTAATTCTGTGTGGGGAGCAGAAGCCTTTGAAATGGATGGAGTTGTGGTGAACTGTCAGAAAAGAGCATTAAAGAAACACTTTTCCTGTATTTAGAATATTGTTAGCATTTTACATAATTTAAACATTTGGGTAGTCATGTTTTACTTATTTGAATGCTGCTTACTGTGACATGCCTTGCAGTAGAGCTGTGAAGGGAGTGGTGATATTTCAAAATAACACAGCTTACTTGGGCAATATCAAATTCTGTGAAAAAGAGGTGATCTGAGGGGATTAGGCTGTGTTCATGCACCCCTAAAAGTATTAGAGAAGAGCAGTAAGCAAAAACATGAATTTAAGAAATGTTTCCTTCTTTTCCTCTCCTTTCTTTGCTATTTCTGCTAGACAGGTCTGTCCTCACACCACTGAGTGGGAAGCAGAGGTTCTCATGGTTCAGAGGGTATTCTGTGGTTTTGAAAACTGCAGGTGAAATTAGGAAGAAAAAAGGAGCCTGAAGAATTTCAGCAGTGGATGATTTTGCTAGAATTAAGAGTAAACATAACAGATTGTAAAAGGGATAAACAGTTTTGTAAATGTAGCTGCATATTCTGAAGGGTCTGCCCAGGAGTATTCAGAATCTGACATCCTGTGGCCCTCAGCTGCTTTTTGTATCTGAAGGTATCTGTATATGGACTGATACATAAACTCTTGCCATTTCACTGCTTAATATAATTTTCTAAAAATTAAAAAAAAAAAGAGTTGCCAAAAAACCCCAAGACTATCCTCTTGTTGATTCATTACCAGACCTGCAGTTAAAATTAGGGAATATTTTTCTTGGTTTCTGGTTGTCTATTTTTGTGTTTGGGGAACTTGGACTCCCAGAGGGAAACAGTGACTGACTCTGTTGTTCTTTCAGAGATACCTTTTGACCGAGCTTCCTGTTTATAGAATTTTGACAGTGCAGTTCAGATAACTTGAACTTGGAGTAATGGAGGGAAAATGGTTTAAAACATTTCTACAAGCTTGTGGACTGAGGAAGGAACAACAGCTGTTTTTACCTTCACAGTGGTATAAAAGCCGTAGAGGGCCAATGTCAATTGTCTATGTCTCTTCATCTGTTTAATTGCTGAGATGTTAAAGCTGGGCACTTGCTGTGCAAGAGAACTGCAGGGAAACCTTGTGTATGGGAACTGGACAGGAAGGGTTAGATGTGTAATAATACCCTGTAGGGCATCATCTGAACTCAAATCCATCATCTCCCTTGAGTTGGTACCATCTTGTCTGATTTCAGATCAAAGCCAGTGGTGAGCACAGTGTGTTATTTTTCACCTGTGGTTGTGCAAAACAGGGTGTCATGCCTTATTACACAAAAAATAGCCCAGGTTTGCCCCAGACTCTAGATATCTCATTGGCATGTTTAACTCAGGAGTTCAGTCCTTCTATCACCCTGTGCAGTGAGATAAGGATAGACGAGTCACTGGAAAGTCACTTAGGCTGAATTTGTTCTCTAAACCTTCAAACTATGGGTCCAACTTGGACGTCATTGGTACCATGAATTCTGTCATAATCAATCTTTTTACTAGGGCAGGACATCAGTGATGAGATGATGAGGTACACACACTCAACTAGCTCATCTTTTTCACCATCCATTTGGATAATAGTGGTCTTGAAATGGTTGTGATTATTTTGTAATTTCTAAATTAAAACTGCGATTTATTTAACCAAAACTAAAACCTAAATTTAACTAAATTTTTTTTGAGATTAATCCATTTCTTCTACAAAAGATTTAGCATTAATTATGTTTAGTTTCCAAAAAAAATTTAAAAGATACCTTAAGTCTCAAATATGTATTTTTTCTTTTCTTCAGTTATCAGTTTCAATAAGTTACACACGCAAAAGGGATATACTCTTGGCTTCTAGTGCTTCATCTTTGACACTCTTGTTCCTCTTGTGTACTGAAAAAAATTGCAGTCAGTCCATAGTGTGCTGTTTGGTTTGACAGGGTCAAAAGCTTCTGAACAGCTGAAGCCGTACGTTGCCATCCCTCTATTGCCTCCCTTTGGAGAGGCATCCCCCAGGTGACTGTGCAGCACCCTCAGGAGTGAGTGCTGCTCAATTGATCACACACTGATAGTCAGTCTTTCTCCACTTGTTCAGACTGTCTCAATACGAGGATTAAAAAAAAATCATACAAATGTAAAGTTTCAACATAAGCATGAGACTGAAGTTATGACAAGATATTGGCAATTGCAAAACTAACTGCAAGTCATCAGGCAGACTACACAAAGTAATTTAAAAAAATATAACCAAATGTATTAATAGCATAAAGAATTCATGCTTCTAATGAACTAATAGAAAATTTACAAGAAAATTTATGTCAAAATTGCAGTTTCTATGTGGATCTAGCTAGTTGTCATTCCCATTTCAAAATACCTCTCTATAATAACAACTCAGTCTTGCCATAATTGCAGCTCTTTCTTGATATAAACATTTAAGCATCTAGTGAGATATGGGATGCATTTTAAACTTTATCCTCTAAAGCCCTCTAAAGGATAAATCCTTTTAAAATGGATTTAGCATCATCTCAGTTTGATAGATATTTATGATATAAAAGACCTATCCCACCTGCTATTTTCCTTTGTCAAATAGGATTATTCTTATTCTTGGTTACTTAATAATGCTTTATTAAATGGATTGTGTTCATTTAGACATATAAACTCTATTTTCTTTCCCAGAGTTCTTTCCTTTATTTTTAGTGTTTGGCAGCAGTTAACGGGTAAATATATTTAGTGTACAGAATTTAAATAAAATAGGAATGGCAGCTGTCCAATACAGCAGTGTAGCTTAGCATAATGAGCTCTAATAAAGAAGATAACAAGTCTATTAGCTAATATTAATTCTTAGACAATGTGTCCGATTAAATGTAGGACAATAAAGAAGAATTTAATGGTTGAAAAGGCATTAGTCAATATCTGGTTTTAATTTTAGAAATGTGTATCCTGTTGATTTTAATTATGTCTGTTTCTATCTGCTTGAGCACCCCTTTTTCTACATACATATTTGGATGTGGAATTTTTGATTTTGTTCTCTCCTCATCAACCATTCTATTTTTTTTAAAAGGTATGAATGGCTGAATGAACTCTTTCAACCACCTCTGTGCATTTCTTCCAAAATTGCTCCCAGTTAGCAGCATGGAGTAGCTTCAAACTGTATATGATACTCCCAAGTGTGTAATCAGCAAAGTCATATGGTTTAGGTAATCAGTTCTATGAGTACAGCAATGTATAACCAAAATCTCAAATTCTTAATAAAAAGTTGTGCTACGCATGCCTCTCTAGGATGTACCTTACATTCTAACAAACCAAGTCTCTCTGAGATCTACATTGGGAAAATGCCTTCAAAATCTCCTACTTTTTGTGTTCCAAGATGCTTTCTCCAAAGCATGTGCTTTGATTTCACATTTATTCCATGTGAGACAGGGTTTCTTTCTGTGTATTATCTTTGATATTATTTTTTTATATCAGAGTGGCACATTTTAATAAAATGTGGTGTGTGTTATTGAGAACTTAAAACTGTAACTTTCAATTAGCCGTTAATAGAGGATGCTAATATAGGACAATCCTCAGGTCTGGGGAAGAATTCCTTCTGATAAATTATTGTTCCCTTGCATTATATTCTCAATCCCATGAAGACTTACAGAAACTTTCAATTTAGTATTAACTGTGAATTTAATTAGTGTTCTTAGCCTTTTAGATTACTTATGACATTGCTAATTAAAATTTGAATTGGCACTGTTGTCTATACTTCACTACTGAAAAAAACCCTAATGTTAACTAGGAATGTGTGAAATAACTGAGCACTAAAATTTTGTATTTTTACTATCGTGAATGACATATATGAATGACCAAAATTGCCTGTTTTCCTTTTAAAACTTTTTGAACAATGGCATCTGAACTCTTTTTTGTATTTTTTACTGAAATTTTTTTCTGACTTTCTCTGTGGTGATACAAAGGAAACCTTAGATGATGTTTTCAGTGTAAAACTAGACATGGTGATGCAAATTCAGAATTAATGTAAAATTCATGAACAAAGTTATAGAAAAATGCAAAGGAGATAAATGCAAATGATAAGGACATCCCAAGATTTAATGAGATTGATGCTTGCTTTAGGATGGAAATGGACTGGGGAGCCTGAGTTTTTGATTTTGTGAAGTTTGGGCTGCATTTCCCCCTGAATTCAGAATGGTTTAGAAATGATCTGCAATAGTGCTCCTTCTTTTCACTCCCCAGACTTCTGCATCCTCTGGAGCATAAAATGTCTCTTGAAAAGCTTCTCTCTGTTAGAATGGAGAGGTTATATCCCAACTGCAATTTGCTTTTTCCTCTCATAAGATAACCAGAAATAATAGCCAATTTCTGGTGGTTTTGCAACCTTTAGGGATTTAGTAAAATTGAAGCATTTTGTTGAATTTTTGCAGAACTATATTTTTATCAGATACTCTGTCATATCAAGTTATTTCTTGTAAAGCTATGATGTGGACTGTTTTCCTGGTTGAGCAGATACTACTGTTTGCTTGAACAGTTTTAGTCAGAGAGTGTTTCTCTGTGGGCATGCAATAAATTGTAGAAACATTTTCTGAGTTCATGGCATAACCTATGATGATAAGTCATGTTAATATAAGTTGCAAAAATATTTTTTTCACATCTAAATGCTTTACACTCTTATCCTGGAAGCCAAAGTTGGATTCATAACTATACATTAGAGATTTAGCAACAATGGAATATAAAAAGTATTTTTATTTTCAACATTCAGCTCTTGTATAAAATAATAATACAAATAAGGAAGAGTTGATTTTAAAGTTATTTAGTGTTTTTGCTAGGAATATTTATTTCCTTACCCACATACAGCAGACTTCTTTGAAAAATGGGATATGATTACCAAAAGATGCAATAATTGAATTCTAAGTTATTCTATGCAATGAGTAGTGGTATGGAATACTAAATAAAGAACATCTGTCCTTGGAACTGCCAGTGTATGCTGCTCATTTGTCTTAGGTGGATGGTGAGTAGTCAAACTTGACCTATATCTCAACAAAATATATTATGAGCTATATCTAATCCAAAACTCACATTATCTGCATTAGTACTCTGACATGTGTAGTCAGCATACTGTTTCTCAACAAAACTTTGAGCCTGATCCCAGAACTCTGTTATCACAGAGGTTATAGACTGCAGCTGCCTTGTGTCCCAGAGCACAAGGCAAAACTTACTCCAAAGTATTCAGTCTCTTAATGTAGGCATCCCCTTAATATTTACAAGTTATCTGGTAAATGTTAAGGGGATGCCCACGTTATCAGCTTTTTATTAGTTTCTCCTTTTTATGATAGGGTGATAACACCATGGATATTAGGGGAGGGCAAAAGGAAGATCAATCAGTAACATTTCCTCTAAGTGTAGGGCACAGCCAGTGACACATAATGCAGCCCCATTCAGGCAGCCAAGCTTGTTGCAGGGGAGCTGGCTCTAGCACAGCTAGCAGCATTGTACCTGCATCATTTCATCACTATGCCCATTCTAATTAATTTCTCATGACAGCAATTAGTATGGGTGCAAAAGTATGATCATGATGCTAGAAATTACCTTGGCTATGCTTCTATGTTCCCAAGTGTCCCAAAGCAAGGAATGTTTGTATGGCTCTCTTCAATAAGTATTTTGGTTGTCTATTATTCATGCAAACTACATTTTGATGCACATAAATTTTCATTCCAGTCTCCCTTGGAAAACCTGTAAATTTAAATGATGGACACCATACACTCGAGATTATTTGAGAAGTCTTTTTTTGCAGAGGCAGCCCAGTAAACACTAAGATAAAAAAGTAGCCAGTTTAGGGTGACTAGTTTGGTTACCAGCTTTCAAGGCCTATGCCTTTTATGACTAGACATCCCACCATTTTGACCAGTGAACATTGAATCAGTCCTCAAAAATATGTGATATGCATCTTCCAAAAAGGACTGTGATGAAAGAATAGGTAAATGCAATGCTGCCCAGCTCCAGAGCTGCTTATTCCCATGCTTCCAAATGTAAAAGAATGGGCATTAGAAATGAAAACACTGTTCCATCACTGACCTGATCATGTTGTGTAGAGAGATAAAGCCACCTTCACTTGGTTTTGGTTTGTTAAGTCCGGACTACTGTATGCCCTGTTTGCCAAAGCACTGTGCACTGAGAATTCGTGCTAAATTCATCTCCACTGACTTTCTGTCCTGTTTAAAGCTTGCATTTTCCATGATTCGTAACCCTTGTTTTAGAATTTTTATTTTCATTTTGTTCCTAAATACCTGAGTCTCCATGTGGCTATGTTAAGGTATTTTGTCTCAATGTGCCCCTCTTACAAGGAATTCACCCAGTACCTGTCTTTCTCATTTAGGGTGTTTTCCAAGAGAGATATGGTTGAGACATGTCAATTTTTTTAGTCAAAATTCTGTAAAGTATCAAGTAAGATGCTTTTACAAGTTGAAATATGTATGTACACAGTTTCTTTTCCTTTGTCAGCTACCAAATGTAAAGTAATGAAAAAATTGGTATTTCTCTGAAAAAAACCCCAGACGTTTTCCATAGTATAATAATTAATTGACTGCTTAAATGCCTAAGTTTTAATTACTAATTAAATCCAATACAATTTTTGTTGTGATTGGTTGTTTTCTTGCCTGGTGATTGATGCACCTGATTGTTGCTGTGTTAACTGACATGCAGTCAGTTAATTTGCCCTTTTCAAATATTGGCACAGCTTTAGAATGAGAATTTCCCTACTAATACCTATTTGTATTCAAAATGAGCATGGTTGCTGGACATTCATCTTAGCCAGCTCTTTCATTTTTTAGAAAAATAATATATGCTCAGTTCTTTTCTGAAAAAAAAAAGCTGTCAGGTGTTTGTAAAGATTTCTGTGATGGTTTGATACTGTAAAATGGTACAAAATATAGAGGATATGGTTCTTGCCTCAAAGATTTTACAAGATACATTACTTGTCAGTCATGCATATTTGCACATACCTACAAACACATCCTTTCTTCTCTGTGGGGAGAAATAGTGATGTTACATTCTCTCTCTCACCAGAGACAAAAAAGGGACTGACAACAGAAGTCTCCTGCTCGTTAAGTAAATTGCATGGTGAGCACCATTTCAACAAACCTGGAATGATCCCCATGTCCTTGAGCCCTGAGAAAATTTTCTAGGCTTTTAGTATTTTGTAGTCTACAGGGTAGCTTAGTTTCCAGAGCTGTTGGCTGGTTTCTGTGTCACTGGTGTCGGGACTTCAATAGGCCCACACTTGCTCCCTAGCTGCAAGTCAGCAGAGACTCAGCAGCCCATTGGGAGCATGTATATTTTATGTCTAGATGAAAGCAGGCTTCTTATGCATTTAATTTGTGCTTAATTTGGTGTGACAGGTTGCATTCCTTTTGCAGTTGTGATTTTTGAGTAAAGGAGGCCTTTCAGCAATTGCCAGAAAGCTTTACCTTTGCGTTGTACCATGGGGAGTTTGGTACAGTCAGCCCATTCACGGATTGGCCTGGCACACATTACAGAAGTCAGCAGAAAATTTGGATTCAAAGTGAATCCAATGTACCAATATCATGTATCTAATGTAAAAGCAGAATTAAATATCCAATAAACAATAGGGAAGTATCATCAGCTTTCCAGATGAGGAACTATTACCAGATCCAATATTGCATGTAGTCTTCAAAGTAGTTCTAACTTAATTGACAAAATGAAAAATTCTTAAAATAAATGGATACAAAACCATTAACCAAATACAGTATCCATAGTAATTTATGTTGCAATTAATCAGAATATGATATGGTGAATTTTAAGGGCTGTTTTTATGATGGAACTGAGTCTTAGAAATTGTTCGATGTCATCTTTGCTTGCGTATACCCTAGGAACTATTCAAACAGAAAGATTGGATCTAGCACGTTGCCATCTCTCTGAGTTTTCATGTTTTTAGTTACTTTGAAACTTCTGTAAGCTTTGGATAAAACCTGAAAGAGGAGGTAGGTAGAAGAAGGGGCAGGGACATGTGTACGAAACAGTGTCATGTTGAGACACCGGTATGAATTTTGTGGTCTTTAGTCATTCAGTGCTTGGTGTTCTGTAAAGTGGAAGCTGGAGACAAATATTGGTGAGTGATCATCAGCATGTCCAAAAGACTATGTAGCTTCCAAATGAAAAGCAGAAAAAACATAAAAAAAATTTAAATATTGTTTTCAAATTGTAGTTGAGGATTTTATGACCATGTAAAAGCAGACTTTTTTTATGGCTGCAAAAAATTTTCTGGATGGTCTCTATATTCACATTTTTGTCAATCCTAATTCTATTTTGGCACTGAAATTGTATCTTTACAATAGCTTCTCCTTGTCTGTCTGAACAAGAAGCAATTAATTTCTTGTTGAAGTTCAGAAAAATTGCCTGATATGTTATGCTACAAACTGCATCTCTAATCCTTAAAAAAAGAACAGTGTGGGCAGATGATTTCACCTAAATAAAGGTTTTTTGGGGGAAGTCAGGGGACTCCATGTGGGTGTAATGATCTACATTTAGGCACCTGTGGACCTCAAGACTCAGGCAATTTAAGGCATTAGAAGCTCTACTTGCTTGAGTATTTCCATTAATTTTAGTAAGACGATTCACAATAATAAGCACCAAGTTCAGAAGCAAATCAAGATCATCCCCTACAGTATTTAAATGCTTGTGCAGTTCTGGCATCTTTGCCACTGAGCTTTTCTCTTTTATTCTTGCATAAACAAAGGCTGCAGCTGCAAGTGAGTCTGAAAGCGGAGGTCACCTCTGCAGGATCAACACCTGTTGAATGCACAAGGCCATAGATCCTGTGCATGCTTCTGTCGTTTGTCACTTTTCTCCCCTGCTTCAGGAAAAGCCCAAGGACAGTGACAGTGATACCTGTTGGTAAACAGATGATCTCTGAATGGTGACAGCTGTACTGTAAAATCCCTATTATGGATAACCTTGCCATAATATTTGACTTTGCAAGGACTGTCTGTCCTTTCCTAAATTGAATGATTGGATGGAAATTGTCATTCTTAATATGTTTACCTTCCATTTAATGAGCAATCCCTTTATGAAGGGGGAAGACAATGCAGCCTCACACGCAGGTTTTGTTACAGTCCATCGAAAAAAAGCCCCTTGCAATGTCAGAGCTCCTCTGTGGCAGGCAGCACCAGGAGCTGTAACTACCCACTGTGGAAGCGGGAATCGTTTAAAGTCAGTGCGAGAAGATTAAAGGGAGAAAATTTCAAACTGGGACTTATCTAAGGCCAGCAAATGCCTCAAGGTACTTTCTGTGGAATTTCAGTATTTTGCACTGTCTGGTAATATACTGTATGAGGTCTTCCAGTAATCAGGGCTTCTCCTCCCCTGGTAGTCTCACCCCCCTTTCCCTATTGCCTAGGCTTCATCATCATGACAGTGTAAAGACAACAGAAAGACATTTTGAGGGATTTTTTCTGCTTTCATGAATCTTCTCTGACCAACTTCTGCCTTTCTATTGAAGTTAAAAGCATAGTTGGTGGCAGAATTTGTATTGCTGGCTGTGGTTTTGAAAGGCCCACATAATCTTTGGCTAGTCATTATGTGCAAAGAGAAGTCAAGCAAGTGTAAACTATAGGCAAAAATCTGTTTTATGTCCAGGGAACATGTGATGTGCCATGTCGTTGCCTGCCTTTCATGCTCCATTATTCCAGTGAATGATTTCCGTCAATACAAATGGTTCCACAAAATGCAATTTCATTACTAAACTGTGGTCAGTATCCTGGTCACAAGGAGAGATGGCCAGAGTCTGTGGCCATCACACGTAGGGCTCCATCTACATGTTGTGAAGTGCTGGGGCCGTGTGTCCTGACGGTTTCAATGACAAGCCTTTGCCATTCAGCAAAGGTCAACTCTCATCTTCTCTCATGTGGAGCTAGAAAAGTGGTTAAAAAGCTATGTTTGATTGAAATATCTTTACTGTGGCTGTTTATTTCCTGCATCTTTAACTCACAAAGAATTTACATGACTGTCCAATGTTCTTTAATTCCTGACCCATACTTTGTTTGTTTTTCTGTCACATAAAAATATGTAATCAGTGCTGCATTTTATAGTGAAAAAGCTGTATGAACTCTGGTTTTTTTAGTTGTTTGAAAATCCCTTGCATTGTATCATTAAAACAGTGTTTTCCACTGCATTTTAATAAATGGGTTGGTCGTTTTTAAGGCATTCTATATGCTTTTTCTATATTTGAGTCCCACCTATTTTCATCTACCTGATTGTACAGATTATATATTTCTATGCTTTTCTACAGCTTTAAGTTTAATTAGAAGCACAAAAAAATACAGTACATGACCAGAAACCCCATAAAATCATATGACATCTAACTAGAGCAACAGATTCAAATATTATCTGGAAATGCAGGCACTGTGTTGAGTTTGAATTTGTATTTCAGTGGAGTTATAGTTTCCCCATAGTTAATGCTGATAACATAGAGATCCTATTTTAACAAGGCTAAACAAGTTCAGTAATATTGTATATATATTTAACTGCAAAGAAAATTGAAAAATGTGTAGATGACTTTTAAAAATTCTCTTTCTGTTATCACATACATGAGGTGAAGTTAGGCATTTTAATTAAAGATTAAGGACAGTATTTCCTTATTATGATTGCATATTTTAGACACCTTTCAAACTCTCATTATGAACTTTTGATTTTATTTTCATTCCTAACACTTACTTTTAATTTGAAAGAAGAAAGTGTCTAAAAATATCATCAGATGAAATTTCTAATGGAAGTTTAAGCTATTCTAAAAAAATAACATGAATGTATTAATAAAAATCATAACCCCTTACAAATGAGGGCTACTTTTGTTTTTATACAGAGTTCACATTTACTAGGAGCATACTTTTTGGTTAAGCCCAATTAGTTACACATTAAATTGAAGTAAGGTCTCTTTTCAGATTCTGTGGCCTCAGATTCATTTTGCTTCTTGGACGTGATGTTGGAAATAGCAAGCTGAGTTATTTCTGTATTTTCAAGGGCTACTGGAAATAGTAGTGACAGCCAGGTGAGGAGGTTAAAATAAGGATAAAACAATTGCTTGGTGAAGCATGATACACAAAAGAAAAAGAAATAGCTTTTTGCCTTATCCATTAGATTTGAAGCAGTTTCATGTTGAAAGCTGGAACAGAGAAAATCACTTGGGATCAAGAAGGGAATTTTTGCAGTATAGGGAGAAGATAAGCATTTTTTTTTTTTTTTTCCTTGTAAGAATATTGAAATTTCTGTTTACAATCCAATGTGAAGAAGCTTATAACATTTTTACACCATAAAACCAATTTGCTCATGGGAAAACTAATGGAACTGAAAGCCATTCCCTGTAAGGATACTCAGCTGGGGACTGACGGGAATTTTTTTTAACATATGCATATCTGTCTTTGTGGTGCTACCTAAATAAATCATGGCAGACAGTCTTCTGACTAGAAAAATACTTGCAGAGCAATGGCTGTATATAATTGGTAGCAAATGGAAACAGCCTGGAGTCCCAGAAGCCAGAAATACAAAGGACTTGAAGAAGAAACTGCTTTCCCATTCTGAAGGAAAAGCCAACTTTTCCTTTAGTTTCTTTCAAAGCCAAAATTTGGCACAGTTACCTGGGTCATCATTGACCCTTTGCACTGAAGGGTCAAAGCCTTTGTTTTCCAAGCATGGTTTTCTCTTGAACTCCTCCTAAATTTTAAATTCACTGCATTTTCAAAGGGCTTTTGTTGTTGTTGGGGTTTTTTTCTGAAGTATCTAACAGTAGACAGCTACTCTATGGTGGTGGTAATCTCATGGTTGCATTTGCTTACTTCATATGGAGTAACAGTGACATCCAGTGGTTGGCTATTTCAGCCAGATGTATAAATCACTATTCCAGGCAGTATTTCAGTGAGTGCAGTCCTGCCTTCTAGGGATTCCTTTGGGTGGGAGATGAGGGGAAAGAGAAATAAAATTTATAGTGCAAGAGATTTACTCTGGGAGTTTCAGCAAGTGTTGTGCTGAAGCGAGAGAAAATTATTTATGATTTTAAATTCAAAAACCATCTTTTTTTTGGTGTTCATTTCTGTGGTTTAAAATCAGTTCATGCAGCACTGGAAGGTTGCTTCATGACGTTTTGAATTTTACTTTTACTTTATCTGAAGTTCATAGAATCACAGAATCTACCACATAACTATGCAGATGTGCACATAAAAGAAGACATTTTCCTTTGCCATCTGCAATTAATAATCTTGTAGCTGAATAGGAGAGAGAGAGAGAAGATAATGGGAAGAATTTTTCATCTCTTTTCTTTGTGGTATGACATATGTTTATTCTAATGACTTGTTAAACTAAAGGGTCTGTTATTATATATAAAATAAGCATCCCAGTAACTGCATTCATTCTATACTTTGCAACTTGTTGGAACAATTTTTTGGTTGTCAAAGCTTGAATGAAGCTCTTAAAAATGAAGAGAAACTTCTATTATTGTTCATCTGAATCAGTCATGTTGAAAGGCATCCGAACACAAGTTCTTCACAGTGCTACTGTGCAATTTTTCTTGTAGGCCTTATTTGCTTCTATTCTAAATAGATGATCTGTCAACTAGAAATGTAAACCCAAATAGTTTTACTTTTATATATATATATATACACACATATATACATATATATATATATAAAAATCACTTATTTCCACTCTTGTTTCACATTCTGTAATAGTTTCTTCATAAGCTCTCAGTAGCAATTATTTCCTTGGTCAGTAAGGAGAAAGAACAGTGGTGGTACCTCTGCACCTCCCTTGCTGAATGATAAAGGATTTTTGGTCCTCCCAGTAAGAAATCTTTGTTCTGAACTGCAAAAGTGTTTGAAATCGTGTCTAAGCTTTGAAAGGGTTCAAGTGCTGGTGCATGGCTTCTGAGTTATGGCAGGGATCATTCCTGAAACAGTGCTCAAAGTGATTAAGATGAGATAGGTGGCAATGCCTACAGAGTAATAAAGAAGTGCTTCTTTATGGTCCCCCTTGGTGGTGTGACTGAAGAAGTCAACATGTTGCAAATCAAAACAGGCAATGTCCCCATAATTTGAGCCAAATACTGGGAAGCCTGTGAATTTTATTACCAGTTAAGTAAATAAGAAACATTGATTTAATTTTGAGAAAGTAGCAGTATGCTTCCATTCTCTCATGTTTGTGTATTTTCCTGCTTCCCTAAGTGCCCTGCTTCCAGTAGTCCTTGATGAAATGTCTTGTCATAGGCTACAAAGGAAAACTTTGAGCAAAAAAAGCCCTTGTAGACATTTCAAAATCTGGTGATTTGTGACCAATCTCTTCCAGGGTTAAAATGAACAATACTTTTCAGTCAAAGGCTGAGAATTGTAAGATTTACTGCGAAGTTCCCCTAGGCTGGAAATAGTGTTTTCAGCCATGTGTGCAGTGAAACATTTACTGTGGAGGTGTCTGAGGAGACATGTCAGCAGCTGTTTGGGGATAATCTTGTGTCTGTCCAATCCTTTGCACATGTGCAAACTGACCTTAAAAAAAAAAGAAGTTTATTTTAGCCCTTCATTGGTGCAGTTGAATGCTTAGTTTAATTTTATAGATATCTTTCAATTGAAAATTTACGGGAAAAAAATGGTGTTTGCTGTTCTTGGCTTCAGTTATCATTAGGATGTAAATCCTTCAGAGCACTCAGGTAGATCATCTTCTGGGGAGATGCACTTCAGGGCTGATTTGCTGATGTGTGAAAAAGAAGAGAGGTGGTTGGCTTGCCCCAGTACTTTAGGTGTAGATGGAGACATCTGTCTAATGAATTTTTTTAACATGAAGTGTACGTTTCTTTTTAACATGAACTGTATGTTTCTTTAAAAACTACTTCACAGCATATCACGCACAGGATGTGTAGTCTGAAAAAGCACTTTTCTCAATTACAGTGAAAGTAATACTTTGACTGAAAGGTGTTTTCCACTTGCATTTCATCTATGGCTAGTTTAAATTTACTTCGGCTCAAAATGCTATCTTATCTTCTGGTTTGGAAACCAGTTACAGCACTCCAATTCTTTTCACTTCTTGCTTGGTAAAAAGTGAAAGCAGTGAAATACAAAAGGCTGTTATGTACCAAGAAAATATCTTGTGAATTGTCCTTAGTTAACAATGACTGTGAAAAGGGTCACTGAATTTCAATATGTAGATACATTTCTGACTTAATAAGCAGGAGCTCTTGCTAATCTGTTTAATACCAAAATTCTCTCATCCAAATCTACAGCAGTTTCAATCCAGCATTCCTAGCACAAGTCGTAATTTAATAAACATGTTTGGTCAGAAGGGCATTTTAGAGGGATTTTTAGGTTGCCTCAGTATATTTGACTGGGTTTTCATGACTTCTTTGCATCTCTGTAGCATACAGGCTGTTATTCATTTGGTCTCTATCCAAGCTGGCATAACTAAAACACACTTCTGTCTGAACCTTTTTTTTGTTGTGTGAAAAACTTCAGATATCTTTCTTATTTTAACCTTGAGCTTTGATCTTTAGTGACAGTTCAGATTTAAAATCACTTCCTACTGGATCACATCGGTAGGATGATTGAAGGGAATTGGAACCCAAGCTGTTTACTCAGTTGGCTGTCAAAAATTTTCCCTTCAAGGGAAGCATTTCAATTAATGTTACACAAACCACGATGGGAGTGGAGACCAGCCTAAAGCCACGTATATGGGTGTCCGTTAAATTCAGATGTCAAACACGGCTTTTAATTACAGACCTACAGCTGCAAATCAGTGGTACTTGAAGCATGCTGGTGATTTCAGCTTCACTTTGGTAACCCATGATATCTGAGAGTGAAGTGGGAGCCTACAGGTAAAGGTTTATGCACAGGCCCTGTGTGCTTCAAACTGCGAATACAAAAGGTTTGTTTGCTCATCAGCCAGAAGTCTGATGAGTAAACAGACTCTTCTCTTCAGAAGAAGAACAGACAGTTCTCTTCACCATATCTTTAAATTATGGAAATGGCATTCTGGAGAGGGTAAACACAGGGTAAAGATGCCTTAGAGGTCTTCCAGCTCCTCCAGCTGTATCCTCTATATATCCTGCTCGAGACCACAAGCTCACCCTGTGGGCAGTTCTTTTTGGAGAGCATGTTAATGTTTGAGTGTATACTTTCTTTGTATTAATTTTTTGCATTTCACCTCCTGGCTATTCACAGATTTCAGTTTCATCTGCAGAGTCCTCAATTTATCAAGACAAATGCTTGTCGGATTTCTTAGACTATTTTTGAGGCACTTTTGAACAGTGATGAAAAAAAGGAGGACCATCATGACAAGGATGAAAAAATTGTCAAGCTGGCATTGCTATGGTGCTGTGGAATCTTTCAGATTTAATTGTTTGAATAGTTTGAGTAAAATAAAAGAATGACAGTCAATTCAGCTGGTAGTAACAATATTATTCCAGGTAGAAAAAAGTGTAGCTTTCCTTTCTGGGTTATTGAGTGTTCTGTTTACTCTTCCATTTACCAAGCATCGTAGTAGCACACCACTCTTTTAGCTTAGTGATAGATGCTTTCTATAACAGCACTCTCAATATTTGAGAGTTTATACTTTGGAAAACAGAAGAAAAGTTTTCATTCAACAGCAGAAATTTACAGTCGAAAATATGTAATTCCAATTACAGGCAATTTTCAATTTTTGTATTGAGAGCCAAGAGGCAATTAGGTGTTTTACATTTTCCAGATTTGTCCCTTTCACTTGACCAAGACAAAAATAGTTTTTTATTTGAATTCTTGATGCAGTTTGAGGATCACAACAGCAACATGACTGAAATATTTAAAAGCTACCATTGCTGAAGCAAAACTATGGCTGAAGGCACAAGAGTAAAATCAGCCTGACATGGTACCCTGAACTGCACCTTTGGAAGCAAGGGTACCTATGAAGCATTATTGCAAACTGCAAAGTCAGTCAGCAAAAAATATAAAGCAAAGAGTGTTTAGCTGCATAAATAGAATCATAGAATCACAGATTGGAAGGGATCTTTGAGATCATCCAGTTCCACCCCCCCTACCCCTTGCCATGGGCAGGGATGCCACCCACTAGACCAAAGCCAGTACTGAGAAGTAGCTGCAATAGATTTAATTTCTGGTGATAAAGAGCTTCCTAAGTGTGAAATTAATAGTTTTGTTAAAATTTTGGTAGTCTTGTTCCCCTGCAGTGCATATTCCGTTCATTTCTAAAGCTTAGCACAGCAGAAATTTGGATAATCACTGTAAAACTTAGCCCCAAAGACCCCATTTCTGTACAGCATACATTTGATAATTATAATCCAGAGCTAAATTTTTTGGGTTTTCTGGGTGCGTTCTTTGGAGACTGTGCAAATTGAAGAGCAATACACTTAGGTTTAAAAATACAGTATATTCTTTAATATGGAGTTGTACCACAAGAACTGGTTTTCTATTTGTGTAGAGATGAGCATGTATTGTTGACACAAATTTTTCTCTTCAGTGTACATACCTGCAGGTATCTGGAGAGAAATAGTCTCTTAAAACTCTCAATTATTTCCCACTAATTATACAAAAGTACTTTGGACTATTTGAATTCCTCATTATGCACAGCTGAACATATTTTTTCATTTCCTTTTCAGAACTTGTTTGAAGAAGGTGCTGATAAGGGTTAGATAAAGTGTTAATTGGATTACATTGTATTTGTGAGAGAGATGAAGAGAGCAGACGAAGTTCTTGCTCTGAAAAAATAGTGAAAGTGACTGCATGTCCCAGACTATGATAATGTAATTTAGTTCGAATAATTACAGGGCATTTAACTTACAGGAAAAGTTGTACTGGCTCCTACTCGAGCTCTTTTGCCCTACTGTAATGACAAATATTGTCTGCTAATTAACTTTATTCATATTTAACTGGGTGTTTCTCTGCTTAAGAGCAACCCTTATTGTTATCAAGCTGGGATTCAGCTGCCTGCCTGTCATTTTTGTCACTGGGCCATAGTGGCTTTAGGAGATGCTATGGTAACATATGGTGAGCTCAGGAGCTGCTGGACAACATTTAGGTAAGTTCAAACTAAACTGTTCTTTAGAGAGTCTTCAAATTCAGGTAACTAAAGTCCTCATTCAGGTCTTCTGTTGAGTGTGGGGTTTGTAGCGGCACAGGAGTTCTAAGTTTTTTCTGTCTTCTGAATTGTTAGGGGGATTTATTTATTTATTTACTGAATAGAGATGTTTAATTATCGAACTATTTTAAATAAGTAGCTAACTTTGACTGTGCTGTTCTGAAATGAAAATTAGTGCAAGTAAACATCTCTGACCTAGCAAATCTTTTGACTGTAGAAAAATCTAATATGCCAAAGCTGTAAATGGTTTAAATCAGGATAAATGGCTTTATAATTTGATACTGCATTGCTGTAGAGACTATGGTCCCCTGTTTGTCAGTATGCCTGGGCAGTATATGTGAGAGCACCCAAAGCAAGTATGCTTTGTCTTATATGAATGTAAATAGAATTGCTAAGCTGCTCTGGGGTCACTGGGCATTCTCTGCTCCTGGGAAAATCTCTTACAAGTAATCAATCCAGCACATGCTCATTAAAATTTCAGAAGAGGGATGCAGTTTCCAGCTAAAACCATAGTGAGATTAGTAGTGAACTTTGTCAGATAAGGCTGGGATGGTTTTGCACCATGACCAGGAGGACTTTTGTGTCTGGGCTGCCTTGACCACACTGTGGTCTGAGACGCTGCTTCAGACACTTTTGTATCAGTTCAGGTTCAAAATTTTCATCCAACCTCATCCCTTCTTGATGAGAAGCTGAGGTGAACAGGAATATTTTTCAAATATAAGTACTCAATTGAAGTGGGCTTCTTAATTGCTACTTCAGTGTAGTCCCACCACTCTGCTTCTTATGCTTGCTATGACCTTTCCAATACTTTCACATTTATGTGTAACATTTAAGAAAAGATTGCTGATAACGGTAAGTAGTAGGTATGAGGTGATAACTGCCTGCCCAAGAGATTAAAAGGGTAAATGAATACCAACTGAGGAACACCATGATAAATTTAGGACCAGTCTGTGAAGAGGAAATAATGATAATTAGAAGCTCTCCAAGTATTTGGCTCTGAAAACTACAAGGCAGGAAAGGAAAAGGAGTCACTAGTAATGAAAGGGGTGAAATAAGGCTGCTGATGATGATGAGCTATCAGGTGAAATCCTGGTTGCAGGAAGACCATTGTTGATGAGTGGCAGTTTGAGGAAAAAGCAGCAGTTTTTTATGCTGGTGCCAGCTCAGATGTTACCAGCCATGATGTTTAGGAGCTCTCCTTCTTCCCAAATATGCATGAGTTGACTTTAAGTACATTGCCCTTTTTCTCTGTGTTTTACTGCAGGAAATGGATGTTTAAGTGCAATATTCTGCCTAAAGTTTCACTGGTACTGATTTCCAAGCTAGGTGGTTGGGAGCCAGAAACAAAGTGGAGATGAAGAGCATGCATTTTTTGATAAAATGCGTAAGCTCACAGGTGGGACACAGAGAGCACCATAAGTGAAGGGGGACTGATGAGGAGGAGGGAGTTCCTCTGAACCTGGATATACATGACATCTCAGTCTCTAGAAAACCACATCTTTTAAAATGTACTTAATTTAATTAATTTATTACCATTGTGTTACTCAACCTTCTACCTAGAAGATTACCTCTCTGTCCAGAAAGAATCTCTATCTTCCAATTAAGTCACGGTATCTCATGTCTCTCTCAACACATTTGTCTGTGTATGTTGGTTTCTGAAATACTGAGCACTGTGGAGTGATGATTAGTAGGATGTTTTGTTGCAGCAGTATGATTTTTTGCAGAGACAGTTCTAGTTGATATTACAGTCAGTGACCAGAGCACAAACACTGGTGTCAGTTCCTGTTTGGCTGCTGCACATAAGAGGAAGTATTAGTGATGCCATAAAATTGTGGAGCAAGCTTTTGTTTACATGGAATAATGGTTTCTTTAAATAGCCTGTGTGCCACAAGTTCGGAAGATGAGGAGAGATGTGTTAGCACAGACCTCTCCCAGTCCATGTGCTGCTGCATGTCCTGCTGGGAGCAGACTGTCTGCTGTCTGGATTCCCTGTCACCCACAAGCAGTGGCCAGACTGCTGCCCAGGACTTCCTATTTGCCTTGGACTAGCTCACAGGTTTCCAGTCCTTGTGGACTGAGCCTGTTCTTCTTCTCCACCTTCCTAAAATTGCATGCATGTAATGGGCTATTAAATAACGATCTAAACCGTGAGTAAATGATCCTACAAAGCAAATTGTGATAACTGTTGTATTTAGGCTGTTGGGGTACTTGGCGTGGTCCATCTAACTCCTTTATAAGAGAATAGGGATATACAGTTTTACATCTCCTGTAAAATTAATTGCTCTTAGAGTCTTGGAAACACTTCCAAGGCTGCAGTTGCTATAGTGATAGATGTAGTATGGAGATGTAGATAGATTGCCTGAGCAATACTAGCCAATTATCTTTAAACTTCACTTACCATAAGCCATACAACTGTCATTTGTTGGCTTTTTTTTCTCTCTCTCTTTCACAAACTGTATTATGCCTGATCTTGTAATTGAAGCCTTGTGGGCTGTATTCCTAGGGCTTGAGTGCAAATCCTATTGTCTGGACCCTGTGGTCTCTCTGTCTAAACACAACTTGGAGCATGAGCCAGTGGTTGTTTAATATACGTTCTAAATAGTTAAATATACTTTTTTGATAATTAGTTTATTCTAACAAATAGGGGTATTTCTGGGTTTTCCTCTGTTGCAGTGTGCAGTGAAACTGAGTAGTAAACACTAGCATCACTTCAAGCCTCGAGATTCCTTGATGCCAATTGTTTTTAAGTGGTCACCCAGCATTTTTATTTATAGAGGAGTATCTGTGCTAGATACTGATGGGTTGCTGGCAGTATAGATCCCTGTGACACTAAACACAAAATAAGAGAAATTGTACATTCATTTGTATAAGTTATTAAAGGACATGCTGTTCATGGTTATAAAACTTGGTCACATATTTACTATTCACTATTTTTTCCACACCCAATGGCTTTGGGTTTTTTTTTCTGAACTTCAGCAATTAGCATGTGATGATTGTCCTATGACATTGTCCCATGCATTCTTTATGACCAGTATAGGAGAACTAGTCCTACTTATCTTCAGCATCATATGTTGCAAAGGGTCGCTCTGTGAAGGTACATCTGTCTCTCAACAAGCTACATAAGTCTTCATAGTTAAAGTTATGCAAAAGAGATCCTTTATACCCACTGCTACTGGATATATATACACTCTAGTGTAGTTTTTTCCTATGTTCTAGAAGGATGTAGTCATAGTAGTTACACCCTAAACAGACCAGGACATAGAATCATAGAATGATTTGGGTTGGAAGAGACTTTAAAGTTTATCTAATTCCAACCCCCTTGCCACAAGCGGGGACATCTTCCACTAGACCAGGTTGTACAGAGCCCTGCCCAGCCTGGCCTTGAACACTTTTAGAGATGAGGCATCCTCAGTTTCTCTGGGCAACATCTTCTTGTACCTCACGCCTCTCACAGTAAAGAATCTCTCCCTAATATCTAATCTAAACCTACCCTCTTTCAGTTTAAAGCCATTCCCCCTTGTCCTGTCACTAAAGGCTCTTGTAAAAAGTCGGTCTTCACATCTCTCATAGTCTCTCTTAGGTACTGAAAGGCCTCCAGAAGGTTTCCCTGCAGCCTTCTCTTCTCCAGGCTGAACAACCCCAACTCTCTTGGCCTGTTTCAGTTTCAGCTCTCTGATCAGCTTCGTGAACATCCTCTGAACTTTCTCTAAGAGGTCCATGTCCTTCTTATGCTGGGGACCCCAAAGCTGAACAGAATACTCAAGCGGGGACTCCTGAGAGTGGAGTGGAGGAGAAGAATCACCTCTCCTGATGCTTTCAATGTTCCTACTCTTACCTGGTGTTTTTTTTCTCTCTCTGGAATGAGCAGAGCATTTTTCAGTGACAACTAGTATCAAATAATTAAATCTTTTCTGAATAGTTCCTGTGGAGCATTTTTCTTAAGATGTTTGGGTTATTTCCTGGAAGACAGAAGCTGAGCAAGAGACTTTGCATGAAAAACAAGTCAGAGTTGGAGCTCCACAGTGGGGAGGCAGAACAGCACTGAAAAGCACTCCCCGAGGCTGCAGCAGCAAGCCTGCCCTAATGTAGGTCATTGCCTAGAATGAAACTCTTCCTCAGGGCATCTGTGGAAAAAGAGACAGGCAGGAAAATTTGGCTGATGCAGAAGTAGTCTGAGGAAATAATAGATTTACAACCACTGTTTTAAACAGCACCTTCCAAGGCCACCCGACAGCTGTTTAATATTGAGGTATAAGCAGAATTCTCAGTGAATAAATATTCTGCAATGATTGTAGTTCTCACTACATGAATAAATATCCTGCAAAGAATGTAGATAGCAGTACATAAAGGCAAAAAAAAATCATCTGGAGCAAGGACCCAGAGTGAAAGCTGTACAGCCATAATATGTTTTTAATGTCTTTGCTGCCAAAAGCTTCAGACAGCTGGATAATGACTCATCAGAAAGCCTCTTGGAGTAATTCCACAGTCCTGTGAACCCCTAGATTTGGGCTTTTTTTCCCTTAAAAAATGCCATCAGCTATTTGGTTTCACACTGGTTGGCCAAGCAGCATGGATTAGCATGGGAAATAGTCAAATAATGAGATGGTTTTATTTTGTCCCTGTGCTTGAGAATATAGGACAGCTGGCAAAATGTGTCAGAGTGCGATGCTTTGCTCCAGGAGTTCCGCGAAAGTATCGCTTGGCAAGCGGCCACACAGGCGCTCAGCACAGCGTCTCCTCTGAGGGCCGCACAAATCTGCCCCACGATGGAAGTTCCAGGGACAAGATGCTGATCCGTATCAAAGGCAGGATTCTGAATTTGTGAAACTATTTAATTAAGACCAGCAGTAAGCCTGCTAAGTAGTACAGTAGTTAGTTTGTCACTCGTAAGTTTCATTTCATTTATTTACCCTAGTCTGCCAGGAGTGAGCTCAAAATGATCTTTAACGCAATGAATGAGACACAGGATTGTTATTCTTGCAAAATGCACTTTGAAACTCTCCAAACACCACAGAAAGAGACCAATTTTTTTGTCTTCATAGAGTTAATAGCCTATCACCCACTTACATTTATTATAGATTAGGCAGGAGAGCTCAGAAATTCGAAAGACAAAAACCTCACTTTGCTGCTTATGTACTTTGTCTAAGAATGGCTCCATTTTTGCAATAGCCCGCTGTTCTTTTATTTCTTTAACTGTAAATTGTATACACCTGCACTCTGATTTGATTCTGATCTGAGAATTTTCTCCTTATGCGCTTCATGAAAAGATGCTCATTTGCTCCCTCCCACACTTTCAGAATAACAACTTTGCCACTTTGTCCTGTTTTTTGTGGAGTTTTTTGTTAGCTAAATCTGCTCTCAAGCATTATGAGATGATTGTCTCCAAAAAAGTAATTTTTCTGCACTGAAAAATTACAATAAAGATTGGCTACAGTCCTAGTCTCTGACTATAAGTCATTGCAAAGCTTATTTCTCTATGTACTGCTGCACATATGCTGCAAAGTCCTTGACAGGCTTCATATCCTAGGCACAAAAATTATCACAGTAAACATTTAGGTTTTTGGCTGTGGAAGAGAGGTCAGCAAGGGTCCTGCACTTTTCCATCCTATTGTTTCCATTTCTCTGCCACTGCCTGGAGAAAGTGATGGATAGGCAAGTCAGCGCTTTCCCATCCATTTTATTCTTTAGTATTGCTATGAGTCAAAACCTGTTATTTAATAATAAAGTAATTTTTCTGAACATCTTGGAATCAGATTTTTGCATGGGTGATGAGTCCAGGGTCCAGATGGAATGGGTGCTTTCAGAGGCTGTGTGTTTCCCCGTAGCCCAGGCCCAGGTGATGCCCTCATCCAGACCTGGAGAGGTGCAGGACATTGGAAGTGACATTAAGGGATTTTAGGAGCACAGGTGGGGAGGTGCTGCAGGCGTTTAGGTGAAGCAAGAGTGGTACAGAAAAAAGAGTAGATAAGATAAAGTAAGCCCAGAGTGTTAAGCAGGCTTAGAAAGATTTTATCTGATTCAGTATTTTGGAAGATGCAAATATGCCTTTGCTTTTACTTCACAGGGTTGTTAATCTCAGACAGGATCTGTCTTTGCTTGTGTTGCAGCAGGAGTAGCAGCATTTACTCAGTTCTGTGAAGTACCTAAAAACATATAACACAAAAACCTGCCTTGGTCTTACACATTTTTGATTGAAATACATTAGAATACTACCTATATATTTAAGTGTAAACTTAAAAGAATTTAAAGGAAAGAGTATTTCAAGATGATACTAAATTTTTCCAAACAAACAGAATTCTCAAAAATGTATTTAACCTCAGCTATATGTTGTTTTAGAAGTGGTAAGTGATTAGAAGTGGAACAGGAGGTTACTTCTATTTCTTTTGGTAATATAAAGGGTATTAACAATATGGTGAATAGGAGTATCAAGGCTGATACACTGCAGAAGTTCATCACAGATTAAAAAAAGTGCAGTATACAGATAATTAGTTATTTGTTATTATTTCAACAAATAAAATATTTTTAATAATAATTTCTAAGGCTATAGAATTAATCAGGAAAACAATGTGAACAAAAAATGGTGGCATGTCTTTTTTTTTGCTAAGAATTTTGCTTCTGGTTTTCTTCAGAAGCAGGCTGAAGGCATATCAACAGATTTGTAGAGTGTAGGGATTGCCACTAAAATACATAATTTTAAATTATGTGAATGCTATTGTTTGGCATTGACTTCACTGACCATTCTTACTCTTTTATAAATATTGGATCTCTGTGATTTTTAGATCCCTCTTGATCTTTCTAGCTTTTACTTTTTTTCTTGGTAATTCAGTTAAGAGGGGATACTTATTTTGGAGGAAATTTCACGTATTTTAAAGTGAACACTTGGAATTTGAAGAGTTTGTGTTTATAGTACAGTAATTATCATCTGATGAAAGCTGATTTAAATATGACCTGAGTTAGAAATGTCTTAGAAAGCTGTTATTGCATAACCGCTTTGTTGTTGTTACAGCACTGTACTGTTCCTCACAAGTAATTGGAAAACATTGATTTAAAAATTATGACATCTGAGAACAGAGAGCAAGCATCAAGTTTAATTTAATTTTTTTCCTTCCTTCCTTGTCACCAATGTAGAAAATAAACTAATAGCAGAAAAAAAGCATTAGCGGCATCCTCTCATATCTGACTTTGCTTCAATAACTGGTTGGACCTTCTGAAGCCTCTTTTAAGCTGAGTTATGCTTGAAGTCTGCTGCTACAGCTGAAAAAGCTCTAGCAAAACTCCAGGCAGCCCAGGACAAGCCCAAATAGAGCCTGACAAGTCATGAATACTGTCCACCAGCCCAACACCCAACTGGTGGCCTGATGGAAGCAATGTGGCCACCCTTACCTGCCTCCACTTCTGGAGTCACAACACCTCCAGAGAAGAAGGGGGAAACCCATTATTTCACTCTTACCCTTGTGTCTGTAATAAGAAGCATCCAGGTTTGACTGGGAGAGGACATGCCTTTATCCTTCTTATTCTTGCTCCACACAGCCCCTTCTGTTGCAAGGCTTTTCTGAATGAGTAGCTCTTAGCAGTACATTGCAGTAAAATGATCCAGCTCACCTTTCCAAAGGTCATCACTTCTCTGTGTACTCAGGTCTCATTTGCTTATCAGGAGAAATCTCCCAAGGTTCTGCAGCTTCTTTGCAGCTATAAAGGAATGTGTGAAACCTGTTCTTAATTAATAAGGACATCAAAAAACAAAGGGAAAATATAAAGGAACTTAATGATGTCTTTAAATGCTGTACTATGTCCATCTAGAGGCAGAAATCCTTGTGGGTTTGGATGCTCACATTGGAAGAAGGGGCACCAAGTGACCGAGCGACAGTGTGGTGCTTATAGCTTGTCCTGTGAAGCCTGGGCTTACCTTTGACAATTGAGTGCCATGTTCTGATATACAAGTTGTAGCATCTCTTTCTCCTGCTGATACATCAGCTCTGACTGACTTTTTATGTCACTGATGTATTTAAGCACTGAGGCATTCAAAATCCAAACAGAGCATTGCAGGTTAGTTACTGCCTCTTCCACATCAGAATTTTCATTTATCATTCAAAGTTCTTGTAAATCAGTTAAATGAACTTGAACTTAAAATCAATTATTTCTTAATTTACTGCCTAGTATCCTTAGTTTTGGTCTCATACAATATCTCATATATTTAGATTTGTATCCTAATAAGCTGTCCCAATTCAAATACCTCTCAGTGCGTTCATAAGGAAATTCACTAGAAGCAAGGCACATACACATCACTGGAGGAAGAACCTAATTTAATTCAGGTTCTCAGAAAGACAGTTCAGTTATGCCTGGACTGGCATCTGCAATAGTTAAAGAGAGAGGCAGTGGAAGGGAATATTGTAGCAAGGATTGTATTTGAGGACGTATGTAACTTTTAGAATGGAAAAAGGGCTTATTAGTTTGCCAAAATAAATGTTTAAATGTATTGACTTATGGAATAAAATGATAATGCTTTCTCTGTTTCAAATGTGAGAATTTTTTGCCATTGAGGAAATGGGGATCAGAACTTTCATAAGAAAAAATTTGGATCATCTTTTAGTATGAGGAAAACAGAAACACAGAAAAAAATACAAATTTAATAAAACAAAAGGAAGGGACTTTGAAAATTTTTAAACAATATAGGACCTTTTTAAACTTTATTATTTGTGTTCTGGTTTTAGATTAGCTGCTGTATTCTCTCTTTTTTTTTTTTCCTTATTTTTAGCAACACAGCTGACCTAGTTCCGTTCACTGTCATTCACATCCACATCATGTGCAGCTTACTTACTCATGCACAGTAGTATTTTGTGAGAGCAGTTTTCACTTTAGAATAAATATCTTAGTTATGAAAGGATAGGAGAGAAATTAATCCCAATTCAGGGGTTTTGCCATAGATTAGGTTCCAAATCCCACATTTTTCAACTGTGACTTTCTCAGTGGCAGACATAGGTGAGGCCATCTCCAGGTCTGCTTAAGGGAGCCAGCATTGATAAATACGTGGAATGCTTCTCAAAGTACCTCTCTTCAGATAATGATGTTTTTTATATATTTTAGTTTATATATGAGTGTCCTTCTAACATCGGGTATAGTAATTAAGGTTATTTATATTTATAAATGCTTGCAAGTTGGCGCTTTATTATCAAAGGCACTTGAGAGTTTTTAAGGCTGCTGTTTTATTCTATAGGAAACAAACATAATAAGAACTCTCCTGAGTGTTGTAGGGCCTCTCTATTCGTCATGATGAACAGTTTTCTGAAAGTGATGTACCTGAGGCTTCTGAGCCTTACAAAGAATCAGTGCCCAACAATAGGGATTAAATTGAGATGAGACTATCCATACAAGTAATGTGTTCCTGATTTTTATTTTAATAAAATAAATTACAGCTCCTAACATTTTATGTTTCATCAAGTAATTTCATAAATGAGAATCATATAAACATTACATTTAGACAAATAAACACATTAAAGACTGTAAATTATTCCAGGGTATTTTTACTCAGCTCTATTTGCCGTTTTGCTCATTGGCCCTGAGGACTGACTCCTGGTAGAGGTTTCAGCAAGTCAGGGAAATACTCAAGCTATTAAAATACATAAAATTATACTAATATTATAATTTTGGCACAGTGCTTAGCATTTCATTTAAACAGATGTAAACCAGAATGTTGTTAAGGAATTATTTCCCCTTTTTTTTCCATTTTCTAATTGGGTTTTCCTTTTGGAGCAGTGAATTAAAATAAAGGGAAGAAGAATATATTTCATTAAATACAAGTAGTAATTTATTTACTTTTAAATATGGTGATACCTACAAAAGGCCTTTATCCTGAGAATTGAACAAGGAGTGACCTATGAGCAAAAACACTCCCCAAAAGTTGAAACTATGTAAAAATTAAATTGCTCAAGGACATGAATTTAGAAGTGGAAGCTAATAAAAGCATAATAAAGAAATGGCCAAGATAATGAAAGTCTGGCATCTGCTGAGTTTCAGTGAAGGGAGAGAGGGCTTATTTTAATATTCGTAAATTGAGCCATGACCCATCCAGGAACAGGTTTCTTTTCCTGCCTACCCTGAGTGATGGGCTTCCTGGAAGGATCCAAAAGGGAACCATGTTGAACATCTGTCATGGCTTAATCCATCATTTGTCTGGGAGGCTCAGGTCCCTATTTACAGCTGCTGTGCCCTGTGGCCAGTTCCAAGCAGTTCACAATACCTGTGGTCTGGCTGTGCATGCCCTGGGAAGGTGCCAGGGAAAGAGGCTGCTCCCTGCCCCAGCACCAACTCCCTGTTCCCCCCTGCCAGGAGCATGTAAACCCTGCAGGAGCCAAGCTGGTCCTGGACAAATTGCCTTTAATGACATCCCTGTAGTGTCCTCATGGTGTGATCTGTTTAACCTAAACTCAGGGCTTTAATTAAGGGCCTTTGAAGCTCACTCTGCAGGCTGGCTATCACTTTTAGGTGATGGTGGGCACGGAGTGACGCTGATGTGAACACCCAGACAGAAATGTTAGGTATTTACCGGTTGGTACTTGGTGAAATCTCTGGCCAGGGGTAGCTGTGTAATTCTTCCTTTAAGCTCAATGTAAAGTTTAGCATTTAACCAAAGAGAATAACTCACCTTGAGTACTAAAAACAAGTATACTTTTATCAGAGACATGGAGCCAAGTACTTAAAGTATTATTTCTTATGTCCCAGTGAGGATTCTGAGTATTTTTGTATCCATTTTCTGAGGGGTATAATATTTCAAAATTTCACCTCTGCTTTGTAACCCTGTGTAGATGAGGTTTGAGTCAGTCATATCTAATAGATACACAAGCTGAGGTACCAGATAACTTTTTGGTAAAAGTTATGCAGACTGTGGGTGTTGTACAAGTCGTGAGCCTGAGTAGTGTCAGGCAAGAGACAGATTCTATGTGAGAAGGGAGATTATTTTTTTCTTAAATATTGCATTGCTTTATTGTCATTGATAAGAGTAGATAATTAAATACCTACAATAGCATTCTGGAGGCAGTGATAGGATAGAAAAATAAAGCAGAGAGGGGTTTTGTCCCCTTTTCTCTGTAAGCATGACTCCATTTACTTAATTTCAGTTTCTGAAAAAGCTTGGCTAACATGAATTGATCGGCTGAGGCAGGGGGTGGACGGTACTCCCCTGGATATCACTTTAGAGCAGCAGGTACTTCCTGCTCACTTCAGAGCTTTGATAAAGTGTTTTATACAGAATTCTACCTCCTTTTGCAGTGTCAGGCTGCAACCTGTGGCAACTTAGTTGTCCTATGAACATTTCACTTTCAGATCTGGATAAGTGTCCTGCATGGATTCAGCTTGGGAAGGCTGGCAAAGCAGGGCGATTCTTAATATCTGCTTGTCTTTCCATCCTGGGGTCACTGTCTCTCCTAGCATCTTCTGGAGAAAGTTGGGTGAGTGATTTTTTAAAAGGGAGGAGTGGTAGGAAGATTTGACAGCTAAAGTGTTCCCCTCCTGCCAAAAAAATGAGGCAGAGCTGCAGCATGTCCAGACTTGAGTATCAGGATGTCCTCAGGCCCATCTGAGGACCACCAGGTCTTATACCCTTAGCTGATCCCAGGTACTTTTTTATTGATGAAAAATGCCATTCTACAGTGATAAAATTTACAAGAAGTTCTGCAAGCAAACCCTAGCACTTTACTGGATATTTGGGAGGAGAGGTTTCTATAAGCGATATTTTTGTACCTGTTCATTTACCCACAGTGTCTCAGCCCAAATGAAGTCTGCTTTTGATTCATATGGCTGAGACCTTGAACATCTGTACAATTTTTCTCTGTCTTATAGCACAGCTTTGTTCCATGCACTTCTCCTAATCTATCTGAACTCAATCAGTGGATTTCCTTTTTCTTAGACACTTAACACTGATGAAACACCAATAGAAAATCTATTCACCTGCACACTAAATAGTTTTGAGGATTGATTTGCAACCACAGCTCTGAACTGCATTTGATCTGCATATGTGTTTAGATGTGGACTGGTTTTTTTAATTTAGATGGTGAGATATCTAACTCTTTGTTAAGTGTTGTACAGGAGGTAGAGACAGGACAGCATAGGGATAACAGTGACAACCAGTGGTGAAAGGCTCCTGCCCATCCTGGCTCCTGGCTCCTCCTTGCCTCCTCCCTGAGGAGGCCTAACACTGGCAAACAAAACACTTCAGCTGGATTGAAAAATGGGACTGATTTTGTGAGTTTAGAGACAGTCATTTCTGAGTAGATTTCCACAGTTCTATATTTGGGGCACCAAAATTCCTGGCCTGATTTTCAGAAGCACCAGAGCAGCTGAGAGCAAAGCAGAGGTTGCCCAGCACTGCATAGCTGACCATCTGGCCTCCAGGTATTGCTGCTAAAAGGTAATCTCAAAATCAGAGATCACTTTTGAGAATGCTGGCTTTAATCTCAATTTTACTAGATGGTTTTTCTAGATGTACTCCAAAGGCTTTTTCCCAAGTTATTTATTTGAAATGAAAGAGGAGTATATTTAGCTCAGATACTCAGAAGAAATTATTTACCCTCAGGGTGGTGAGACACAAAGAGGTTGCCCAGAGAAGACATGGATGCCCCCTCCCTGGATGTGTTCAAGAGCAGGTTAGATGGGGCTCTGAGCAATGTAATCGAATGGAAGGAGTCCCTGCCCATGGCAAGGGGGGGTTGGAATTATATGATCTTTAAGGTCTCTTCCAACCCAAATCATTCTATGATTTTGTGATTCTGTTTGCTGGCAGTGGTGGGTGGAAATACTAGTACAGACCTTTTAAGACATAAAGCTTGACAGAAATGAAAAAGATAAAAAGTTTTCTGTTTGTCTTTTTGTGAAATAGCAGTTTTGTTATTGATGTAAATCACTCAGAATGTAAACAACATGTTCTTGTTACTGCGGGGGACTGAGTGCCTCAGCAGAAACTGTGAGTGCTATTCATGGTGACTCCCTCTTTCTTAATTATTGATCTCATGCAAATACATAAGGGAATTAAAATTTATTCACTGAAATTAGTGACTTGTGTAGGCAGGTATATCCAATGCCTCCAATTTTGTGTTTAGTGGCGGCATTGTTTCAGTTGCTGCTTTTTTTCCATGGAAGAGTTCAGCTCCCAGGCAGGTGGGTTTCCAGAAGCAGCAGAGGAGAGCACCTGTAAGCACAACTGCAGAGGCAGCTCCCTGCAGCAGCACTCATCTCTTAATCACTGACAGAGCATCGTGACAGTGCACATCCTGAAGAAGAGGGTTTTTCTTTTTCTTAGCAGTCTCATTTGGAATGTCACAGCCTGTTACTGGCAGCCTGCTTCACACCCTGAGATTTCCCAAATATCTTGGTGCTTCCTGCTGACACCTCTGAATGTTTGGTGAAATACTGAATGTGCAAGGTGATGTATCAGTACAGAGGACTAAGTCTAAATGCCAAAAAGTTGTTACATTGTTGGGGATCCAGACGAACTGTACCATGAACCACTCTCTAAATTTGGATTTAAAAAGACATGTTTATTTTTTACTTAATATTAAGACTGTGTTATTGTTTGGAAAGAAACCCAACCAGTTGCTGCTCCCATTTTGTTTTAAGCACTGGTAGGTCTGCAAAATGATTGTTATTTAGTTAACATATAAGAATTGTCCTTTTTTTGCAGCTGTTTGAGACAGTCAGTGTATAAAGAAATAACTCTTGATTAGCCAAGTGATAAATCTGTACCAAGCTGTTGTAAATTATAGTGTAGAAAACTACCCACATTTCAAAAATATCTAGATGTTTTGGCTTGCTTGGGGTTTTTTCTTGTTTATTTGCTTTTACTTAGATCAAAAGTACAATTAAAAAAACCTGACAGACAAACTAGAGAGGCAGAAGAAGAGGAGCTGCCACCTGCTGTAAGTTTTAGATGCTCAATTGCATGTTCTGTTGGTTGATTTCTCCTATAATGACTCTGCAATCTCAATTTTTTTACATTAAATACAGCAGCTCCAACCCTTTATGAGCAGACTTGGTCTCCTTAGTGTTATTTTCACACACTTTATACCCTATCCATTACAGAAATCAGATATTTGAACAGAACAATAATGGATAATAGTCTCTAAACTTCAGTGGGTTTTTTTCCAGTAGCTGTCTGAAGTCTTTGCAAAAGAATGGAAGTGGCAGGAATAAAGTCCTGAGGAAATACCACTGATGATAGGTTAAAGCTCACAGCTAAAAAAAAAAAAACAAAACAACAAAAAAAAGGAAACAGGGCAGCACAGTACAGAAAATAGTTTATAGTTTGGGAAATCTTTCATTTATTGCAGTCAAAACTCCCTTTCCACATCCCATCTTTCATTTTTTCTTCCCCAAGTCATGTTTTTATGCATTTTAAACTGCATAAAATGTATAACACTGTGTCTGTGTTCCATTCTGACCTTGGCCCTTGTAGATCATGAACACAGACAGCGTGTTGCTCATTTGTGAGTTATTCCACTTCTTCAGGCTTGCCCCTTGTACAGGGTGTGCCCATGCTGCAGAGGGCATGGCCAGAGATGTGGCAGCAAGGGGCATTCCCTCAGGGCCACTGTGAGTTAGCACCAGTGAGATCAGCCCTGGCAGGCACTGAGTCACACCAACTGCTCCAGTCCCAGTCGAAAGGTCACATTTGCTTGCCTCTCCAGCAGAGCTCATGTAGCTAAAAGATCATGTTTTGTAAGGAATTACGAGCAGCAAGGTAAAAACAATCTGTTGATTATTCAAAGGGAACGGTACTGGGAATTTTCAGGGAAAAGAAAACACATCTGTATCTTATTCTCTAACACAAGCATGAGGATGAAATTCAGTTGTGATAAGTATTGAAAGATAGGCTCTTATACACAGATTTACATGGGACTGCTTGTATCTATCTGGACCAATGTAAAAGGTAGACGCTAAGAGAAATGTAAACAAATGGAACAGGACTTTAAGTCCAAACACAGGTCCTTCATCTGCGTTTTCGCTTAATTTTAAGAATTTAGTGAGATAATCCAGTGGGAATAAGAGCAGAACATACATGTAACTTTGATAGATTTTATGAATGTGTGTCATGCAATGCCTTCAGGACAGTGGGAGAAATTGGAAATCCACATATAGCAGAGGATAAGCAAATTGCATGTTTATAGCTCTAAACATGAAAGTATAAGCAGGCAGCCAAACCTATGGTCAAGGTAAACAGTTACATTCCTCAGTATATATAGGTGTAGAAACAGGTGTGCAATCACTGTGGCATTCTCAGGATAAGGAGTTCCTCTGACCTGCAGCAATATTTTAATATGCTAATGGTTTGATCACTGGGGGAGAAAGGTTCAAAAGGTTCTTGAAAGACTTGAAGGAAATGGACAAGAAAAATGGAATGTAGATCAGCAAATATTAAAATGTTGTTGCAAGGAGGCATCTGAGATCAGGGTAACTACAGAGGCATCACCAGGCATCAGCTGGGGCTCACCAACTCACTGTCTGAAGTTCAGCCTATTTCCGGGTCTTCTGAATTATTCCTTGAAGTTCAGAATTTGTGTGGAGTATGGCTTGAGGCACACTTTTCTTGTGACAGGAATATATGAAAACTGTGCTCAGCTTTGGTAAACCAGTATAAAAGTGTGCTTCCAAGAAACTTGGAAATCAAAATACCCGATATTTTCACCTTCATGCTTTTTGCTTTAAAAATCAGAAGACTGTTTATAAAACCTTAAAATGGTCTTTTCTTTGCGTTTAGCAGTTTGCCCCTGCTTCTTACAGATGATGTAGCAGGGAACATGTTAATATGTGTACCCATAGTGTCTCTTTTACCAGCTGGGGGCTGGTTACAGATCAGCTTACTGTTTTGAATTGGCTAGAGTTTTGACCTTGATCCTCCAATTGTTTTTATACACAGTTCAATAGTAATATATGTTTTCTAATTCACTTTATCCTTGCAATTAGCCACTCAAATCTATAGATAATGTGTTTTTATTGCCATGTTGATAAAGAGGAAGATCCTCCATTTTTCAGGAACATAGTTGATGTAAATTAAATTCCAAGCAGCCATAAAAGCAACCATAATGTCAAGTAAAACCTCATTGCTTTCTTGGAAATATATTCACAACAGCTGAGCCTCTTTGAAGAAGCTGTTATGTTTTACAGTCTGCCTTCCCCAGGAGTAGATTAAGAGGGTTAAAAGTTGGATATTTTCATCTCATTATTCACCAGGGTAGTTCATGAATAGATTGAAGCTGCTCTAGGATAAATAATGTTGTGTCCATGCAACACTAAGCTCTGACTTTCTCAGGACAGCTATAGGAATATCCTATAATAGACAATGAGTTAAGTAGTGGCTTGATACAACTGATTTTTCAGGAAATTATCAGATTTCTAGCACCTTGAGTAAGTAGTGGCATTGATTATAACACAGTTGCCAGGAGCTCTGGACAAAAATCTTGCTTTGTTCATTGTTATGAAAATTACTTGATAAAACGACTTCAGGTTGGTTTTTTTTTCTTTTTGGTTCTGCAATGCATATTGTAACAGTGAGGCAAATAAAAAGCCATAATGCTTTACTACCACTCTGATTTTTGTACCTTTATGGGTTTTGCCAGGCATCTATATTCACCTTTTTCATAATCAACCCTTACAAGTTTGCTGCTGACAGAGGAATTTTATGTGAGCATCAGGATGTAGCTATAACCATGTTGGTGTTACCTATCCATAACAAAAACAAGCCTCACTGCTGAGTGTGTTAAGAGTTGCGTGTAATGATCTCCTTTCTAATGAAATACATTAAATTTTGGGGGGTTTAGCACATAAACATATACCCAAAATTGTCTGACTTGTTTCTTTTCACAATTTCCAACTAGTTAATGGTGTGATGCCATTCCACAAAAATACTTTTTAGTGGCTGAAATTTTATTTCCCATTAATTGTTTAGTTAAAACAGGAGACAGAATTGATTTTCTTTTGTACTGATTCATGATACCATTTTTGAATGTTTGAGTGTGAGTCTCAAGTTTCAAGTTTCTTCTGATAATGGATACTTGAAGTAACAAGTGATGTGTGAAAATTAAATAATGATAGGAACATATTTTTAGATCTCTAGATGAACTGAAATATTTTAAGTGAACATTGCTATTTGCATTATATAGATATGTGTGTGTGTGTATATATATATATATATATATATATAAATTTCCTAACTAGAAAGACTTTTAGGATTTGTTGTTTACATTTATTAATTTCAGGACAGGTAAGTTTGCTCTTGTGTTATATTTTCTGGAAAGATACTTCATGGTGGGCAGCAGTTTATTGGGTCCCCCATCCTATGTGCACTGACCTTTTATTTTTAAGTGGAATGGTGCTGTAGGCATCTATCTCTGTGAAAGAATGAAAATGCAGAAAACAGGAGACAGTACAGAATATTTAAGAGCTTGTCAGCCTGTCAGGTTTTGGCTGTCTTTCTGGTTTGATGTCCATCATTTTCTATCCTCTCATTGGAAAAGGAGAGAATGGATTTAGAGTCCTTTGTCTTCATATGTGAAAGCTGCTGTAGAAGGAAATGGGGAAAGCCTGTTGAATATTTAGTTGTGCTTTCAAAGTAGAAGAACAAAGATGGACAAAAAGATGCACAGTGAAAGAAAGAAGAAATTCGTGGCTTCTCCTAAAATGCATATTTGCTGTATAACAAGAGCTAAGTAACAAACATCTAAAAGTTGTCTCTGTTCCCTGTGCTTCCCAGAATTCAGTGATCAGCTTATACTGAGTAGTGAAACTAAGAGCAGACTTAGCTAATGCATTTTCTGAGAGATCTGATTACATTCATTACACAATACTTTTGCCTTATACAAGTCTCCTCAGACTGAGGTTTCTCTGAATCTACCTTTCCTGTTGTTCTTATGAACACTGAGTGTAAAAGAGCAAAAGGATGAGAAAGAGACATTAGCAAGAATGTAATACAATAATCATATAATCATAATTTCATATACCTACCCTCCTGACTTTTATTTATTCCAGCCCCTGTCCTTTAGAATAGTTGATTTTTAGACAGGATAATTCATACACTGACAGGTCATAAAGAAAGGCTGCAAGCAGAAAAACAGGCTCACAACTGTAAAGAAAAAAGAAATAGAAAAGAGTACACTAAAGTAGGCCACTTCATATAGCTTGAGTGTTCCTGCAACTTTTTCTAGCTTCTCAGCTTGTAAATTACACCCATTTTGAACTTTCATAAGTTCACACATCTTTTGGAAGGAACACGTAGAACTGAAAGAGCCTAAATTATACCTTAAAAGATACCTCTAAATTTGCACTTATTTATGTTTACTTTTGCATTTGTACATAGTTATGGACATGTCATACTATCATACTAAGGGAGGTCTACAAAAACATCATATATATGAAAATATACCATCCCATCTGATGTTGCACAATAGTGGCAAAAACAGTAATCATTTTTCTTTATCCAATATTTTAGTGTATTAGAGAGAAACAGAAATTTCCTTGTGGTAAACAACTAGAAAAAGTCATCCTCCTTGGTTCTTTTCGGGTACTTGGTCAGTTCAATAACTATTTTTTGCGTTTTTCTTTATAGTTGGTTTTATTTGAGGCATTTGCATTGCAGAAGATTGTCTACAGTAATGACTGCGTCTGGATAAACTTGTGTCAAAAAATTCCACTGTCATTTGGAAGGGTTTGGTCTGTGACTGAGTGTCTCTGTATTCCTCCTGCATTATTCATTCAGGGACAGAACGGTGGATTGATGGGCAACTGGATCAGAATTTCTTCCCTAGTCCATTGTGGTTTGTTTCAACAGCTCTGTTGTTAAATCCTTCCTTTCAGTCTCTTAATTTAGTGCTGTTCCATTTTTCCCTTGGCATTGACCTTTTCTAGATGAGAACCTGGTGCTGTCGACAAGCTGATGAATTATGGCTGTTCTGAGTGGAAGTGACCATCAAATATAGGCTGGTTTACTCATGTTCTTCTCCAAAAGCCCCCATGACAGTACTGGAAGAAAATATTCCCTACAATGCATGCAATTCCTCTTAGTCATGCCTTGGGGCATCTGCCTTTCTTATTGATACTGGGTTTCTTTAATCACAGATGCTGTACAGGAAATAAAAGATGTCTCTGTGTTGATACAGCAAGCAGTAATCGTTGGTGCTTAAGCTGAAGCCTTAAAGCAATTTTTACTGCATGTTTGCATCTTAAGGGAAGGTAGATGCTGAGGATTAGGTGGGGAGGAGATTATGCTCTGGGAGAATGAATATCTCATTTCAGTGATACAAGGATTCTGGCTGTGTTTCCTTTAAAGCCAAAGATGTACCCAAGCCAAAAATTACACATTTCTGTGAAAATTCAGAGTTGAAATGAAGCAGAAAATAACTTCTCTCTCATTTATGTGTCTGTGGGGATACCTGATCATACACTATACCATGTGATGGCTCTTGGTGGGCTGCAGACCATTCTAAACCCATAGGTACCAATTTGGCTTCTCAATAATATTTTTAAAATAAATTTTGCTTCTTTTACTCAGGTGAAGCAACACTTTTTTAGTGATTCTACTCTTGTACATTTAGTGAAGTATTGTAGTTTTGGAATGAGTTCCATAAAGACAGTTTTGAAAATTAGTAACCTTTTCCAGGCTGCTGCCCCAAAGTTTCTCTTGAGTTTAAACCACCTCTACTCAGTCATTCCCAGTGTGATGGTTATGTTTCTGATCTTCATGATGGGCTGCACAACAAACATTAGGTCATTTTTTGAGTCAAATTGTCCAACTTCAAATAACCTGTATCAGAAATGCTCATATCAAGGAAATTTATTCTATTTCAGCTGTGTCCCACTGAGTTGATGACTATGAATTGTAGATAGAGGTCAAAAGAAGATTAATACCAGAGCACTGCTTGTAACATAATACTAGCTTCTATGTAAGTAGGAGAGAGAAATAGATGACTTCTCTTGGGTAGTATATATACGTAGTAATTTGGGATCATTCTTGCAGTTATTATTTAAAATATTCTTTTTTCTGACATCATTGTTTCGTCTTTCAAATGGTAAGCTTATGAAAAAGCATGTGCTCTTCCTTCCATAAAAAATATTATTGCCTTTTATAAATTATATATTAATATGGCCATAGCTTCTAGTTGTAAGCAAGGCAACCTATCTATTGTGAAATAAGGAAATTTTTGTAAACCAAGATGCTATATTCTGTTTTGGCCATATCACTCTCTATAACTGCCTGAAAGGAGGTTGTAGGCAGGTGGGGGTCGGCCTCTTCTCCCAGGCAAACAGATGGAGGACAAGAAGAAATGGCCTTAAACTGCATCAGGGAAGGTTCAGGTTGGACATCAGGAAGAATTTCTTCACTAAAAGGGTGGTTAAGTATTGGAACAGGCTGCCCAGGGAAGTGGTGGAGTCACCATCCCTGGAATTGTTCAAGAAATGACTGGATGTGGCACTTAATGCTGTGGTTTAGTTGANAACTTTTATATTTTTCAAATCCTGTACTGCTTAGTGTGTAACTCTGAAACGTCATACAGGCTGTTAGCTACTGTTCACTCATGCTGGTTAGACATAACAAACCCTCTCTGGGCCTGAACTCAAGGACACCTTGTTGTCCCAGGCCCCAAAAAATGTAAACTAAAGCTTCTGACAGGAGGATCAAACTTGGGGTAATTACATCACTACCTGAAATTGTAACTGGAGAATTAACCCTGATATGCAAATGGACCAAACCTATAAAAGTGTGAAAAACCTGAGACCAGGGGTCCATCTTGGGTGGAGACGCTCGGAGGCTTTTGACTCCCTAGGTGTACCTTTGAAGGCCCTTCAAATAAATACCTGCTTTTATTCTCTTAATCTTGTCTAGCCTCTGTTTTCAGGTAGCCACTTCAAGGCATCAGGAGAAGTGAAGGATGTATTAAACTGTACTTTGCTGAGAAGAACTTTCACTTCGATATTTTGTCTATATTCTCATCAAATTTTTGCTAGATATGAGTCCTGTTTGGAGATACTTTAATTCTTTTAGTTGCAGTAGCATTAATTCATTCACAACAGAAAGACTGTGAGTTCAAACCTGTGGAATCAAAAGTTCTGTCATTGCAGAGTTCTTAGTTTTGGGGCCCCAACCAGTGTTGCCAAATCTTAGCATTATAGTATTCAAAATGACAGGGTTTTACTTCATGGAATCATGTCATGGTATCAGAATCTACTTTCATATAAGAACAAAACACAAAAGAAATAAAATAAAAAATAACCATTATCCACTTCTCAAATCTGGGAGTTTCTGAACAACAGAGCTCAGGTTACTTGTGGTGTCAACACAGAGATATAAGGGTTGTTGGAAAGTAATTCAGATGACAACTGAGATTAATTCCCTACCAAGTAATGTCTTTCTGTCAATCAAAAGCTGAAGTCTGACATGATGAAGCTAAGCCTCAATGCCAATCAATAATATGGCACTGCAAATAGCTGTCATTCAAAATCAAAGTACAGCAAACTTTATTGTCCCACAAGCCATTGAGTAATTGAAATTATTTGAATGGGTTATCCATGTAACTTCTAATTGCCATGATTTCACAATTTAGCCTGTTCAAGTTAGCTAGCTTTAGTGAAGCGGCACATATCCATTCTTAGCCATGACCTTTCACTTAAATTAAACCCCACAAAGCACAGCATTTTTCTCGTACAGCTCTGAGAAGGAAGAAATATGCTGTGAACCACAGAGTTACAAAGCAAAAACTAGCACGACAACACAACTAGCCACATCGCTTCCAGATATTGTTTAAAAATTAAATGGGCACCTGCAGTTTTAAATTATATGTCTGTTCAGTAAATCAATAATGAACTGTCAGGACTGAACAAATAGTAACCTTCCATTTCACACCATGAGAGACAGTGTAAGAACATGGCTCTACAATAGTCAGCTGTACCAACAATAAGGGCTCCCACAAAATTTCCTACCTTCTGGTCCTGAACCTTTAAGCCTCTTTAGATTTGTGTTTTATTCTGAAATATATGAAGGAAGGGCATTAGTTACAGCTCACAGAAGTGATAAAGCTAGCAGATATCCTCTTGAATTGTAGCCAGCAGCAAACAAGGAGGCAGTGGACTCCCCTGGAGATGGGCACTACAGGACTTGTTCATCAACCAGGCAGCAAAAGTGCAGCTATAGGCTGGACTAGCTGCAGTTTCTCCTTGGTGCCATGCAGAAAACACAATTGCAATACAAACTCAAAGAGATTTCCAGGCGAGGAACAGCCAGTCTAATCAAGCACTGTAAAAACCCCTGATACTATTCATTATTTGCACCTAAAAGGACAGATTATGGAACAGGACCTCAGTGCTTTTGAAGTACAGGCCAAGTGGAATCTGCCTGATGCAAACACCTCATATTTCAAAAAAAACAACACATCCAATCAATGATATCAGCATGGGTAGGTAGTTATCAAATTTTTTTTTTTTTTTTGTAGAAATGATGACAACGGATTCTTAAGGACAGACTGGAGAAAGAGCAACACTAGCTTTGTGGAGGCTTATGGGAAATTTCTGCAGAGGGAGGAAAGCAGCATAGAGTCAGCACAAAAGTGTTTTGAGAGTTAGAGGTAAGCAACACAGGAATAAAAAGAAGGAAATTACATTTTAATAGTGGATAGAAAGGTTGGAAATGACTCATGAAGACTGGTCTTAAAGTTGAAAAGAAGCAGTCTGCTTAATGAGGAAAATGCATGCAAAAGAGAAGAGAAATAAGTTAAAATAATGAAGTGGGAATTAAACTTTGTGGCAGAGTTGTGAACGGAGATTGTGGGGGTAGCACTGTATTGCTCAGTGCAGGAGGGGAGGATGCTGCAGCGATCGAGGTGTGAAATGATGACATCCCAGCAGACAGCTGCAGTGCAGTGGAATGGCAAAAGGCCTTGTCACAGATGTATTAGTGCAGCAAAACCTGCAACATCTGGAGGCTTCACCTGCATGTGAGACTTGGAATACACCTAAATTGATATTCCAATGACTTGCTGCACATTGAATTAGGTGAGTTAGACTACCTTCTTACAGTAAAACTATTTGTTTCCTGCTGGTGCAGGAAAACAAAAAATCACTTAATATTTCCTGTTGATAACACCAAATTTTCTCAACGCTTAAGATGGCTAAAAGTCTGCAGTTTAAAATTATTTGTGCATGAGCTCCTCTTCGAATGGCAGAAAACACAACACATCGTTACGTACCTTATGAGTTAAGGATAAATTTATATTCTGTTTCCTGCAGGTTCAGAAGACATTTAGTGTATCTGAGCCTAAAAAACGCCTAATACAAACATAATTTTTAAACATTAGAACAGGAACGAGCAAAGGTGGCAAAATTTTCTATGAGCAAACTGGCCAAGTAAGATACCAAGGAACACAAGACAAGCTTTGCAGTCACTTTACTAACTAGCTTCAAAGTAAGAGGCAGTAATAGCTGAACCTGACAATCCTATAAATGTCCTATTAAAACAGCAAACACTCACAGCACCTTTCACACACTTTCTACCATTTTCTGACAGAAAATTTCCTCAATAAATTACAATAGTCAGAGAACACCATTATCGTCTCTTGTAAGCTAATGTTATTTCTGTCCTCTGGAAGATTACTAAACAAGTGGTCTTTAAAAAAGAAGAAAATTATAAAAAGAGGACTTGCTATATTGCAGGTAAAAATCAGGGATGATTTCTGCTGGTTAAAGAATCACTGAGCGTACATTAAAATGTCAGTGTGTGAAAGAAAATTTTTAGCTACAATTCCTGTATCTCACTTTCAACTTCTTTAAAGACTTGAAAATGTGACTATAACTGCTTATAAAGAAATAAAACACAACTTTTGACTAAATCTAGGCAAAAGTCGATGTAAATTAATTCTATTGCAAATATTATCACTTACTTAACTAGGATTCTAATTAGCAGGGATATGAATGGTAATAATGATCATGTAGCAATTCTTTTATTCATGTACATTCATAAGTACCTAAAATAAGGTCATGAATAAAATTCTCATGGCATACATAAAGATAAGCTAACAAAAAATAGCTTGAACTTCTGTGTGTTTAAGGGGATCACAGAAGCATAGAAAGGTTAGGATTGGAAGAGACCTCTGGAGA
>VZTH01014378.1:0-34355 GCA_013397815.1 Aleadryas rufinucha | reverse complement strand
ACAGGGAAGAATTCCTTCTTAATATTTAATCTAACCTGTCTATGCAATCTTCAAATTTATCTCTTCAAGGCAACTATATGTCCTTAGGTAAGATGACCTGAAGCACAACCCTGAAGATTAAGGAATGGTGTTTGATGTCCCCTTGAGGGGCTCGTACCTCACCTTCTGAGCAATCTCACAAAGTAAATTGCATATGACTTAACCCAGGTGAGAAATATCAGACATTCACCAGTCTCTGTCCATTTCTATGTCAGTGCATGTCTCTCAGTTTTTCTGCTTGTTTAATTGAGATTTTTTTCTGATTCTGATTGTGAAAAGCTCATTTTCAGAGTGTTGACAGACCTGACCTGACAAGCAGAGACCTCACTGTCAGAGCGACAAAAGGCTTTGCCTGAAATATGGAGATGCCTGGCAATATCCCCACAAGTCCAGCCTTCATCTCCCCTTTTCCTCTGCACTTGTGTCAAAGCTTTCTAGTGCTTTGCATTAGTACCATCTCCTCACAGAGGAGACATTTTCCCCTCAAACAGCACAGACCAGAGAAGTGTTTATGTTACAGCAGTTCATGGCAGCCCGGGCTGGGATCCCACTGTGACACACACCCTGGCTGTCATTATGAAGGGACATGGTGGAAAAAGAGAACAAGGGAGATGGGATCTAGCCATTCTGGAGGGGCTTTGGGGGCTCCACAGAGGATTCCTGACTACAGAATCACAGAAAAAGTTGAGTTGGAAGGGACCCACCAGGATCATCAAGTCCAGCTCCTGGCCCTGCACAGACACCCCAACAATCCCACCCTGTGCATCCCTGAGAGCGTTGTCCAAACCCTCCTGGAGCTCTGGCAGCCTCGGGGCCAGGACCATTCTCTGGAGAGCCTGGGCAGTGCCCAGCACCCTCTGGGGGAAGAACCTTTCCCTGATATCCAGCCTGACCCTCCCTGACACTGCTCCAGCCATTCCCTGGGTCCTGTCCCTGGTCACAGAGATCAGTGTCAGTCCCTCCTCTCCCATTCACAAGGAAGCTGTAACTGCAGGGAGCTCTCCCCTCAGTCTCCACTTCCCCAGGCTGAGCAGACCAAGTGCCCTCAGCTGCTCCTCATATGGCTTCACCTCAAGGCCCTTCACCATCCTCGTGGCTTCCTTCGGATGCTCTACAACAGCTTTAGATCTTTCTTATATTGGGGTGGTGATGAAGACAAAGCACATTTTTACTTAGTTTGCACATATCTCACTTTAGTAACTCATAGATGATGAAAGGTACATTTTATAATCTCCCTGTTCAAATATGCTGTTACTGTTCAGGAAATCTGGAAGATCCTACAGCTGTCTGGACTTGGGATAGCCTGAAGCCCAGGGTGCTCCAAGATCCAATATCTCCCTCTGGTGTCCTTGCCTGACCTCCAGCTGCATTTGTGGAGTACATTATGCTGAAGGTGGTGGGGTGCTGTCCAGAGGGGCTCATGGCCGCCATGTCACATGTCATGACTGCAGAGACAGATGGTCACCAGGCCAGGGGCAAACAGGAGCTGCCAAGTCCAGAAATGTGTGCCAGGATCTATCCACATGTCAAGTAATTATTTCAGAGTGTAGGCTTCCAAGCCTTGTGAGTCACCGCAGTGCTGGCTCTGATGTTGTCTCTGCAAGTGATTCATGTGGATAGGTGATTAAGATGTCTCTATATATGGCCTGAGGAAAAGTCCTTTACAGCAGTTTGGTCACAGTAAAAGCCAAAAGGCCAAAAGCAATGTCTTCAGTACTGTGCATCTACACTGGGGATTAAATGTGCTGAATACTTTATAGCTGAAATTCTTCAGCAGCTTTTTCTTAACCCATGTTTTTCTTTTTTTTTTTTTTTTAACACCACATGTCTAGGAAACAAAATGTTATTTTAAGCACCTTGTGTTTAAATTTTTTCAAATTTTCGGGTTGGTTGGATCAATTGAATTACAAAATTTACCTGGGGGGAAAAAAGAAAGTTTGGACGTTTGGGTTGGAAACAAAGAGATGTTTTGTTAGATGGAACGGACAGAGGCAATTTCCAGTGGTAGCAAATTAGTGTCAGCAGATCTGAAATAAATGGACACTCTAGAAACTGTTTCATGAGTGAGAAGTGGAAGCTGAGCCCAACTTTGCAGTTTCTCAGAACTGGACTGTATAGGGGAAATTAGTGTTCCAACAGAATATGTGATTTCTGTTCTTATCACCCTGTCACGCTTAGAAGTGAGCCCACAAGAAAGTCACTCTCCTCGAGCAGATTATTTCCTTGAGTCATGTTCTGCTGTTGCACCTCTAGAGTGGTGGCTCCTTTGCAATGTTGTCTGAATATTCTGCAGCCATAGATAATGTGTGGGCAATACAAGTCACATCTGTTATGTGTCCTTTTGCATTATGGGCTGTTTGCCGTGTGGTCAGTGATTCAGTAATCATGTTTTAGTATTGCAAGTCTCAGAACAAGGTGTAACTCAACACCCTGCAATGTTAAATCAGTATCATACCATATATCTTCAATATCATTAAGTCATGTATCATACTGTACTGGTATAACACCTTTCATGTCAGATGAATCTTACTAAGATGATTTTCCTTTTTTAACATCCTGTGACAAAACATAAACTATGATTGCCAACACACTACTTTTAGGAGATAGTTGCACTGGTAAGTTGTTTATAGTTGAAAAGGACAAAACATCGGTGTGGAAATGTGATTTCATTGCACATATTGCACATATGGTGTTTCCAAAGCGGGAATATTCCTGCCCTATGACATTCATATAAAGTGTACTCATTTCACTGTCTGACATGCTGAAATGACTTCATTCTAATGCTGCTATTCATCAAAAACATCAAAAGTGGAGTTGAGGAGCAGCTGGAAAAATTTTCATGGGTAGCAGGTGGTCAAGAACAGTCTCTGTGAATGTGCAATAAAGTGCTGCACCATCAGAACCCCAAATCTCCTTGAGAGGAAAGGTATTGCAAGGACAGGTGCCAAGAGCAGGCTGCCCTATGTCTACACAGCTCTTAAACCACGTGTGAAAACACATCTGTACACAAGAGTTTATCTCTGCTTCTCCTTGTTATCAGACCTATTATTTGCAGGGCTCCAGATCATATTTTTATGTATGTCACGTTAGTTTCAAATAACTCTAATCCCCAATCCAATTAAAGGTATCGCCTCAAAGCGGATCATTTTATTTCCTTTGAGAACAGATGCAGACTTAGCATTCGGGTTAGTAAAGCAACCACTGCCAAACTGACCTTCGTTTTATCTCACACAATTTCATCTTATCACCTTCCTTGTCTGTGGCATGCAACTTTCGGATGTACGCCTGGTGTGTCAGATCCAATCTAAATTTCCACTGGACAAGCATTCCTTTATGTTAAAATTTGTAAATCCATTTTTAACTCCCAAATGCAATATCTTAAATGGAGCAGATAAAATAATTTTTTTTTTTAATTTTCTTTTTTTAAAACACACTAATGATAACAACACATTTTTCTTTGTCCTTTCTTGGAACCGCTTTTGTTTAGAAACATCTCTATGATCCTTGTCCTCTTTTAAAGAAGGTGTTCTGAAATCAGGCAAAATATTTATTTAGCACCTCATGTTCAGACGAATCATTTACATTAGACCCAGCCCATCCAGAGGAGCTTTTGCTGTCTTACACTGCCTTTTTAAAACACCATTTTCTTCTGGACTCACTGCTCACCTTCATTCTAGCAGCCTGTTAAGTGATAGATAATTAGATTTTTTTCCCCTTGCATCCAATGCCACGAATGTTCTTTAAGAAGAAAAGTCTCTGTTTGATGCACAGTGCAACTTTCATGTCTTGAACTCTGTGGCTTCCTTGGTGGAAGATTTTATTCCTTAGTAATGTTGTGCCCATGAATCAATTACACTTATAGCAAAGCAATCTAAAGTAGCTGATAAACAACTTTGGGATGTAAGGAACTAATCCTGCCTTATATCCTGAGGGAATGGGATTAACCTGCACTATCCTCTTTATTTCTTATGGATTTCATTCTGGAGCGTTCTGAAGGAAACAGGTTTCCAGGCCTCAGTGTTCTGATGGACTGTGTTACAGATCCTGTAAAAAAGTAATCTATTTGAAATCTGGTTTTCTGCCTATGGACTAAAGAGAAGACTAAGACACAAATCCCTTCTCTGAAGTGTTTTTAGAGTATTCAGGCCTTGTTGTGCTTCTAGGGCATGTGAATATTTTGCTACATGAAATTCAGAAATAAGAGAAAAATGAGAAAATGCAAATTCATGGCTCTTCCTTCTTTCATAGCTGCCTGTGGTGCATTCTGTGGGAAATTCTAGAAAAAAAATCTGGTTTTAAACAGCAGAATTCTTTCTGAAGCTCTTCTGTTTGATGTAGCTATTCACTGCCTCTAGTGATGAACTCCTTCTAAGTCTACATCAGCTTCAGAGTATGCTTCTTAAGAAAAATAACCTTCATGGAGATAAGGACATGCTTCAAACATAAGGCTGCAAAAAATGACTTTCCTTCCAGAAACAGGGGTTTTATATGTAAAAATATTTTTTAAAGTTATTAAGAAGTTTCATCTGTATTTGTCTTCAGTTTCTGTTACCAGAAAAAGATCCTTTTTAAAAGTGTCTGAACTATTGGTATAATTATCACCTTCACTGTAAATTATATGGTGACATTAAGCATCTAGTCTTTTCAAAAATTCAAATACTCACAATGTGTTCAAAACTCCATACTATTGTGTTCACATGCCATACCTTGGTGTTCTAAGATTGAAATTCTTGTTTAATTGAGATGCTGATAATCTTCATTTGCAGTTTGTTGCACTAGGTTTCCATTTAGTTATTATGCAGGGAAGATGCAATTTTTCCTACTGACTTATTGCTGTATTTACATTACATTTCTCCTTTTAATATTTTTGTTTATGTCTTTATTAAATCACAGCTGGTGCTGATTAAATTAGGCCTTAAGTGATGCTTTTTCATTACAAAAAGATTTAAAATGCATACAGATGAGGTTCATACCTACAGCAGTGTCCTGTACTGAGTGTACTCACTCAAAAGGATGATTAGGAACCCATTTGAATGACACAAAAAGAATGAAACAAGTTCTAAACTGGCCCTTCTGAAGGAAGAAATGAAAGCTTCCCCAATCTTTCTCTAATGGTTGGATATTAAATCAAATCAGAGGAAATCATTGCTGTCCTTCTTGAAAAGTATTTGGGAAAGGGAAGATTCTCCTTCTCCACCAAGACAGTTTATATTTCTTTTATGCTCTCAAGTAGAGGCATTCCAGTCCTCTCACTTTGGTTCCATAATTTGGGTGGATGTGAGTGCCAGCACACCCCTAGCTCTGGTTCACATCAGGGGTTTCACTGATAGCAATTCAGGGGTAGCATCAGGTCTTCTCCTCCTGGGATTTTCAGCTTCTCAGCAGAGTCATTGCATTTGAAATTAAACCTTACTGCTTTGTTCACCAAAACAGAAAGAAAACCCCCTTTCTCTCCCCATAACACAGTGACAGCTGCATAACCACAGCTTTGCTTGCTGCTTCACCTCTTCCCTTCCCTTGCCATATGTGAGTTACAGTGGCCCTGTGCAGTACAGTTGATATTTACTAATTCCCTCCACTTATTTTGTCTTTGGCAAACGAAAAAGTTCCGACCTGAAGGTGATGTTAAAGTGAGAGATGGCTCACAGATGTCACCCTGCAGTGTGGGTGTGAGTCAGCAGGCTCAGCCTAAGCCAGTGAGGAAACCTGCCCTCACCGACTAAGTAGGACATCACTTCCTGGCCTCATTTGAGGAAGATGCTGCTGGAATCCAGAGCTTGGACTAAATGACTAGTTTAGTCCTTTCCTCAGGGTTGTTGCAATAACAAACAAATCCCTTCCAAAAGCTAACCATTGCTCCTCACAGCTCTTGGTCCTAACCCAGAAATGCAGACGATGAGCTCGGGGCACACACGTGTTTTACACCTCAGCTCGATTCCTGCAAACCAAATGTGCTGTGCTCCTTGCGCTGCTCGACAACCCTCCCATCCATGTTTTACACCACCTGCTGATCCCTGCCCAGCACAGTGTGTTGTGCCATCTCTCAGCCATGTTCCTGCACAAAAACTGCAGCAGGAGCTGGTCACCGAGTGGGATAACCATTGCTGCGTGCAGCGGACTCTGCCCAAGAAAACACAAGGATACTCCATGCTTTTAAGGCCAATGTGTCAATGCAATGAGAACATACTAGAAATAATCACTTCAGCCTCTTGAAGCAGCAGAGCCTCAGGTTCATGGAGGCAGAAGCTCACCTGGTAGTACTAGTCTGCAGAACACATTTCTTTTTCAGAGTGCATTGTTTTTTAATCTTGTTTTTGTCACTTGAAATGGAATGTTTTATTAGTCCGTCCTTCGACACAACATGGGAGCAGATTACCTACATCACAATTTCTCTGCACCTTGTTGGCTTTGAATTTTAGTTGGTATTTTTTGTTGGACTCAAGACAGCTGGTAAATATTCCACTGATTACAGATTGATGGATTCATTCAGGTGAATTTTAAAAGTTACACTCAGCAGTGCCACAATGGAAATCTAAGGGGTTTTGATGCATCTTGGCATGATCTGACTTTCAGGAAAAGGACCAATCGTCTGTTTCATGGTAATGAAAGCAAGCTTAAAAACTGCTTGAAAACTGGCAGAACATCTGGAACTTGAAAAGATTTGCAGTGAACAGAATAAAATAAAAATAATCATCCTGTGCCCACCCCCACTGTACACAAAAGTGCTGCAGTAAATTATCCTGACCGCAAGTGCAAACTGAAAGAAAACTATTTGTACTTCATTCTAGCTGAAAAATATAAGCTGTGTTCAAAAAGGAGACATGGAAATGAAGTTTCTTTAACCTGCAAGTTAATTGAGTCTTTTTTTGCTGTGAACAGTGATGTAAGGAGAGGATTCAATGGTATTTTGGTTTCAGGATTAGAAAATTTAAATATTAATGTAATTTAGTATTATGATTACTAAGTGTCTTGGTCTTCAGGAGACATGAAAGAAGTTGCAAGTAATTCTGTGTAACTCATTAATTAAGTCCCATTTAAAACAATCAGGCAACAATTTGTTTCATGCTCAGGAAAGAAATCTGGTGGCCAGAGAAAAGAGATGAGTATTTTCAGTAATTAATGATAACCTTGACCGTATGCAGGAGCTCCTTCAGGCGTGACCAAATGATTCCTGGCAGACTGCATAGATAAATCCCTATAAAACTCCAGTCTCACAGAAAGTTTTCATGAATTACATTAAACTTTGAGGACATACCTCCCAGTTTCATGAAAGAGAAAAACCAACCCTCACTCTCCAGATACTCTTTAAAAAATCCTTTATACAAATATTCTATTGATTAGTGAAATTTGGTGTAAAATTAAACATTAGCAGTGTGGGTTTTATTCACTGCCAACACCATGACCTTTATTGAAAGCTGAAGCATTGCCTCCTTAATCTGTATCTGAAAAGACATGTACCTAAAAAATACTATTGAAAATAGTATTTATATCTTCAGTAACTCAATCTAATTTCTCTTTCCATAATAAAATTCACCCAGTAGCAGAGCCCAAACACTAACCTGAAGGAGTTGTTTAGAAAGCCTTGGAAAAGAATGACATTTTGTTCCAGTTCTCCCTTCTTGTTTGTTTGAAACCATGGCACAGAGAATCATAGATTGGCTTAGGCTGGAAGGGACCTTAAAGATCACAAAGATGTTTTTTCTGCTTTTATTTCTATCTTCTCTTGAACACAAAAAAATTTAGTCCTGGGGTTTGGTTCTCTTGTTCCACTCCCTGTCTGCTGAAATGTTTGATGTTTCAGCCTGAGCAATGGTTGCTGTTTCTCCATGGCATTACTCAGGTATTCCTTCTACACTGCCATTCACTTACCTGTTGGCAGGTATCAAAGTTCAGTATTTTATCTGGATTAGATATATTCTCATCATGAAGAATATCTGAAAACTAATCTGTCAATGTTCTGTTTTCTTTCTCACTATTGGTCTTTTCGCCACTGATACTCCTTTATCCAATACTTTATCTCGATCTATCAGATTTTTTTTTTAAACAGGTTTGGACATTAAACCAGTTTCTTTTGACCTTTCCCCTTCACTTCTCATTTTAAAGCTCTTCTTACCAGCCATAAAAGCCTGCATGTCAGAAGGCAGTTTTCCCAGATAGTCAGATGGAATCCAACCTTTGAAAACTGTCTCTTTTAGCAAACGTGTACCACTGGGAAAGTATTCCCAAGCCTGCCTTTAACATTGATATTTGAGTCATCTGTTGCTCATCGCTACATCGTACGCCCCATCTCCCTCTGTACTGACAAGAAAAAAAATTTAGGGTAGTCAATGAAATGAGACATAATTAACTTAAAAGTGATGTTATTTCTAAGTTTGAGACGCGCTGCAAAATCAAACTGCTGCGAAAGCTTGGTGCAACTCCCTGTACAACCGGCAGACTCATTGCTAGTAACATTTACTGCCACAGAATCATGGAATACCTTCAGGTTGGAAGGGATCTCAAGGATCGTTTGGTCCAACCTTTCTTGGCAAAAGCATGCTCTAGAAAAATGGCCCACCACCCCATCCAGCTGCACCTTGAAAGTGTCCAGCGTTGGGGAATTCACTGCTTCCCCGGGGAAGTTGTTCCAGTGACTGACTGTTCTGGTTGTAAAACATTCTCCTCTTGTGTTCACTCGGAATCTCCCCAGCAGTAACTTGTACCCATGTCCCCTCGTCTTTTCCATGTGACTCCTTGTAAAACTGGAGTCTCCATCTTCTTTGTGTCCCCCTTTAAATACTGGAACATGGAAATGAGGTCTCTCCTTGGACTTCTTTTCTCACAGCCAGACAAACCCAAGTCTCTCAGCCTTTCCTAATAGGGCAGCCTCCTGTTCTAGGATCATCTTTGTGGCCCTTGTCTGGAGCTTTCCCAGCCTGTCCACATCTTTTTGGCAAAGTGCCACATCTTTATATTAAAAAATAAATCATGAACTTGCAAGTTCTGCATTAAAAGAAAAAATCCTTTATATAACAAGAAAGCTGTGTTTTGCTCAATCCTTTCAACTTTAAATATCTCATTCATCTTTATCACTGCTGTTATCTGTGGCAACTAAACGTTGCCCCAAAGCCCTGTGGAGGTTATTTTAGAAGGCCTGATTATGTTAAATTATTTGAAATATATTATATTCAGTTTTGCTGGGGAAGAAAGTGAGTCTGGATTGTTTCCTGTGTTTTAAGAAGCTCTGGGCTCCTGCAGAAGTCGTTCATGGTGAATCATCTCTTTGCAGGATGCTCATTCAGGTCATGCCCAAGACACACCCGAGAGGATACGAGGCTCTGCAGTGATTATATAACCTCTATTAGCAGAATGTTTTCTGATCATGAAATGACCCCACAAGTGAAAAATACATTCAACTATGAGATCACAGTGCAAAGCACAATACGTAGAAGGGGGGTGGGGATGAAAGCCACAAGCACTGCCTCCTGAAAGAAGGGGCAGGGCCACTGAAAGGCAAAGAGGAAATGATGGTTCTTGAGCTTGCAGCAGCAGAGTCGAAAGCAGGGGACTGTAAAGTATCCCTGGCAGTTCTGGAACACTGAACCAAAACTAGATTTCTTTAAAATCAATGGAGAAACGTGCTAAATGCAGGAGTCACTGGACGATCCCACAATGCTTGAGCTCAGAAGAACAATGTCCTTAAGAGCTCATTCGTTTCAGATTTACTGTAGTGTCATTGCGCTAATTTCAACAAAGCAGTCTTCGACCAGCAATCAAGTATACCCACTTTATGCTAATGTAGATTTGATTAGCTGGCTTTCAGGATCTCTCTCTCTCTATTTCTAGGAAGGACTGAAACTCTTCTATTTTCTTTCCTCAGGCATCCTTTCCAATCTAATTCATATTTGACAAACGAGATGAGAAATCAATTGTGTGTAGTATACACTGTATAATGACCCGCAAAGTTCCTAAAATAGTTATGCTTGCTCCAGAGCAGTTATTCAGGATTCTGTACACAATTCTTTGGCACTGTTATGCCTGGCCAAGTGCCACAGAAAACACAGCTCTGTAAAACAGAGGCAAACCAAATGGGATGAATCTGCACTCGTGTCACTTCTGAGTTGCCTCCTATGTCAGGATTTATTGTGACCTTTCCCATTGTATTTAGGAGAACAGGAATGGACTGATACTGAAAGCTGGGATTGTTCAACTCCTACAAACACAATGACTGTACCCTGTGCCTGTACCATTCCCATTTCCACGGCCTCGAGGAGATTTTAGAGAAACAGCAGTTTGGATTTCTCAGGATTTCATAGCCTTCCTTACAGCAGTTTGGATTTCCCCGGATTTGAGGGTTCCTTACCTCTGCCTTGGCATGCGGATGAGTGGCTGCTTGTGGCACCTCTTGCTCAGGCCAAAGAGCTTGTGCACCGTTCTCTGGGCCTTGAGGAAGAGCTGCTTCATGCTGTTCTCCAGCTGCTCGTAGCGGCGTTGGAAATTAGAATCCATTGTCCACAAATGCATCACAGCAGATGTGTTCAGGAAATAATTCATAGGCAGCCTCTTCATAAATAATTTGAATTCATCTGAAAAAAAAAAAAAATAATGGTCTTTAATTATGCAGCTATGGTTATTCTCGCAGCAGAAATTAACTTCTGATTTGTTTTTTTTTCTTGAACCAATTTTCATAAATTCAATCTTTTGAAATTTAAAAAATTGAGCATTTTAACTCCTTCAGACTAGAAAGGCGACTACATTTTTATGGGTAATATTAGAATAAAGCCAGCAAAATCCAATAGTCATATAATTTTTAAATTAATATTAAAGCAGATACGAGCATTGTCCTCATTTCTCAACCTGGATAATATGAAGATTAAATAAGAATCAGAGTTTCTTACCTTTAAATCTGGGATCTGAAAGCAAATGTGCATTTAATGATCAATGTTTATTGACTCATTTGAAGAACATCAGAAACTGTCTTAAAAGAAGTATATTCCAATACTTAGGACATGCAAGTAAATGTGATTTTACAGGCCATTTCTCTTATATAGATGTTATTTCACCTGACACAAGCCATTAAATTAGACTTTCATAAGTGTTTACAATTAAAATGGAGACTTTCAAAGCATTTTACGGTACTTCAAAATTTTATGACACTTCAAAAATGTTCCCATAACTTCTTTTTGACTCTAAAGTGGTGGAAAGGAGTTCTTCAATCACAAGGTCACTGTTACTGTGAACATGCCATGCTTTGTGACTTGTTCTGGTAGCTCAGTCCACACAAGATATGTAGACAGAATCTTATTAACAGGATCTTACTAATCTGAGAGTCAGTTTCCATAAGTAGAACGATTTATAACTTCTGAACCTAAATAAACTTCCATTAAAAGGGCTCGAGGTGCTGGGGAGATGTGAGAATGAGTGGCACACTTGAATGCACATGGTTATCCCTTTTCTTTCTTGTTTCCATCTATCAGTAGGCTTCCCTGCCTGCCCTCCTGCCTGCTGCTATCCTCCCACCCTTCACAATCCTATTTTTTTTTTTCTTTCAGCTTGTTCGTCCAGCAAAGTCGCTTATCCCACAGTTTGGCTTTCACCCTGCCAGATGCTCCTTTTGGATAGCCTACACTTCAGCAGCCTGTGTGAAAGCAAAGATCCCACTGCCTGAAGTAGACTCACTCTTCAAACGAAAATAATCATAATGTTTAACATTGGTGTAATTTTAGGTTGCTCGTGGGAGAGGGTTGATTGGGGAAAACGTCTGCTCACATCAATACCACCCTTGTTCATAAGTATTTAGGTTTAGCTTTAGTTTAGGTTTTTAAACAGCATTTTTAAGCAAAGCAGGCAAAAATATTTTCTTTTTTTTAATGGGTGGAGGAAAAAAGATAACTTTTGTAAATAAGTTGTGGTGGGCCTTGACCACATCCTGAGGGACACAGGGCAGTGATGGAATACAACAACCCCACCTCGGCAGAGTATTGTCTGTGATGGATGAAGACTCATGAGAAAACAAAAGGCATTGAAAGGTCTTCTGGAAGGTAAAAAAATGAAAGGCAAGGGGCAAGGAGGATGATTTTATGTTCAACAAAGTGTTTTTAATAATTCCTCTGGGAATGTGCTGATCGTTTTGCCCTCATGCCTTCCTCTCTGGGCAGGAGTTGTTCTCCCCTGAAGGACAGCCCCTGTGCTGTCCTTAGGGCATGAGGAAAAGGAACAGTTTCTTTAACTGATCAACTATTTGGAGCCTTTTATCTTTTGCTTTTTCCCTTGCTTAATTTTGTCTGAGTTGGTTTTTATCCTCTGTCCAGCAAGAATGTCCGTTCCTGGGAGTACAGCTAAGGACTTGAATTAATGGGAATATTTAATAAATTCTACATTACCAAATGGGCATCTCTGTGAATCTTAGTGTAGTTTTGGGAAAAACAGTTCTATTTTCTCCTTCCCAAGTGATAATTATTCCTTCCTCAGAATTATAGAATATTTTGGGTCGGAAGGGGCATTTCTAGTCCAACCCTCACTGCTACAAGCAGAGACACCCTCCACTAGATCAGGCTGCTCAGAGCCCCATCCAACTTTACCAGTCTCTGATTCCTTGTTGGAAATGACATCACTTTCTTTTTAGTTGTAAGTAGCTTTAGTCTTGAGTTTGTTCACCATTGCCAAGGGGGAGGGGAGCTGGGCTCTGTTATTGGTTTCATTTTCAAACCACCGAGGCTTTGGGTCTGGCTGGGCAGGGCCTGGTAAGCTTCAACAAGCAAAAAGGGAGTTTTGGAGGTCTGGGATTTTGAAATGGGAATCTAGAAGATATGGAGGAGATAAACAGACATTACTGCCTGGCAAAGCTGGAGACACCCTGTCTGAAAGAAGAATGCTAAGGGAACCACAGAGCTGGACCAAATAAGCATTAAAGGCGAAAGGATCAATATCCAGCAGATCACACACTGACTAATGAAAAGAATTGTGTAATACAGAACCAAAGAGTTGTTTTCTATGAATGTGTAAATATGTGAAAAGTCTTGCAACGGGTATCTGTAGTTGGAATGATTTCCAGTGCGCATCCTGGGCAGAATAAAGGAATGCCTGACTTACTGACAGCTCAGTGCCAGAGAGTTTCCTTCCTTCCCGAGTTCAGTGACATCCTCACACTGCCCTTCCCAGTGCTCAGCCCCTCCCAGCTCTGCACAGAAGGTGTGACAGAGGGTTGTTCGTGTCTGACTTGTCTGAAGGAACCACAGTCCCATTGGCTTGGTAAAGCCTTCCAAGTCTAAAGATTTAAAAATATTAAAAAGTGGTAGTTTAAAAACAAATAATTACTAGGAAATTACTGAGCTGATACAAAGTGTGTCCTTTGCAAAGCACAGATCTGCAGCTTGTAAAAATCAGACAAGTTCCACCAGATTTACAGGACTGAGGGTATGTATATACATATATATATAAATGTATACTCTGACACCTTGGGAGGGTTAGATCCCAAAGCCACATCCCTGACTACCTGCCTAATTCCTAAGGTCTCTTTTCCCTTCTGTTCCTCTGAGACGCTGGAACATCTACTTAAAACGAGCTTCATGGAGCCAAAAACAAAGGCAACTCCCTCAGGAGACAATAGGCTCAGACGATGCCTTTTCAGCCCTCGTATGGCTCCAACCACTTATTTAAGAAGCGTTGTCACTTTGCTGTCCTCTGCACGATGGCACTAATCTCTTCAGCTAACAACTGCTCGGTGCAGTGTTTGGAAGTGATAAGGAAGGTTTACACTCCTCAACTTGCAATGCAACAGCATTTCCGATAAGAAAATGTTTCTTTTTCTCCCTGTAATAAACATCATCTTTGACTACCCCCGTGCCCTGTGTGATCCTGCTAATGAGCTCCACAACGCAGGTAAAGGAGAGACAGAGATAAAATGAGCATGGTTACACAGTGCCTGCTGCATTAAAAAAAAAAAAAAAAAGAAGAGAAGATAATGTGCCCATATCTTAAACAGACACATTTCATGATCTGTGAAACTACAACATGAGCTCCTAACACCGAGAGATGATTAAACTATTACACTCTAATCAACACACGGTGCCAGCCATTCCCGAGGATTAACAGCCAGTATTACAGTCCTGGGGGCCGTGGAAATTGATACTTTAATACACAAACTCAGAGAATATCCTGAGCTGGGAAGGACCCGCAAGGATCATCGAGTCCAACCCCTGGCCCTGCACAGGACAACCTCAAAAACCAGACCATGGTTCTTGATACCACATAAAATCTGATTTCATGGGTAGTACATGTAATATGATTTTATATATTCTCAACTAATTGCAAGTAAGGTAAAAAAGGTAAAACATTATATGTAGTGGTGGGTCAGGCAAGTTCATTTCCTGGCTGGTTGTGTCTCTTTTCACTTCCCCTTTCTGCCAGGTGAATCTTCCTTGTGTCAACAGTGCCTGGAGATGGAAATGTCATCCCACATTTCAGTGGGAAAGAATAAATGAGAAATATCATAATGGGAGCAAACATTACTGCTGAAATCGGATGAATAGCAGATGTATTTAGGCTGTGAGAAATACCCAGAGCTGCAGAGATGTAACAGGGATGCTCAGTGTTACTCGGTGTCAGAGCAGGGCTCAGTGCTGAGTGCAATGATTACCACTCTGCAGACACAGCTGGCAAAGGCCAGAAAAATCCAGGAAGCCTCATCCAAGGATTTGACAGTGCTCTGCTACAGGGGGAAAAGGTGCCTGCTCGCTGTTGCAAGAGAACAGGATTTCTCTGCTGCGAATATTTTGATTTTCCCTGGTGTTTTGCTACAAGGTCTGTACAAGACTGTCCCACCTACAGAGCTCACTTCTGGTTTTGTTCCAGCTGGGGCCGAGTGGTTTGTGCAACTTCTCCAGGCTGCCAGAATGTCTTGGGTTAGCTTGTTTCCTAAGATCCCTTGTGGAGGATCTTGGGAAGCACCTTGGAAGTCAGTGGATTTATACCTGCTCGGGGATTCAGAGCACCAGGTTGTTAAAGGTGCTGCAGGCTGGCGTCTGACAGCAATGTAATGCTGGAAATATGAAAATTCCAAATTATATCACTGCACTTCTGTCTCCTATTTCCTTTAGAGTAAACAGAGCAAGTCCATGACTGAGCTTTCAAACTGCTATTCCTAAAATTTTCTTTTCAATCCTATAGGCACTGTTTCCCCAGTCAGTGTAACAGAGATTATCTCAGGACTAAGGGTGTTGGAGCAATTTCCTCCCGTGCAAAGGCAGGGAAGAGCCTGAGCCTCTGCAGTCAGGGTAGGAGGATAAAACAACAGCTCCTGTAAGCCATAGCTTGTGTCTAGGGAGGTCTCAGTGATGTGCTTAAGGAAGACCAGAACTCCTAAGTAAATAGGAAAATTCAAATTTGACATGGATTTCTATCAAAGGAAAGAGAATACTGTGTTGTTTCTTTTCTGCTGGTTCTTATTACGGCTGAAATTGATGACAAGATACACGTGACAATAATTGAGTGAGGTGAAAATCTACATACAGTTCAGGAGAACATAAAACACAGTGTGAAAAGAATCTGCATTTGGTGATATGCTGAGAAAAAAATTGTTTCATAGCAAAGTAACCTACAAGAAATTTCAGCCACCTTCTCTGAGTCTCCAAAAATGACAGTTTCTGGGGAGATGACATTCCATCAAGCTTTATTCTGTTGTTTAATTTAATGTCATGTTTTCTGGTGAGCCATTTTACCTAAAATGAAATAATACAATCTTACGGAAACAAAACCTTTAGCATTGGAAATTGCAGCATAGTGTTTCAGTAAATACATAACCCTGTCTAATTGTGGATTACATTGCCTACCCAAAATCAATTTTAATTTTTTAAAACAATATTCAAACCTTGAAAAAGCAATTGTGTTTTCTGAGCAAAAGCAGCCTGACAATAACAGAAAAAAATTAAGACTCTTTTGTTGACTGAAACATACTATTCACAATTATATATAGTCTTGTTTTTTTTCTAATATTAATAAGGATTTGGACTTTAGAGGTTTTTTTTTTCATGTAACAAAGTTCAGTAAAAATATGTATATAGGAGAAAACCCCTTTTTACATCACACTGTCATGTCAAAATCTACTATTAGAGAGCAATTTTAATGAGCTGTTTTGTCATTTCTCTAAATGAAGCTCTAAGGAAACGTTTTTCTCCCTTAAAAATCTCAACATCTGTCATTCATACATACATCCTCTTTTTTAATCGAGTTCTTTAACTTGCTCTAGAGGTATTAAAATCCTGCCATCACGGTCTAGGAGTGAGTAATACCTCATGCAAAAACTGCTCTGCCTTGGCTCTAACAAAATGTTACAGTGGGATTAAGGCAAGCTGGCAAAAATCGACTGGTCTTTAACAAGTGAGGGTGTGATGCTGTCTGAGCAAGCAGTGATATCAGCTGATGTGCTGGTCTGAGCGAGAGTGCTTCAGACAGCCTCAAAATTAGCTCAAGTGTATTCTTGTTCCCCACTGAACTTCCTCTTTTCTCTCTCTCCTAATGAGAATTGCGAGTGATCACTCCTCTGTGCACAGCTTCAGGAAGCCAGCTCGCGTCTCAAACCGCAGTGACGGGATCAGATGTTAACTCAGACTTGATATTTCCTTGGGCAGTCTGTAGTCCAAGGAGAGAAAATCTCATGCTTCAAGCAGGTCAACTCTGACACCAGATCAACTTCCTCAGAGCTTGGTCCAGCCAGGATTTGGGAACTGCTGCACTCACGGCTCAGCTGCCCTCGTGGAGAATAAATTTCTCCATATCCCCAGTGTGAATCTGTCTCGTTTCGCTTTATGCCTGTTGTCTCTCACCGCACAGAGCCTGGCTCTCTCTTTCCCCTCCCTGCAGGCAAGGTGGCTGCTCTGAGTCCCCTGAAGTCTCCATGCCCAAGGCTGACCCTCCTGGGGCCTCTCCTCTCAGGGCAGCTTCTCCAGCCCCCGCCTCTCCGAGGACATCCCTGACCACACTCCAGGTTGCTGATGTCTTTCCTGTACTGCGGAGCCCCACACTGGGTGCAGCACCTGAATGTGGTCTAAAAAGCACTGAGGCTAATCCTGCCCTTCATCTCCTGGTCCCTGACCTCCTTTGTAGCACCCACGATGTGTCCTTGGTACTGTCAGGCCACTCCAAGGTTCTCTGCCCCAGGAACCTTCCTGCAGAGCTGCTCCTGGCCAGGCAGATCCAGCCCTGACTGATGCTGGGGTTCTGCCTGTCCAGAGCAGGATTTTCCTTTTTTTCCTTGTCAAACTTCACCAGGTTCCTGTTGTCCTGATCCACCAGCCTGTCCAGGTCCCCCTGTATGCCAGCCCTGACCTTGAAGATTTCTGTCGCACTCCCTCAAACTGGCAACATCTGCAAACTGGATGAGAGTGTGCTTTGTCCAAGTCATTGCTGAAGAAAGTAAGGAGAACAAGTCCTGGGATAGACCCTGGCTGTATCTGGGACAGACCCTGGCTGTATTGCACTTGCCACCAGTTTTCAGATAGGATGTGTGACCCTCTAACCCTGCACTCTGTCTCCCACAACATTCTGGTACCCTGGGTGAGACACAGTGCTGTGGGTGGGAGGACAAATAGATGGGCAAAAATCCAGTTGTGTGACCAGATTCCATGTGCAGAGCCTTGTTAAAACTAAAGTGAATGACACCCATTGCTCTCCTCTCCTCCATACATCAGCATTTTATCATGGAGACAATGAGATGGCTCAGAGATGATTTATCATCTTCTGCCTCATGTCCCTTGTTCTCCCTTCACCTCAGCTGGCTGCCAGATGCCCCCCATGCTTCTCTCTCACTCCCCAGGGTGACAACATAAAATGTAAAAGTTCCTAGACTGAGATAAGGACAGGGAGATCCCACTTATGAATTACAGACGTGGGCAAAAGTGACTCAGCACTGGGAGGATTCATATATTGCCAGTTAAAAATAGAATAGGATAGTGAGGAGAAAAAAAGACAAAATTAAAGCCATCTTCACCCCAGTCCTTCCTTCTTCCAGTGCTCAATTTCACTCCTTAAATTCCCAGTTCTTCTGCTTCCATGATTTTCCCATTGACCAAAGTGAATCTGATCAGTCAGTAATTCCCTGGACCATCCTTTCAGGCTTTTTTTGCTGATCAGCACAACATTTGCCTTTCTCCAGCATCAGGGATATTCCTCAGTCTCTGTGATCTTCCAAAACAAGGAGACATTACCAGGCTACCACCTGTCTCAAAACCCCAGATGCAGTTCATTAACTCCCATGGGCCAGGCCCTCTCCAGTAACCCCTGACTGCTCCCTTGCTCACTGCTGGTGCCTCCTTTTCCCTGTGCCTCCTCTTCCCGAGCTCAAGGACCTGCATTTTTTTGCTGGTGAAGACTGAAGGCATTGAGTACTTCTGAAACAAATCCCTAAATCACTCAACCTATTCAGCAGCAGGCCCACAATTCCTTGTTCAATCTTTTACCTCCCACTGGAAAAGCTTTTCTTGTTGCTCTTGGCATCCCTCACAAGCACTGGATGTAGCTTTTCCCATCACTATCTCCACATAGTGCCTGGGCAGTGTTCCTGAGTTTTTCCTTGGTAGCCTGTCCCTGTTTGCACCCCCTGTACTGCTGCCTTTCTGCTTTGTAGCTCTGCCTTGAGCTGCCCATTTTAGCAAATCCCAGTGTGTGACCTGAGCATCACAATGGGCAGTTCTGCTTGAGGATGCTGTCCTGAAAACCTGGCCAGCTTTCCAGAGCTCCTTGGTCTTCAGAGCTTTCTCAGAGGGAACACCTCCCAGTTCCCAGAACTGGGTGAAGGTCCTTTCATGAAGCCCTGCTTCTAAATCCTGCTTCTCTCCTACCCTATCTGTTCCAAATCCTGACCACCCCTATCTCATGTCCTCTACAGCCAAGGCTGCCATTGATTGCTCCATCCCCAAGCACCAGTTTTTTATTAAGGAATAGTCAGTCCAGCTCTGTGTCACTCCTTTTGATTGATCAAGATGTTATGGCTGACAACCTCCAAAAGCCTCTTGGGCTGCTTGTGTCCCACTGTTGGTTTTCCAGCACATGTCAGGGAGATTAAAGTTCCCCATGAGAGGCAGGGTGTGCGATCCCAGCACATCCTTGAATTGCTTAGGCAAGGCTTTGTCCACTTACTCACGCTGAGTGGTCTGTGACAGGTTCCCAGCCCACTGTCACCCTTGTTGGCCTCTCCTCTGACCCTGACCCACGAATTCTCATCCCTGCTGTCCATCCCAGGGCAGAGCTCCATGCATCCAGGCTGCTCCATAACAGGGAAGGCAACTGCCTTCCTCCTCATCCCTCATTCTACTGATTCCACACACCGAGTGCATCTGAGCAGCACACCCAGGGTGGATTTCCATTTCCCATCTTTTGCCACTGCTCTTGTTGCTGTCACCCTGCACTGTGTGTTCCTAGGAAAGATTCCCCTTTTTCCTCACAGGCCTGAGCCCTGTGTGACTCCTGATGCGTTCCAGCTGTGCTCTTCCCTCTCTGAGCCTCATCCCATCCACGAGATGATGTTCCAGAGGCGTGTGCCTGTGATAATGCCTTTCTAGATTGCTGCCTGGCAGATGAAAAACTACTTAAGGAACCCAAAACTTTACATTCAATTAAAAAAAACCCAAAAAACAGCCACAGTTTTAGTTCATTTGTGGTGTATTTTTCCTTCAAAATAACCTGTCTCCTTGTCTCTGCTAATCATTTGCCTACACCTGGTTTTAGTATGACTCCAGCCTTCCTTTGGCACAATTCCTTCTAAGAGCAAGCCAAAGTAAACAGATAATACTGCATAAGGAAAGCAGCGGCAATCAGAACGAACCTGAATATTCAGACCAGAAGCTCTCCTTGGAAAACACTTAGGAAATATCTCTAGCAGGTCCAGAAGTTTATTTCCCTCCAGAAAAGGTGACACAGAGCAGCAAAGTCAGCCAGCCCTGCTGTGTGTCCATTTTGGGGCTGATTATCTGCTTGTGCTGTAACAAGACTATTATTTAATATAAATACTGGCTGGTTTTTCTTACAGGTTAGGAGCTGGAAAGAAGGCTGCCAGTTAATCACACACAGCAGCCAAGGAAAGCTGCTAAAGCTATTCTTGCCACCACCCAGAGGGCTCCTGAGTAGAACTGTGCAAAGAAAAGCCATTTTGTGAGAGGATTTTTAGCATTCCAAAGTTACCTTAAATCTTTAGAAATTTTCTAACATTTTCCAAATGCTTCTAATGCCTCTGAAATCCTCTAAAAGCAACATTGCAAAGTTTTCCTCTTTTACTTTGCTTTGAATCAGTCAAAACACTTCACCTTGACAGAGCAGAGATTTTTTTTATTGTTATGTCAACCTTTAGTTTCATATTATAACATCAAAGCTATGAAGTGAAAAATTTTAAAAAATGAATAAACATTTCAAAATGAAGGTAAAATGCTTTACTGCATTCCTATAAAAAACAACAAAAAAAAACAAGCCTTCATTTTGCAGTTACTGAAAGATTATTCCTGTTTGCTTTATCCAAAGTAGCTGTCTCTGTATTTTGTAACATTCTTTATATAAAATCTTTGACTCTTCTACACTTCAACAGACTTTTCTGTTTAGGCTGCAAGCCCCTCAGAGGAGACCCTGGCTCTTATTATATCTTTATAGGGCAGTTAGCACAGCAGACCCCAAATTTAATTGTTGCCATTTATTACAAATACTGAAAATAAATTTGCCTGTTGCTGCAGGCAGCTGCACCCTCCTTGGAGCCCTCAGTGGGAGCTGCCATTAGTGTAAGGAGTGAGAGTTCTGGTAGGAAATGGCTCCTAATTCCCATTTTATCCCAAATTTTGCTGTACTATTTGTGAAAACCTGTTGCTGCTCCAACAGTGTGACCACCATGTTATCATTCCTATTCCATATCAATGCTTTTTTAATTTAAATCAGGGCAATAAATACAATGGTAAGTCAAATACCAGTGTCAGCTGCAAATCAAGACCTGAAAGCACAAAGCTGGAAGCCTGAGAGGATATAAACCATGGGACCCACATTTCAAATGGTTGGATGTGATTGCTGTTCATTAAAGTGCTGCCACAATATTGTGTAGATGTTATTAAAGAGATTTATAAAAGATAGATGTTTTTTAAAATATCCCACCATGATTCAGAAGCCTGGAGAAAACAAAGTGCTAAAATGAACATATATTTGTTTTTATGTTGCCATGAATTTTAGTTCTTCATGATGCATTACTCAATTTGTCAAAGAAGTAGCAGCTGTGTTCCAAGAAATATATGTTTGAAAATAATCCAATTCAAAGAAGCAGAAGACTGCAGCTGGAAACAACCTTATTTCTTCAGAGAAGAGATAGTAAATCTGAATTTTCCTTCCCCTTCTCCCTCCAATTTAGGCTAAATCAGCCAGCTCTCCTGATAATTAAAATATTTCCTTCTCCAAAGCAAAGGATTTCTCCTTCAAACTTTCTGAAGGACAAAGGGAAGGAAGGAAATGTGTGTTTTCTGCAAGAGATATGGTCTCTGTTTTTCAAGGAGGAAAGGAGGTCCACCCTTCCTTTTGGACAGACTATTTGAAGTGGAACAATCCAGCTGCTACAGAAGCCTCAGAGGAGCAATGTTGGATGATTCTGGCACTAGGGTAGATTTCTGGGGTGGGTTTTTTTGGTTGATCTCTTTTTGAAGTGAGGAATGCTGCAAAGGATAGCTCCTCTCAACCCTGTGCTCTGCAGCAAGGACAGAGCAGGGATGAGTGTCAGCGTGGAGGTGGAGCTGGTGGGGAACAGAGACCCTCTGGTCAGTCATTTGTAGATACAGCTCTGAGGAACCTCCTGCAGATGTTGAAAGTGATGAGAGGAAACGGCCTCAGGCTGCACCAGGGAAGCTTTAGATTGGATATTAGGGAAAATTTCTTCATGGAAAGGGTTGTCAAGCAGTGAACAGACTGCCCAGGGCAGTGGGGGACTCACCAGCCCTGGAAGTGTTCAAAAAATGTTTGGGCGTGGCTTAGTGGTGAAGAGGGTGGTGGTGCTGGTTGATGGCTGGACTTGATCATCTCAGAGGTCTTTTCCAACCTGAATGATTCTGTGATTCTCTGATAGATTTACACGTGTGTATATGTGTGTTACAGAGTTAATGCAGGTTAATGCCTGTTACAGGAACAGGAAACCGAAAATCCTCCTCTCACGAGCCTTGAAAGTCTCCTGGTGCCACATAAAGGTGAAAAAACTGCAGTCAAAATCGGTAGTGAAACCAGAATATCATCCTATAAATTGTGGATTAATTCAGAAGTGCTGCTGGGCGGGAGATAACAACCTTGCCTGGGCTCTGCCACGAGCTGGCAGGACTCACATTTCCTACAACGCAGCGACTCGTTTCTTATTGTCAATCCAAACATGACCGTGACAGCAAGTTCCCTTTTCAGAACCCAGAAAGCCAGACTCCACAGCTGTCTCTGCAAGTCCCAGCGTTGGAAGGACATTCCCTTCAGCCTGTCAGGTTTCCTTTCAGGTGTGACTTTGGTTCATTACTCCTTTAAAAATGTTTCTATCACTACCCTTCAAAGGGGTGTTCCTTGGAATACACAGAAAGCTTTCAAGAAAAATGTCTCAAAAATGTATCTGTGGGTTATTTTGGATTTTTTTTGGTAAACATTTTTGTGACTTCAGTGTGGTTTAGAAGTGGTCCTGCAACATGGATGTCTCAATGTCCTTTTTTACCTTTCTACAGAACTAAAAATTCACTTAATGCACAAGACATGTTCCTTATGGGTAGATACAGACATAACCTCTGTCAGTCCAAAATTTACCTCAGCTGGTCATGCTGGGAACTCCTGCAGTTTGAAAACTGGGTAGGGTAAATAAACATGTAATGATTCACAGGGGGATAAAGGAGGGAAGAGAATGAGTGAAACTGAAAAATGTTCTTGGAAAACACACTGAAGTAAATAACCAGTGTTAAGCTGTTCCAGGAGAAGATTTAAGAAGATATGAATCAGAACAGACAACACTGCCCTAGAAGAAAAGAGAGGCCACGGAGTGACATCACTCTTAATAAAGAAAGCCCAAAGCTGCCAAGGCAGATTGGAATTCCACCAAGAGCGAGGGGATTTTGTCACTAGCTTTGAAGGGAATTACATTATGTCCTGTACATGGTGGACATAAGTAGAATTATATTAGATCAAGCCTTCTGCTCCTCCTCTTATTACAATGTCATCACAACATTTGAAGTCTCTCAGAGTGCAGTGCCATGTAAAACTTTAATAAGCTGATTTGCCAGGTGCAGCTTTAGCAGAAGTGGTGTAATGCTTTTAGTTTGGGAACAGGGGCAACCATATCAGCTGTACCATCATTTTCGAAGTAGGAGAGGAACAGTTCAGACACTGACTCTCCAAAGGAATTCTGCACATCCCACCTGCTCATTTTATTAAAACAGTGACACCTCCACAGGGGTGGAAGAGGTGGGGAGGGGAGTATTGGTCACAGAAGGAACGGCAGCTTGGTGTATCTGCTCCTGCTATTGATTAAACTCCCTGACAACCACAGAGGGAAGTTAATTACTGGGAGGCAAATTAACACCCCTGCAAGATAATAGAGAAAACAATAATTATATTAAGAACTCAGGGGGCTAAGTTTTCTTGGCCCTGAGCCTGAAGCTGTAAGCGGCGTTTGAAAGCAAACCACCGCTCTACTGCTCAGGGGCAGATAGTTTGAACCGTATTGATTGAAGTCTTTATTCTCAGTGATTAAAAAGCACCTTCAGCTGCCAGGGAGCCAGTTCAGGCTGTTCACAAGGAGTCTTTCAATTAAGATTTCAAATGGGACTGGCTTTGCATGGCAATGGGTCTGTCCTGGTCAGCAGAGAGAGCCAGGCTGTGCTGAGTGACCTGGGCACACCTGGCGTGGGCTCTGTGCAAGGAGCTTGCCAGGGCCCTTGCAGGGGCATCCTCCAAACCCAGGAAAACAAAGCTAATTAGACAGCAAGGTTGGATTTGTTGGGTCTATACACTGAAGGAATCCTCCAGTATGCAGTTTGAATTCCAGATTTCATTTTTAATCTTATTTTTGCATGGGTTTTAATTGAGTCTCATCAGATGGAAAAGCAGGAATATGTCACTGGGCTAAGAGAGGATTCCTACTGCAAACTGCCTTCACTGCAAATGATGAAGTGGGCCTATGAATTTATAGCCTGCCTGGGATGCCGAGTCAAACCTTGTCACCTTGTGGCATTATTTAAGATTTGGAATCTCGACATTGAAAATCAGTCTGGGCACCTTTTTTTCCATTACAAATGCAATAAGTTTCTTCTGATCAGAGTGTACAACACAACATCTCTGTTTAAACTGACATTTCCAAATTATGCCTGCAGTTACCTTCTGCCCTTTTACTTCCTTTTAGTAATTTGAAACAGGTATAAATGAGATATTTTGTACATTAGCTATGTTTTAAAATGTCTGCCTTAGAATGCAGTTTCTCTTTGAGGGTTTTTTGTTGGCCTTTTTTGGGGGGGAGCTTTTCTAGGGTTCTTTTGTGGGGGAGGAGGGTGGTTATTTTCTCTTCCCCTGTCCTAGAAGGACCATAGCAAACACTTATAAATGCCAAGACAGTTTTTAGCTAGAGATTAAATGACAGTCTGAAATTTTTTAAGACAACATCGCTGTGTTTTACACAGGAGTTATTGAGGGCATTTTTCAGCTCTTAGGGTTGTCATTATTACTGCTGGTGAGAAGGAAGAAGGCTGGAACCCAGGTCAGTGTCTCCACGATGTCAATCTACAAGCTTGGCTGCTGGGAAGAATTACCTTTTTCCTTGTCAGCCAGCTGACTCTGATTTGAATGCAGCGAGAGGCAGTGAAAAGGAATCCCATGGTGTCCTCTTCTGCTCAAGCAGTTTTAAGAAAGGATTTGTGCCACAGGAAGAGCAAAAATCTGTGCCTTATTGGGATGGAAAACAAAGTTACACTTGATTTTTCTCAATAGGTAGAGGGATTTTTAAGATCAAACTTCACAGACTGAATGCAGATTTGCTGCAGCTTTTCTGGAGCTGTCCATCAGAAAGAACATGACACACTCTAATCACAGCAACAGTTCAAAATGCTTGTCTGATGAAGAGGAGGAGAAAGACTGTTCCACTGGTTGCATCTCTTAATGCACTGCCAGGAGATGTTAATATAATCCATAATTAAGATGACTCCAGAACTGCAGCTGACAATAGTGTATGAAATGATGAAAAAGCTAGTACTTGTCTGATGGTGCAGACTTCTTGCCCCCAGGTTTCCTGTGTCTTTATGTTGTGATTCACATTTAATCCTGAAGATTTGAATTTGTCTTTGCCTCTCCTCATAATGCATTCTGTGCATCACATGTCTAAGGTTTCTGCCTTCAGCACTGGACAATCTATTTAAATTTATTTACATTACTTTTTTTTCTTCTAATTTCAAATGTAGTCTATTTAAACCTAAGTTAAAGATATAACTTTATATTTGGTTTAACTGCCTGGCTTTGCACCTGCTTTCCTTAGGCATCAATATATATTTTAGCAAATTAAGTAAGTCCAGCTGTATCTGTGATTTTTTGATTGCTGCAAGAAATGAATGAAAAAGTAACTCAACAGATGTATTACTCTGTGTTGCTATGTGCTCAGCATCTAGGAGTATCTGCATGCAAGAGTTACAACTGTAATTCTCTTTCCTGAGAAGTACTAAGAGATTTGTGTGGATTTTGAGATCAGATGTGATCACTTGCTATGGGTGGGTGTATTGATTGACTCTGTGGCTGTCTCTGACATTGGAACAATCTTAGAATTCCTATTTCTCAGCTGCTTTACGGCCTCAGCAACCACAAAGGCAATGCTGTCCATCCGTAACAAATACATAAGGCTGGCAGAGAGTGTAAGGAATTCTCCCCTGAGCACCTGCACTTCCAGGTGGGAGCCAGTGCTCGTTTCCAGTCTTGATTCTGCTGTATTTTACAACAATTTGCAGCCTGGCTGTTGGAAGCAGCTTTCACTGTGAGAAACAGGGATCAGCATCCTCCAGAGGAAACAGCAGAACAGTTTTGAAGCCAGGAGTGAGGGCATGGCCCTGTTCTGTAAAGACACAATCTGTGACCACAATGGTCAATCTTCTGTCGTGCTTGGCTTTCCTAAACCCTTTCCACAGATCTGGGAGGCAGATGTGCTTAGTGGAAAGAGCCTTTCTTGTTCCAAAGTTGGTGTTTTACAGCGTGGGCTTACTTCATTTGGGGAAATACGAGCTGAAGGAGGAGTGAGAATATGGGAAGTGTATCAGCAAAATGTGGTGATTTTCCACATTTTGCAGTTTTGAAGATGGAGATATAAATTCATGACACTATTAAATGGGTAATTCTCTAAATCTCACTGCAGATTATGGAATGCTGGAGATGATCTTTCCTATTACTTCCTGTAGGTTTTGCATAAAAGTAATTATACAGGATGCAAATGCTACCCCCCAAAAATAATGGAATGGTTGAACTTCCCCATCTTCAGTATTACTGATGTTTAATTCAGTAATAAGCTTATCATCTCCTCTATTAGAACCCACTTTCCTCGACCCTTTAAATCCAATTCTTTTACATAAGGGATTTTGGGAACATCATTAATTCAATCATTGTAAAGAAAGGGAAAAATAGAATTGAACTGAGGAACAGGACTCCAAAGTCTCCAAAGCAATCTCTGCTGAGCAAACAAAAAAACTTTGTTAACATCTGTGCAGTGCTATGTATTAACTGAGGTTCAGACCTCATTTTTAGGTGAACCTGTCAAAACTGCGCATTTTTTCAGATGATTTTAAGTCAGTACATGTAAAGGGTAACCAATGCTCAATAGTAAGGCATCCCAGAGTTATTAGGGAATTATGGAATGCATTAGACATGAAATCCAAATCCAATGAAACCAGGGATTTAAGAATAGCTTGCACCAGCAATTCGCTTCTGTTAGTACTTTGCAATCAAAGCAGCGATGGTGGATGGATGGACAATGAAAAAATAGTTTCAGCAAATATTAATGTGAAAGTTAATATCAATTTACTTTGGCTGTACTTTCATCACTTGCACTTTCCGTGGTACTGAAATTTACCTTCTGAATTATCTCTGTAAAGCAGATGCAGAAGTGACTGAAAAAATCAAACTCGACATTTTGAGAAGTTGTTTGTCATTTAATGCTGTAGAAGGATGCACTGCAAAATATTTACAAGGTGACTTTTGATGTTTAATTCTGCCTGTGCAGCCACGTATCTGTTGGAGTGAACAGTGTTTGTGTTCAGTGGTCAAACTCTTCAAGGGCCTCGACGGCTCTGGCTCTGCTCTGCTTAAGCTGGTGCTGGACATCCCAGTCAAATCCCTGAAGTTAATGGACTCAAAATGATTCACACAGGCACATATTTCAGTGCTCCACTTTATGCCTGAGATGGCCACCTAAAAAACAGAGACTAGACAGGAATAAGGGAGCATAGGTAGGTATTTATTTGAAGGGCTTTCAGAGGTACACCCTGGGCAGGCCAAAGGCGACACCCAACATGGACCCCGGGTCACGAGTTCTTCACACTTTTATAAGTGTGGTTCATTTGCATATCAGGGTTAATTCTCCAGTTAAGGCTTCAGTTCATGATGTAATTTCCCCAAGTTTACCCCCCTCCTAAGATTTTGGTTTACACATTTTGGGCCTAGGACAGTCTGGATGTCCTTGAAGAGCAAGCCTGGAGAGGCTTTGTTATGCCTACCCCAGCATGAAAGAGCAGAAGCTAACAGGCCACAAGACACTTCAGAGTTACACACTAAGAAATACAGGATTTGAAAAATATAAAAGTTAAAACCTAAGGCATCACACTGAATCACCTTTGAGCCCAACTGTGACAGGCAAATTTCTGTCCAGTTTGTGGTGGGTGTGCTCTTCCCTTCTACCTTAGTCGGTATTTAAACCAAATGTCTAAAACTATGAGCTCGTCATTTCAAAGCTACTTTGAAGATATGTCTCATAATATTTATTGCACATCTCCTGATGCCATGCTTTCCAAGGAAATATTCCAAAAGGGATTTTGTTGCCTTCAAGGGGGTGGGGGAAAAAATCCACTGCCCAGCATATTGTGATATATGCAGAGAGACGGCAACAAGCTGCCATTGCATGTCAGATATGTGAAAATAAATGCTTGATGGAAGATTTTGCTTTCATGTTTCCAGGAGGTCTTGTAAATACTAGTGATAAAAAAAAAGAAATTATGAAAATGCAATTTTGCCGCTTTCTATTGTTTGAGCAACGCTATCATCCATGCCCTTATTTATTTTGGTAGCCTTTTTAACTCTGGAAAATGAAATTAAGTCACTACAGGGACCGCTACAAATTCTTTTTCAATGTCAACGACCAGATCACCTTAAAAGAAAATTGCTGTCATTTAAAGTGTTTAAATGAAGTGTTCAGATTTCCAAAGACACTCAGCAGCCAACCACACCAAGATTATGGCACAGGCAATGTGTGATCATGTTCTTGTCCTTCTTGTCTGAATCCAGACCTTCTGGGTGGTTTTGGGGCTCTTTTCGACTTCCCTGTGTTTTAGAGCAGTGGGTCATGATTTCTGGAAAATGTTAAATTGCCAGTCAGTGTCAGAATTGGTTTCTTTGTCCATTAACTCTTGACAAGACACTCTCAAAATCTTCCCAAACCTGTGATGTGTAACACAGCAACATTTTTATCCACTCTTATCTTCAACACTGCTGCAACCATCAGCTGTGGAAGTCCCACCTACTTCCAAAATGCGAGAATTTCTTCAAGGAATATTTTAACGCTCTTTATTTGCGGGAAACAAATTGCATTCCAGTGCTTAGGTCAAACCTTTTCCCTGGAATGGAGAGGTGGAGTTCACCGAGAGGATGAAGCACCTGGACAAGAAGGTGCTCTTATATTGGGGCAGAAGGGGAACAAGGAAATTGGCAATATTAAAGAACAACTGAACGCTGAAAAAGTTGAGGGGGGCTGCAGGGACACCCGTGAAGATTGCACAGCCTTAATCTGACGTGGGTGGACCCCACAGTCTGGAATCTCAGGGAAACTCAGTGACCTCTGATAGCAGCAGGTCAGACCGGATCATCTGGTTGTCCTTCCAGGCCGCTGATTCCAGTGAAAGGCTACTTCCATGCACGTCAGGAAAGGCAAATGAAACACGGCTTGACTCCATTAGAGGTGGCATTTTTAGGCTGCAGGTTAGTGATAAGAACGCGGCTTGTTGGAACGATGGTCTGGGGGAGAACTATTCCTACACAGTAACCCAGCCAAACGCCTCAAGAAACTAATGAAATTTGTTAATAAAGGCTGAACAGCTTTCGTATGGATTTTTGATAAGGAAACAGCTGCTCACTTTCTTGGGTAGCAGTAGAGTCTGGAGGCCACAAGATCTGATAAAGGATAAGCAGATGGTTCAGAGTAAACAATTTGAAGTGACTTGTGTAATTTCTCTAAGATCTCAGTACATAACCTGACACTAAGAGGTTATACGAAGCTCATTGAGCTAATAGTGATCAAGTATTTATTGCTGGAGGGCAACTAGAGAGATGAAAAAGGCAGCCAAATTTGCTGAGGGATAAATAATATACTGCTGCACATCCTCCAGAATGGGATTTGAGTAGTTAAAAAGTGCCAGAAGAGCCTGAGCGAAATGCAATCTGCACGTGAGGATAAACAGCACGTTCTGAACTGGACTGTGTTTGGTCACGTAACCTGCAACAGTCAGAGCAGCTCAAATGAGAACTTTCACTACCAGCAAGCCCAGATTGCAGACCAGAGTCCTCCTGTGTGGGAACCAGGGCAATTCTTTGATCACAGAGCAAAAGAATGGCTGAGATGGGAAAGAACCCCTGGTCCAAACCCCTGCTGCAGCAGGGCCACCTCGACCCAGCTGCCCAGGACCATGGCCAGTCAACCTTAGGGTAAGTCCAAGGATGGAGGCTCCACAACCTCCCTGGGCAAACTGTGCAAGTACTAGGCCACCTTCAGTGAAAAAGCAGCTCCTGGTGTTCAGAAGGAACCTCCTGAGTTCCAGTTTCTGCCCATTTCCCCTTGTCCTGTTGCTGGGCACCACTGAAAAGAGCCTGGCTCTGTGCCCTTTGCATCCTCCCCTCAGGTGTTTATAGACATAGTCCCTGAGCCTTCTCTTCTCCAGGCTGAGCAGCCCCAGCCCTCTCATCCTTTCTTCAAAAAAAAACCCCATTCCTCAGTTGTTTTATCTTGAACAGACAAGAGGAGAGATAACACAGGGAGTAAACAAACCATCTTAAACAGAATATTTACTTCTTCCCCTTTAGACTAAACCCTGCCCACCACAGACACTGTGAATGGCCTCAGGTGAGCCCAGTAAGTCTCATAGGTCTGTTTTAGGGGACAAGATTGGTTTCTGGAGTCAGAGGACTATTTTGTAACATGTGAGCTAAGAAAGGGTTTGGAAGGCAGAAAAGGTGAAAAATTAATCCTCTTGTATTTACCTTCAGTTGACTCTGGAGTTCACAGTGTCATGGAAGGGAATTCATTGATCCATTAATAGTAGACTATATGAGCCAGCAGTGAGTGCTCTGGATTATTTTGCCCCTTGCTGCTCAGACTGAAATTAATGCATAATCTGGCCTCCTTTCTAGTGAGTTTATTTTTTATTATAAATGGATTAGAATAAAGCAACGTACTGTTATCTCAAAAGCTGACTTCCACTGATTTAGACAAATATTTAGCAGTTTTTGAATTTTCCTTAATAAAGGTCACTTTTGTTCCCAGAACATGCTATTAACATGGATCAGATCACACTGATATTTGTTAACAGCTTTTCATCATGTAAATATTGCTCAAGCTCCAAATGTTTCAGAATATGTCCTGATAGTTATAAATATATATATATATCTATATATATCTATATATATCTATATATATATATATATATAAATCAGTGTGGCTGGAAATGCTTACAGACCATGTGTGACAGCACTGGAAGAGCTGCTCAGTGGTAATATATGATTTATATGAGGTTGAATGCTCAATGACTAAGTTATCAATCAAAAATTCACATGCCAACTTTTTTTCCAAGTGCAGACCCATACAAGGTTACCTATCTCATCTTCCCATGAACATCTTCATGCAAAACGCTTTATGAGATAAAAGCAGAAATATTCCAAGCTACCTCTGAGTTGTGGAAGTCATGCTTGGTATATTTATTAGATTAAAAATGATTTAAATATTTCAAGGGCTAAAGAGGGGAGCGTGGCATGTGTCTTAATGATGTTAATAACCTAAATTTCACACTTCTCAGTAACCACACCTACTAGCAATTACCAAATTGAGAGATATATGTGAAGTTGGCATTTTAGTGATTCAGCCAGCAGAGCTAGAGTCTTTTAAAAGCCCAGAATTTAACTCTTACCAATTTTCCCCTGACATTCATGTCACAGACCTGAGCATAGGACTAGAAATGTAGCTGATGATGATTCAAACTCGTAATTAACTTGATGTCCACACACAGCTTGCTATAAGAACCCTCCACAGACTCAGATGTGTGTGTTCTTACAGCCTAACTAAAATTGGTGTTAAATAGGTGCCCACAAAGGACATTCTTCAGGCACTGAACAGTCCCACAGCCCATTCAGATAGGACAAAATATGGCAAAATATGTGCCCCTCTGAAGAGTCAATATATTTCCCCTAGTTTGCAAAGTAGTAAATGATGGCATGGCTCCACAAATAATTAAAGGTGTCCAAATTGTCATTGGGAAAATGCTCCCAAATGTTCACCAAACTGAAACATAAATTCATTATTTTGTAGTCAGAGAAGTCTGTGATCCTCCAAGGAGAAATATTGTAAGTTCTAGTGCTCTCCTGCTAAAAGTGAGAATGGGGATGGGAAAAGGGCCTCAGATCTTGTAAACAGACTCAGGTGAAAAACAGCACCAGGTTAAAAGTTGCAACAAATGACATTTTGACTGATGTAGGGTCTCTTGAAATTATCAGTTCTCTTGAACTGAGGAATCAGTCTTTGAAACAAGAAATACAAAAATGAATGTCTATAAAGTACTGTTCATTCACAGTTTTGTACTGATATTTATTCTGCTCTTCCCTTGACTGCTGTGTAGTCTTCCTCCTTTTCTCTTCTACTGATTTGTTCTCTTTCTCCAACACAACTCGTTAAAACCTGTGATTTTTTGGTATTTTTTCTGACTTTCCCTTATCTCCCTCAATTCTTTTTTTTTTTTCCCCTCAATGATTTTTCCCAGGTCTGCTGAACTGTCCTTACTTTTCCCACCATCTGCCTAGACAGCTGTTCCTGGTAGCACTGAGCAAGCGAGTTGTGAAAACAATAGTTCAGAAGCTGATTTTACCTGCAGCTCCCATTCTCTGTGGGACTGGAAGTTCTGATGATCAGGACAGGTGAAATGATGTATGAAACAAACCCTGATGCATTGAGGAAAAACCAGCGTGGCACGAGCCAGTTGTGCAGACAACATGGACGGGGCCAGCTGAAACCCAAACCGTTCCACGAGACACGGCCAAAGAGGGGAAAGAAAAACCATAAAAATCTCACCAGATTCTTCAAATTCGCTGTTGTATGCATTCCAAGTCTCACTTATGCGGACCAGGTTTTCTTCCATGGCTTGAATGTCCATGTAGGGACAGTTGCACTCCGGGAATTTGGGGCCACACTGACACCAGCAGTCATTGTCCTTGCAGATGAACTCCCCCTCCGAATTGCAGGCGATGTAGCTCAGAGCTGCCTGCACAAAATGCTCTTGCAGGTACTCAGGAAGGATGACCTGAAGACCTGAAGGAGATGGAGGAAATATTATGGTATTGAACACAAATCAAGCTCTGGAGACAAGCAGCCTCCCCAGCCTACAAACAAACAAACAGTTATGAAAAACAAAAAAATGTATGGGGTTTTTAGGACAATTTGCGCATCTGTCCAGCATTTGTACTGTGTCGTGTATTTCCTTTCTTAATGATTATTTTCAGTCATATTCCTCACATCTCCCTCTCAACATGGAACTTCCATCCACTGACGAGCAACCTGTATTCCTCAGGTATTTACTGCTGTAATCTTTCTGGGGGGATTGGGTAGCATCAGCTTCTCCTTGGGAAGAGCTGCTGAGCGAACAGCAGCCAGAGCCTTGCAGCAGGAGCTCACACAGCTGAGTTATGATCTTGGTGCCAGCAATAACGCAGATTCTGAAAATGCTGATGAGGGGAAAGCAGCCCTGAGAGACAGGGTAAAGAGACAGCATCATCAGGAAAACAGGTGTAAACATTTCCATCTGAAACTGGGCTTGTTTTCCTGTTTCCTTTGGCATAAGAAGATGTAGCTTGTCTAAATAACTTATTATCTCTCATGACTGTGTAGCACAAGCTAAGAAGGAAGGGGGAAGTTGGGTCGGAGAAAATTTTTGAAAAATAAAATTTGGCTGATTATTTTTTAGCATTGGTAGTAAATTGCTCTGGGACAGTCAATTGGATGTGAAGGGCAGGGCTACAAAACCTCGAGAAAGAAAACTCATTCTCAAATCTACTAAAGTTTTAGCATGGAAAGGGTGTAAAGTCCAGCTCCTGTGTCAGAACCAGGGAGCAGGTGAATCAAAAATTCCCAGGGTTTGTGACCAGAAAACCTTGACCACTGTTTATGAGACCCCAGTGGTGGAAATGAGTGTTTCACAGAGAAGAGTTTTAACTCTGTAACCCTCAGTCACTCCAGCTGCATTAGTAATAACCAAAGAGCCACAGCAAGGGACATTATGATTTTTTATTTATTATTTGTTGTTGTTTTCTGTGGCAAACATAATCTCTCCAGAGCCAGAGGAGCTTATTTGTGTTCCAAGTAATTTCTCAGCATATGAACTGTGTGTTTGGTGATATGAGTTTCTTCTCCATAGGCACCTGGACAATTTCACAGAGATTTATCCCTTCTTTTTAGGTCTAGCCAAAACTATAGCTGTAATTTCAGAACCCTTCCAAGTCAAAACCCATATCACAATTGCTGAAACCTGGTCTGACTGTGCTTTCTTCTGTCTCCTGTCAAAATTTGTAAAACTCTGCTGCTCCCTGAGTAAATATTGCAATATAGTTGTGTGCTTGTGAAAAACCATGAGGTTTTGAAAAGAAAAGAAAGGCCAGCTCGAGTCTTCCATCAAAGAGTTTACACAGTTCTGATAACACATTTCTCCACATGGCAATCCAGTGGCAACAAACCACAGTCTGAGAGATGCAAAGGTTATTTTCCAAATTCTAACTGACAAACATCGTGAATATGCTGCAAACCATCAAAAATTGCATTTTCTGGAAATATTCATTGCATCCCAGCGGAAATGACAAGTTTTTGTTTAAAAAAAAAA
>VZTH01014369.1:0-17733 GCA_013397815.1 Aleadryas rufinucha | reverse complement strand
AGGGATCCTGGGATTCTGTGACAAACACTTCTCCTCTCTGCATTCCCTGCTGTCAGCTGCAGTCCTCTCTCACCCAGCACTCTGAGGAATGGGGGCCTGGGCACTTTTTGTTCCCTGCTGAGCTCAGGGGTTTCCTGGGTTCTGGCCAGCACAACTCTGCCTCATCCAGGCAGTGACCAGGGTGTTTTGGCTGTGGTGATTGGGGAGCCCTTTCTGCAGGCTCCACAGTCCAGCTCTCATGGCAATGCCAGGAGTGGGGTGGCCTAACTCTGCATCTCCTGTGCGGTCCCACAAAGGGCCTGGTGTGTTCCTGGTGTTCCTCATGAGATGGAGCAGATCAGCCATTTCTGCAGAATGTCCTTGTGCCCTGACTGTGCCAGTCCCACAGCCTGACTGGGCTGCAAAGCTCTTTCCGACCTGCCTGTGGTGGGGAAACCACTGCTGCACACCTGGGCCCCAGAGCTGTTTCATCTAGAGGGGGTGGTGACCCCAGAGATGCTGGGGAATGGCTCTCCCAGGATCTGGACTCCATTAAATGTTGTGCCCTGCATCAGGGCGGGAGCTGTGGGATCGTTCTGGCTGGGGCTGACCAAAGCCAAAGCTCCTGATGGAGGGCAGGAGCCACGGGCACTCCCTGGGACAGCTGTGGTCGGAGCTGAATGGCTCAGGAGCTGAGATCCACACAGCAGCCCCAGCAGCAAACTCTGCTCCAGCCACACAGCAACGCTGCCACGACTCCAGAGGAAAAGGGGAAGGGACAGATTCGTGATTCCAGATCAAAACCCCCCAAAAGTTTTTCACTTTTACAACGCATTTCTCCTTTTCTTTGTTTTATTTTCCTCTGATTTGATCAGGAGTGGCACCCAGTGACGGGCACAGGGGAAATGAAAGTCTGTTCATTAAAGGCTGTTTGTCTGCCAGCGGAGATAACGGAGCTGGGTACAAAAGCTGCTCGTGTCGCTGGGTTTTTCAATGTCCTCAGAACGCTCGTGTTTTCTTAGCAAAAAAAAGAGTGTTTGCACAGAGCAGCCACGTGATTTCTGATAGGAGATGGAGCTGTGAGAAGGAAAAGGTGTCAGGAGAGTGCGTTGCTGTTGGCAGCTCTGAGAACAACTGAGCTGCCACCTGGAATTGTCAATACACGGGGCTTGGAGCAGCCTGGGATAGGGGAAGGTGTCCCTGCCCGTGCCACAGGGTGGAATGAGATGAGCTTTAAGGGCCCTTCCAGCCCAAACTGTTCTGTGATTCCACGATTCCATGGATCTGTCTGCCCCTTGGGGTTTCCCAGAATGTTTTATAGGATGGAGGAGGCAGTTTCAAACTCGCTGCTCTGCTCCTTGGGTGGATGTGGCGGCCAGGTCAGGAGCAAACTGCCCAGGGAAATGTCCCCACGTCAATGAATCACCAGCTGGGCCATTCCTGGCCAGGGGCCCGTGCCTAATGGGGCATTAGCCAGCCAAGCAGGGAGATTTATATTTCAAGGTGGTTAAAATGTCAGCTTAATAACTCACACAGGGTGGGAAACCACAGCTCCTTCATGGTTTTTTTCCCAAATCTGGAGACACCAGACCATTCTTTTTTTAGCTCAGTTCATGGTTTTTGTGTTTGGATTACAAGGACCTTTGCCTGGTAGGAAGGAGGGGAAGGAGGAAGGTTCCCTGCCTGTGACACAGAGTCAGAATGAGATGAGCTTTAAGGTCCCTCCCAACCCCAACCATTCCAGGATTCCATGATTCTATAATTCCAACCGGTGTTTTTTCCACGTAGCACCTGCAAGAAGGAAATGAAATCTCAGAAATCTGGGAGATAAGTGGGAGTCCTTGTGAAACACTCCTCTGCCCTCAGTGAATGTTTCTGCACATGGAGAAGGAGCTGAGCCTGCACCTGGAGATGGAGCCTCGGGTCTGTGCCGGGCCGGGCTCCTGGCGCGTGTTTGAGAGCTGAACGCTCTCCAGCGTGTGACTGCTTTCCTACAGGGACAATCTCGGCTTCACCACGGACAGAGCCTCGAGTTTCCACCCCATTTCCACTCGGTTTTACTGCTGTTCATGGCCAGTGGTGCTTTGCTGCCTGTCCTTCACCCGCAGAGCGCCGGGCACAAGGGATCAGAGCAGCGAGGGCCCACCGTTGTAGCTCTGCCACTTGTCCCATCCCAGCCTTGGCAAACGGCTCCTTGGATGGACAGGGGACAGGAGGGGCCATCCTCAGTGTCAGTGAGCGGCTGGATGCATGGAGCTCACCTGGGATGGATGAGGAGCCGACTGAGAGCTCATGGGCCAGGCTGCCCCTGGGTCCCTGGAAGTGTTCCAGGCCAGGCTGGATGGAGCTCGGAGCAACCTGGTCTAGTGGAAGGTGTCCCTGCCCATGGCAGGGGGTGGAATGGGATGATTCTGTGATTCTGTGAAATGTTAATTTAATAAAAATTGCACTTCACAGACAGGCAGATAATAAACAGCACCACCCCCTTGCCTGGAGTGAGATGGTAACTCAGCCTTCAGGGTTTGATCTCATGGATTCCTGCTGGACCCGAAGGTCCCTAACAGCTCCCTGAAGGGTTGTGGCAGTCAGGAAGCCGCTGGCTGCAGTTTCCCTGCCCTCACTGCACAGCCTGCTGAGGCTCTCTGTGGGTTTCTGGGAGTCCAATTCCAGTGGGCCAACAGAACCAGAAATGAGGGCAAAATCACCTAAGAGGTTTGTAGCAGGAATGGCTGCTGATCTCCAGCTCAGAGCTCCCAATTTCCTCTCTACTGTGGTTCCCAAAAAGTTAAAACAGTTCTCGGTCCTACAGCACTTCCAGTCTGGGGCAGGCACAGGGGTAGAGCTCACCCTGGTGGGACAGGTCCCTGCCAGCCCAGGCTGGCCCAGGCACAGCCCTGGGAACCTCCTTGGGATGCAGGATCAGGAAATGGATTGTGCAGGAGGGACTGGTGCAGGGTGATGAGCGATGGGGTGGTGAGGGCTCACCGAGGTTCCTTCAGGGACAGCCTGAAGGTCTGCAGGGCTTGTACAATCAGTGCAGTTAATTAGTGCAGTGGTAGGGAACACCCAGGGGAACGAGCTGGTGCCGTCCCCAGTGCCCTTCACCACGCTCAGGTGTGAGCACAACTCCCCTGCCCTGAGGTGCCCCAGGGCACTCCTGGGCTGGATATAAACACAGGCTGGGTCTGCCCCACAGCTGGGTCTGTCCCCTGGCTGGGTCTGCCCCACAGCTGGGTCTGCCCCACAGCTGGGTCTGTCCCCTGGCTGGGTCTGTCCCACAGCTGGGTCTGCCCCACAGCTGGGTCTGTCCCACAGCTGGGTCTGTCCCACAGCTGGGTCTGCCCCACAGCTGGGTCTGTCCCACGGCTGGGTCTGTCCCATGGCTGGGNACAGCTGGCACAGGACGGGGGTGACAGAACAAGGCTGGGACACGGCACTGCTGTTTCAGCCTTTTCAGGCTTTTGTCTCTTTGCATATCCAGAGTGAATGTACTGGAGCATGTCCAGGGAAGGGAACGGAGCTGGGAAGGGGCTGGAGCCCCAGGAGAGGCTGAGGGAGCTGGGAAAGGGGCTGAGCCTGGAGAAAAGGAGGCTCAGGGGGGACCTTGTGGCTCTGCACAACTCCCTGACAGGAGGGGGCAGCCGGGGGGGGTCGGGCTGTGCTGGCAGGGAACAGGGACAGGAGGAGAGGGAACGGCCTCAGGCTGGGCCAGGGGAGGCTCAGGGTGGATATTGAGAAAATTCCTTCCTAGACAGCCCTGGCACAGCTGCCCAGGGAGGTTTGGAGTGCCCATCCCTGGAGGGATTTCACAGCCCTGTGGATGTGGCACCTGGGGACACGGGTCAGTGTGGCCTTGGCAGTGCTGGGGGATGGGTGGACTTGGTGGGCTCAGAGGACTTTTCTGGCTTCAGTGACTCTGATTCTGTGCTTTGCTCCAGCTCCCAGCGGCTGCAGGCAGAAGGTTCTCTTGTCTCAAAGGCTCCAGCAGCAGAAATGCCAGTTCCTAGCCAGGATGGAGGAACCAGGATAGTGGAGGGGGGCCCTGATAAAGCAAATTGCCCAATATTTACTATTCCCAGTTCAAATGTGTTAAGGTGTCAGAAGTTAAGGTGCCTGTGCCACGGGCAATGCTGGCCATGAACCAACCCCCCTGAGCCAACCCTGGGCGTCACTCAGCTGCTCTCGGGGCCTTTCCTTGCACCTTCACCTGGCACAGGGTGCCCAAAGGGGCTGGGGACTCCCCATCCCTGGCAGTGCCCAAGGCCAGGCTGGACACTGGGGCTTGGAGCAGCCTGGGACAGTGCCAGGTGTCCCTGCCCATGGCAGGGGCTGCAATGAAATGGACTTTATGTTCCCCTCAGCCCAAACCCTCTGTGATTCTGTGATTCTGTGCTTCCACAGCTCCTGCAAGTGAGGAATGATGTGATGATGTGTTGCATCGAGACACGTCAGCCCCCAAGGCAGTCAGGATCCCACCCCCACCCTTCACCTCGGGGGGACACCTGGGCTGGAGAAATCTGTCCCTGATCTCCCTCCCAGTGTGTGCTGTGTGTGCTGCTGGTCCCTGCTGGGTCCTGCTGGTCCCTGCTGGGTCCTGCTGGGTCCTGCTGGTCCCTGCAGCGAGGGAGGACACTCCCTGAGCCCCTGGGCCTTTCCCTGCCCACTGCCCTGTGTGACCCTCTCTGTCCACTGCACCCCAAACTCTCTGGGCTCTGCCCACCCACCTCTCTCTCACCATTTTCCTGATGGCAAGCAAACCTTCCTCAGGTATCTCTGGCTCAGCCAAATTAGTGAAAGGAAAAAAAAAGAAAAAAAGTTTCTGATTTAAGTCAGGAAAACCTTAAGTTTATATGCTTAAATTAAACAGAGAAATGGGAGCATCAGAGAAATCTGAAACAGCTTCATTTTGCCTTTAGATTCAAATAAAATAATGGCAAAGTGAATATGAGACTTGATCAATAGTGTAAAAGGGCAGGAATGTAATTAACAGCGATCAGTGCTTGTTTGGGCATTCAGCTTCCGTGGAGACGTGGAGTTTCATTTTCTGATGATTCCACATGGGGTGATAAAGTTACCCCAAGCCTGAAAAAAGTTACCCCAAGGCTTGATGCAACCTGAGTATTTTTTACATTCACAACATTGCGATACAGAGCTCATTATGTCACACAAACAAATTAATAAATAATAAGTGAAGCAGCTGCTGGTGGACTTTGGCCAACTGCGAAACCCCACTCCAATATACGTCTCATTTTCCATATATCCCAGGGAGGTGCTGCAGGGATTGGGCAGGTGCTGGGTCTGATGTTACGTGATTGGTATGGGCTGTGCAGACACGAGTCTAAAATCATTGCTAACGAGGTTCTCAGCTGATGCAGAGACACTAATTTAATCGAGGTGAGTGCAGCCACCCCCCAGGAGGGGAGCGAGGGCTGCACCAGAGCAGGGGGCCAGGGAAGCTCAGGGGTCTGGGGTGATGCTTGGCCCCACACTGAGGGTCTCAGTGCAGCCAGGGAGGGGTCCTGGTGGGCAGCACAGGGCCAGTGTCCCTCAGCTTGTTCCCAAATGCTTCACCCAGTCCCCAGGGCGACGTTTCTGGATGTGGATGGGGGAGCAGCAGGGCTGGAGTTGTCCCCCAGGCCTCCAGGAGAGGTCCTGCCCCTGCCCCCAGCACTGCCCAGTCCCTGTGGGACACCTCTGCCACCGTCCCAGTACCGGTGGGGGTGAGATGAGGGTGGGGAAATCAGGAGGAACCAGCACTTGGGTACCACTTTGCTCAGCAGCCACAACAGCTGAGGGCTGGTTCCCGGTCCCTTTTGAACAAAAATGAAAGCAAAGCTCCTTGCAGGTATTTTGGTGTTATGAAGGGCAAAGGTGGGTGGTCACAGCAGTCCTTTGTGGTGAAAAATGAGACTTTGGTCCCTGAACTGCTGGAAATCAAGAGGGGCTCCTGGAGTGCCTGCCGAGGGGATGGGGGCCAGCAGGTGACTCCAGGTGAGCCGTGGGTGCTACCCTGACCTCAGCAGTGTGGCCATCCCCAGGCTGGGACAGGGAGGGGGGAGCTTTCTTACAGGAGCTGTTTTAGCATTGAAGGTGTCAAACTCCCTTCTGCCCCCAGCTCTTCTCGCTGACTTCTGAGTCAGGAGGAGCAAGCCCCTGTTCTGGGTCACAGACACCTCTGGACTGGGTCCTGGGGAGTTCCCTCTTCCCTTCCCACTTCCCAGAGCAGTGGAGGAGTCTGAAACACCTGCCCGGAGTCCCGGTGCTCTCTGGACAATGCCAAGTCCCAGATGCAACGGGAACAGAGCCTGAATTTTCTGTTTCTTCCATCACGACTTACATTTTGCAATGGGGTGGGGATGGAGGGAGGCACATTGAGCTGGGCAGAAGAGGAAAACAGGCTCTCCCTGCTGAGGTGAGGAGGAGGATGCCCTGGTACCACCTCGAGTGCCTCCACGTGTCCCTTGGAGGGATGGGCTGGCACAGGGCTGTCTGATTCACAGCCCCAGAGCAGGAACTAGAGCAGGTTTCCTGGAGAGCTCGTGGGCTCCATCCTTGGAGATTGCTGAGACTCAAGCCCTTGGCTGACAGGGATTGCTCAGGCAATTGGACCCAGGACATCCCTGGGTCCTGTCCAGCCTGGACTGCCCCTCAGTTCTGTGCCTGAGTCATTGTCATGGGTTAGGTGGTGTCACGTGCGTTCAGGACCTGTCACACTAAAGTTTTGTCCTGTTTTAGTCACAGGAAGCACAAGGAACAGGCTGTAATGGCATCTGGCAGTGGCACTGCCCCAGCTCCCATCACCTGTGTCCTAAGGGGCTTCCTTGGCATGGGGGGGTCTCATCTCTGGGCCCAAACCCCTTCCAGAGGTCAGCAATTTGTGGCTGTTGGACAGGGGTTGCTTCCATACAGCCTCTCAAGGACTGGGGGGTATCTGGGGGATGTTCTGGCTTGGAATCCCAGAGTGGTTTGGATTGGGAGGGACCTCAAAGCCCATCCAGTGGCACCCCTGCCATGGGCAGGGACACCTTCCACTGTCCCAGGCTGCTCCAAGCCCCAGTGTCCAGCCTGGCCTTGGACACTGCCAGGGATCCAGGGGCAGCCACAGCTGCTCTGGGCACCCTGTGCCAGGGCCTCCCCACCCTCCCAGGGAACAATTCCTTCCCAACATCCCATCCAGCCCTGCCCTCTGCCACTGGGAAGCCATTCCCTGGCTCCTGGCACTCCATTCTTTGTCCAAAGTCCCTCTTGAGCTCTGGTTTGGGGTCAGTGTTTGAAGAGACAGCAAAGAAGTGTGGCGAGGAGGAAGCCACAAGAGACATTATTCCAGCACTGGAGAAAACACTTGTTCTCTGCAGAGTATAAAACATTAACTTTTAAAGAGCTGTAGAGGCATCTTCATTGTGGAAGTCCCAGGAGAGAACATCTGATGCTGAGGATTGTTTAATGCCCTCGAGAAGGATGAATCGGAATGAAGGGAAAACGAAGCCAGGCTTATTCTGATTAGAAATAAAAACCTTATTTTGAATAATGAGAATAATTAACTGCTGTGAGAGGCTCATGAGAGCAGCAGTAGATTTCCCAGCAATTACTATGCCTCTTTCTCCATGCCTGTGTGGAGAGGGGAAGGTTTTGGCTACAGAGTTGTTTTCTCAGTGAGATCTGTGGAGGACTGAGGAGCTGTCCTGTTCTCACACTTGGTCTGGCCCCCAGCTCTACTTCTGTGCATGTCTGCAGGGTGATATTCCATGGGATTTCTGAGCTGTCCCTGCCTGTCCTCCTTGGAGGGGCTCTTCTAAGCGAGGATAGATCTGAGAATCACAGCATCTCCTGAATTGGAAGGGACCCACCAGGATCACCAAAGCCCAGGGAAATCAAAGTCCAAGTCATCAGTGTCTCTACAATCCTCCTGGGCTGCTTGAGCACTGCTGTATTCACCTTCCAGCAGCCAGCAGTGTCAATTTTGATCTGTTTTCCCTTGAATCTTCTCCTTTTCACACAGGACTCTGTGACCCATGGGAGAACACCATCCAGCATGGAAGGTTTATGGACACAACACGTGTTTGTAGCGGCTCAAAGCTCCCAGAATGGGGTGTAGGGACACGTGGACAACAGTGACCACTTCATGATGGGCAAATCTGCATTGAGCCAGAATGTCAGGGTCTGAAGGGACTCCACAGTTTTCCAAGACCACCCAGAAGCAGAATTCAGGACTGTTTTCCATACACCTTCCTATGAGCATCACCAGCTATGGTTCTTCCATGAGTGAACAGAAGATCAGTCCCAGGTGCACTGACAAAAGCCCATTGCAGAGAGAGAAGAATTCCCTGTGGGTTTTGAGGAAACCTGGTTAAAGGGAATTATTTTAGCTTTAAGTAAGTGGACATTTGTTGACTCGTGGGTGCAGCAGGCGCCAGGAGGAAGCGCCCAGTGCTGACATGAGACATCAGGAAACAACTCGTTTCCTTCCTCAGTGAGAAATTCCTCCTGGAATCATGGAATGGTTTGGGTTGGGAGAGACCTCAAAGCCCATCCCATCCCACCCCTGCCATGGGCAGGGACACCTTGCACTGTCCCAGGCTGCTCCAAGCCCCAATGTCCAGCCTGGCCTTGGACACTGCCAGGGATCCAGGGGCAGCCACAGCTGCTCTGGGCACCCTGTGCCAGGGCCTCCCCACCCTCCCAGGGAACAATTCCTTCCCAATATCCCATCTAAACCTCCCTGTTTGTTTCTCCTTGTGCTATCCCATCCCCTCTCATTGATCTGGAGGCAGAGCTCTGGCCAGCAGAGAGGGGAGGCCGGTGGGGTCACTGCCACTGCTGTCCCCAGCAGCAGTGGGGTTGTTGGTGGCAGTGAGGGGGACACAGGATCAGTTGTGGGGACAGGGAGCAGCCTGGCATTGGTGTACCTGGGTCCTGGGCGTGTGTGGCCGTGGGCTCTGCCCCAACAGACAAGTGCAGAGCAGCTCTGGGGCTGCAAACACGTGCTGGGGCTGTGGGAGCACTGGCTCCTGGCACGCTCAGGGAACAGCCACCACCCTCACCCTGTGGGAGTTGTCTGGGACACGAGTTGGAGATGAGCCAGGCTCTCTGTGATCTGATCAGGAGATTTCTGATGGAAAGAAAACTTTTGTAATTTAGAAAATTGATGTCAGCATCAAATATCCTGAAAGCTGTGAGTGAAGCCTAAACAAATGGAGTGGTTTGGCTCTGCACCTGGGATTTTCTGGTCCCTCTGTGAACGTTGGTTTGTGGATTGTGCAGATGAAATTGAGCAGCGACCTGGGGACCGTGAAGACTTCTTTCCATGCAGCACACAAACAAGAAATGAACCATGGGATGCTGAGACACATTTGCCTCCTTTTGGTTTTCTTTTGAAACAAACACAATTTTATCAGCTGGGTAAATATTTGTTCTGCTGACGGTGCTGGAGTGCGTCTGCTCTGGGAACAGGGAATTGAACGTGGATGCTGCCAAAATGTGCCATTGCTGGGAGCCCATCAGAGGAGAGGGGGTGATCCCAGGTGTGGGGGGCAGGGCTGGCAGCAGAACCCCCGAAGGACCCAAAGGCTGGCTGGGGTGGGGAGTTCCAGGGTGTTCTACATCCCTGAAGCAAACTTGGCAGGACAGGGGTGTTCACTGAACCGGGAAAGACGGGTCTGGAGCAGAAAGGGAGGGTCCCTGGGGGTTTTCAGGGGACTTGGCCAGGGCAGGTTGCAAGTGGCTGGGTGAGGTGGTTGTCTCAGGTGGAAGTGGTCCTGGAGTCCCCTGAGCCCGCACTCCCCAGGTCGGGGTTCTCCTCTGCCCCACAGATGAGGTCGCCTGGGAACCAACCTTGGAGTGGAAGGCTGGACCTTTCCATCTGTTCCTCTGTGCAATGGCTGAGCTCCAGTGTCCACCCACGTTCCCTGGCACTGCCTCCTTCCCTGGCACAGGCAGCAGACTTGGACAATTCCAGGCACACGTTTCTAGCCTGGCCAGGACAGCAGATATCATCTGCCCAGCGTTCCCCTGGAGAGCACTCACTGCTCACTGATACCTCTGCAGCAGCGACCCTGCAGCTCTCTGGGCCCCCTGGGCCAGCCCTGAGTGCAGCACAGCCGGGCACCACCTCGTAGTTTGGATTTATTTGGATTAGCAGTCCAAGTGGAGAGTGACTTTTTACAGGGACAGAGAGTGATAGGACAAAGGGAATGGTTTTACACCAAAAGAGGTTTGATGTGAGGAGCAAATTCTTCCCTGGGAGGGTGGGGAGGCCCTGGCACAGGGTGCCCAGAGCAGCTGTGGCTGCCCCTGGATCCCTGGCAGTGTCCAAGGCCAGGTTGGACATTGGGGCTTGGAGCAGCCTGGGACAGTGGAAGGTGTCCCTGCCCATGGCAGGGGGTTGGACAGAGATGAGCTTTAAGGTCCCTTTCAGCCCAGCCCACTCCATGATTCTGTGATTCCCTGATTCCTGGGATATCTGCAATCCTAACCAAGACTCAGCAGGGTGGCACTCCTGCCTCGGGGCTTCAGGGGTGGTGGATGCTGAGCACCACCACTGCTCTTGGGGAATTATTGGCTTTATTGTGGTCAAAATCTTCCTGTGTTTCTCCTTTGGGGGTGACACTCCACTGCCGGTGGCTGGAGCTTCATTGGTGCTGGAATGACCCAGCCTGCAGGAAATCCTTGCTGCAGATGGAGGGGTTCCAGCAGTAAGCGTGGTGAGATTCCTGGGGGCTGGAGGGAGGGGTGGTCACCCACTGACCGAGGGCACAGGGTCCAGGCATTAATAGAATCATATCACAGAGCGGTTTGGGATTGGGAGACACCCTAAAGGTCACCTTGTTTCACCCCCTGCCATGGGCAGGGATGTTCCCCTGCTCCCATCAACCCAAGGAGGGATCCTAAGCCCCGAACTCTTCCTCCCATCCCCTGGGGCAGCCCAGCCCACAGACCTCCTCTCGCATTCCCAAGGGGAAACTCTTCCAAATTCCTTTTACCGAATTAATCACCAAGAGAGATCTGCATAACAATGATTATTCAAATCAGGGGTTGCTATTTTTAGAGATGCGCTCTGTTGTTGGCAGAACGCAGCCCGTGCCCGCCCGGCTGCTCGGCACTTTCCCTGCCACAATGGTTGGTAGGAGCGCTCACTCCTGCCCGTTTTCCCAAAGTCTGATCGTGTCTTGTGTCTTGCCATGGCCCGGGGAGCGCCCCGGCGGTGCCGTGGGGTCCCGAGGGCAGGAGGCGACACGGAGGAACCGCGAGGGCACCTGCAGCGAGCGGCANGAGCTGCCGAACGGGGTTCAGGAGCTGTCGAGCGGGGTTCAGGAGCTGCCGAGCGGGGCCCGGAGCCTCCCCGCCAGGATCCCCCGCGGTCCCAGCAGCTCCCACCGCCCCCGCTCCGGCACTGCCGCCCTCGCCTGCAGCGCAGCCGGGCCCTTCCTCCCCGGGACAGGGAGCTGGCGAGCTGTTTGTGGGGGGCTTTGGGGCCGGAGGGATCTCTGGGGCGCTCAGAGGCTGGCGCAGAGCTGCCCCAAATTCCCCGTTAACAGTGAACGCGGGGAAAGCCGTCCCTCCGGAGCGGTGAGAGCAGCCGCGCCGTGACCGAGGGGTCCCCGGTAGCCGGGGGGCCGGGCTGGGGGTGATGCTCGGGGGGCGATGCCGGCGGGGACACCGCGGGCTCCGGCCCAGCACCGCCCGCTCGCTGCCGCCGAGAGCCGCGGACGCGCCCTCCGAGCAGGAGAAACGCGTGTGCGGTTCCGTTCTCCCGAGAGGAGAGCCGGGATCCGCCTGAATCCCCCGTCCGGCACCGCCGCGTTCTTCCGCGGACCTCCCTCCCGAAGGCCGGGTGTCGGGGGGAGGCTGCCCCAGGGATGTCGAGGCTGCCCCGTGGATGCGGCACTCCAGCCCCTCTCCGGCCGCAGCACCAAAGCCCTCCTGTCCCGCAGCGATCCCACAGAGCCCTGCTGAGCTTCCTGGGACCCCGGGGCTGCTCGCGAGGGATGGAGTTTGTGTTTGGGGTAACTGCTTTTGGTTTAAATTAAAATGAGAAGATTTTAGGGAAGAAGAATCCAAAGAGCCGCTCGGGCAGAGCTGTGTGAGCTGCACCCCTAGAGCTGCATTAAAAACTGCATTAATAGAGTTTTGTAGTGAGGATGGATCACGGAGGAAAGGATCTGACAGACCGTGGAGGAAGGGGTCGGACGGGTTCTGGAAGAAGGAGTCTAATGCTGAGAGACTCCTTTGGTGCAGAGCTCCTGGGTGCACTGAGATTCCCACCGGATCCCTGTTTATTTGCAGTTTAACATTCGCATTTTGCCAGAGAGGCCGAGCTGTTGGCATGGCAGCACAGCTGCCAGCTTCCAGCACTGGCAATACTTTTTCTGTAAACACCTCACATCCGTTTTTGTTTCATGAAATATTTATATTGAACTGCTTTTAAAAAATTACAAAATTGGTTTTTATTATTAGAGAATAGTAGTTATTGTTATGTAATAGTTCTTCTCATTATTATTATTATTATTATTATAGAATCAATTATTAATTTGATCAATTTTATTTTTAAAGACAATCCACTGTCATATTGTGTTTCTCTGGACCAGGCTCCTTGGACTTTCTTGGTTCAGGATATTTTAGACATGAAATTGAGTGTGATCAGGGAATCCAATCTGTTGTTGAAGATACAGTTGTTTTTTCATGCACAGAGTCAATATTTTGGTTTTTCATACTTTTTCACACAGTTTTTCAGCACTTACACCACTTCCTCCTGCATTATGGATAATTCCTTATGGTTTGAGTTTTGGGATTTAAGACTTGAGTGTTAATGCAGGAGCTGCTGAAAACAGTCACATCCCATTTAATTTGTGTGAGTCTGGGTCTGATTCAGCCTCTGGGGCTCTTCAGGCCACTCCAGGGCAGCAGCATGTCCCTTCCTTTGGCTGGAGGGAGAATTCCATCTCACACAGGTTTTCCTCTGACACAAAGGTCTTTCTAAGTGCCTGGTTAAATTTTGGTTCTGCTAGATTTGCTCTGAAAAATGCTGCAAAGCAAATTGAATTTGGTCTCAGGGCTAAAAGGGGAGGGAGAGAAGTTTGGAGATAAGGAGCATGGGCAGCCAAGTTCAAACCTGGAGTTACTTTTGTTCTCTACCCTAGTGTGAGTCCAGGGGCCCCCAGAACTCCCCATTCTCGGTGCCTGAGAACATCTTGTTCATCCCTGCAAACACTCGACCTTTCCTCTCTCATTGCCCGACTTCTTCCTTCTGCTCTGGACTCACAGAAGTATCAGTGTTCATGCAACAAGAGCTGAGTCTGTCTGCGGTCACTCTGCTCGCAGTGCAAGCACTGGAAGAAAAATGCATAAATGCTGTGTTAAAATCAAGTGAGGAGGAAATCTGGATGTTCCTTTTACTGTAGCAGGAGTGTGGGGACGCCCTGCAGCGCAGTGCAGACCAGGGGGTTTGCACATTGGGGTTGTGCCTCTGGCTGTGGCTCTTCGCAGACCAGAGCAGGTGACACGAGGCCATTTGGTGCTGCTGGAGGAGCTGAGGCACCTAAAATAACCTTCTGCAGTGTCCTCTGCCTTTGCTTTCAGGTGAACATGTCCCCGATAAATCTGACCAGCTCGACACCAGCCACATTCATCCTGACTGGGATCCCAGGCATGGAGCAGCTGCACGTCTGGATCTCGATCCCGTTCTGCTCCATGTACCTGGCGGCCCTGCTGGGAAACGGCGTCCTGCTGTTCACCATATGGACGGAGCGCAGCCTCCACCAGCCCATGTACCTCTTCCTGTGCATGCTGGCCGTCGCTGACCTCACGCTCTCCACCACGGCGGTGCCCAAGATGCTGGCTCTGTTCTGGTTCCGAGCCAGGGAGATCTCCTTCGGCGCCTGCCTGACCCAGATGTTCTTCCTGCACTTCACCTGCTCGGCGGAGTCGGTGATCCTGCTGGCCATGGCCTTGGACCGCTTCGTTGCCATCTGCTTCCCGCTGCGCTACGGCGCCGTGCTGACCCCGTCAGCCGTGGCCAAAACGGGGCTGGCAGCTTTGCTGAGGAGTTTCTGCATCATTTTCCCCTGTATTTTCCTCCTGAGGCGGCTGCCGTTCTGCGGGCACAACGTCATCGCGCACACCTACTGCGAGCACATCGGCATCGCCCGCCTGGCCTGCGCCGACATCTCCGTCAACGTCTGGTACGGCCTCGTGGTGCCTTTCACCGTCGTCGTGCTGGATCTGGTCCTCATCGCCGTCTCCTACGGCTTCATCCTGCTGGCACTGTCCAGGCTGCCGTCGGGGTCTGCCCGGCACAAGGCGTTGCACACCTGCGGCTCCCACGTCTGCGTGCTGTTCCTGTTCTACGTCCCGGCCGCTTTCACCGCGCTGACGCAGCGCTTCGGCCACGGCATCCCCCCCGAGGTGCACATCCTGCTGGCCAACCTGTACGTGCTGTTCCCGCCGCTGCTGAACCCCATCGTGTACGGGGTGAGGACACAGCAGATAAGGGACAAGGTTGTCAAGGTGCTCGTCTGCCCCAGGAGCCACGTGCTGCGACGGGGAGAGTGAAAACAGACACCTAAATGGGGCTCCAGGCTCCCCGCCCCAAATTCTCTTCCAGCTCTTTCAGGCAACATCCCCAAGTCTTCTGCTTCTGCAGTCAAACACAGAACACCCAACATCCTCACATCACTGTCCCCAAGGTTGTGCAAAATGCAAGACAAAGGCAAAAACCAGGATCTCTGACTGGCAATGGGAGGAGAGTGATCAAAGAAACGAGAACCTATCCCAGGTATGTCACCTTTGGGAAATCCCAAAATCCCAGACTCACAGAGTAGCTGGGGTGGAAAGGGACCCCAGAGATCAGCTCATCCCACCCTCCTGCTCAAGCAGGTTCACCCAGAACAGGTTACACAGGATCACGGGGGTGGGTTTTGAACACCTCCGGAGACAGAGACTCCACAACCTCCTTGGGCAGCTGTTCCAGTGCTGGGTCACCCACACAGTAAAAGAGTTTTTCCTCATATTCAGCTGGAACTTCCCATGTAAATCCCCCATGAGCAGGAGGTAGGTGGAATCCCACCGTGGTGTGACAATAAATCTCCATCTCAGCTGGGTTCTCTGGAGTCAGGGGGAAAGACATACAATGAATGTGTTCTTCTGAATGACACATGTATAATGAAATTCATCTTAGAGATCTATTCTTCATTAAAATTCATAGTATTGAAAAATCTCCAAAAGGAATAATACAGAAATAAAAGCAAGTGTTGCACTTCAGCATTCATGGGGTGTCTTTATTCCTTAACTGTATCATTTGACCCTACTTCGAGTAAACATGTCAGTGAAAAATCATTCTCAAAAGAATCACAGGACGGCATTGAAACAAATTGTTGTTATTGAATCCTGAAAGTGCTCTTGCTCCAGAGTAGCTGCTTTCCTGGAGCCTAAAAATCTCTTGGGCATCAGTTTGGAAGAGCAGCTGGAGGCACCAGAGCAGCGTCCCCCAGAGCAGAGCCGCAGCACTGGGCAGGGCTGCCGAGAGCCTCGGAGCAGCCTGGTGCAGTGAGCCGTGAGACCGAGCACGTTACTCTCTCTAAAAATAGCCAAAAAAAAAAATCTAATGCCATTCTGAGATGGAACACAAGAATTTTCTTTCAGTAGCTCGACTTCATTCCTTGTTGCTTGGAGGTAACATGTGGGATTGCTATTTTGTGATGAAATTGTAAGTAAAAAGGATGACCCATGCTGCCTGTTCAAAGCTGGCTGTGAGGCTTCCAAGGCCTTCAGCCAGGGCTGCTTCCAGTGGCAGCCACATGTATAATTCATTGCTTTCTCTACAGCAACGTGTGTTTAATTCGTCATCACTTCATCGCTGGTTTAATGGCAGCACTTTAATGTTCCAGTGGAAATTCATCCACACAGTCACCCCACGGGAGACCCAGAGGCCCTGCAGAGTCCACAGACCTGCCCCTTTATGAAGGCAGAGGGACAGAAGCGGTGTTTATTCCCATTTTGAGTGGTATTTATTCTCATTCTGAGCAGCAAAGATGAGTTCAGTGATTTGCCTAAGGTATATCAAGCCCCATTTTAGATGCTAAATGGATTCAGGGTTTTTTTATGGTAAAAGTCTCATTTTCTAGACCCTCAGTTGCAATCAGAGACCTCGGCAGGTTCACCCCCTGTGCCTCAGTGCAGGGATCGCTGTTCATGATGTGCCTCGCTTTCACCCCAAAAATAATGGGGTTAAAGACAGGGGGATTGCTGGTGCCGTGATGTCCGTGGTGGGGAACACTGTGACCAGAATGGTGCCTTGAAAATGAGAAAGGTGCTGGAGTGCAAAGCAGGAATGCAGAGGGAAATTCCTCATTTTGCTGTGTATCCCAGATTTAAAAACAAACCCAACTACCTCAGTTCCAAAATCTGTCAAATTTCAATTTGCTCTTGACCTTGAAAGATTTCTGTGCAAAGGCTCCGGCACAGTCACAAAAGCTGCCAGGGGAAGGAAACTGATGCTACAACACTTAAAACCAGCACATTTACAGCATTTCACCATTTCCCTGTAAAACAGACCTGGTGCATTTCTTTTTGCCAGGAATCACTGATTCTGTAGAGTTCTGAGGTGAGAAACAAATCTAAGTTTTGCTTTGGTTTCCAGTGTTGAGTTGCATTAGGTCAGAGATGATCTCTGCAGTTCCTTCCAACCCCAACCATTGCCTGATTCTACAAACTCTTCGTTTGGGTTTAATTTATACTGAAACTCTGCCTATGAAGCCCAATAAATCTTTGTGGGTGTGTGTCCAACCTGGGCTGATGTTCTGCTGTAGGTTTGTCTTGGGGATGTGTGTCCTGCCATGAACGCTGATCCTTTAGAGAAGAAGAAAGCAGTGATTTGCTGGGGTGTGTGGAAAACTGAGTGAACAACACCTTGCTGATCAATAAACCCCTTTAAATGCAGTTGGTGCTCTCACTGCCAGCAGGACACGTCCCTGGCCAAGCGGCCTCCACAGGAGTGCCCGGCAGGAGTGACCCCTGCAGATTCCGGGGTGGCCTGGAGGGCGTCCCCAGCAGGACCCCACAGAGCCTGGACCTACAGAGCAGCAATGCCAGTTGTGAAATGTCACTGGGGTCCTGGGGTCACCAATGCTGCTGCAGCCAATTAATGCAAATCCCCTTCCATCTCAGCCCTGCCGGGGCTTGGCTCGAGAGAGACCAAGACTGCGGTGAAATCAAATCCTGAGCCTTAATTTGGTGTATGGACGCCTCAGGGGATGCCAGTCCCACACCCTCAGGGAGCAGCCTTTCCTTGGGGAGGCAATCCTGCTCCTCAGGCAGGTCCTGAGCCAGCACAAACACAAACCACAAACACCCTGGTTTTTATAATTTTTATTTTCTGTAGTAGTTTCCAAGCTGTAGCTGTGCTTCAGTTCACTGGAGTGGAGCAGTGTGTGAGCATCCTGCTCCCGGCTCTGGGCCAGGGCTAACCAAAGCCAGGTTTGCATCAGCCTGTGGCAATCAGAGCTCGGCCCAGGGCTCAGTTCATCTTCCAGGGCACACACGGGGCAGGCAACACAGGAACAGGTTCTCAAGGTGCTGGTCTCTGCTTCCAGGGAACAGGGACGAGAGGAAACGGCCTCGACTTGTGTCAGAGGTTTACAGAATCACAGAATTACAGAATCACAGAATCACCAGGTTGGAAGAGACCTTCAAGATCATCGAGTCCAACCCATGCCCCAGCACCTCCACTAAACTAAATCATGGCACTGAGCACATCCAATC
>VZTH01014366.1:0-17506 GCA_013397815.1 Aleadryas rufinucha | reverse complement strand
TTTCTTTAGTTCACTAATTAGTAGTGGTTATTTAGTGCAGTTACTAGTAGTGGGTATTTAATGTAGCTATTATTAATATTTATTTAGTGCAGTCATTATTAGTGGTTATTTAGTGTAGTTATTACCAGTATATTTTTACTCTAAAAGCTGTTTTTGAATGAAGATTTTCATCCTCTGGAATGACTGGAATTACTCCACTTTGTCATTACAGGTCCATCACGTGCCAGAGACCAAAAACACCAGCAGGAGTTGGACATTGGTGTTTGGGGCAGTGGGAGGTGTCCCTGCCCATGGATGGGGTGACACTGGGTGATCCCTTCCAAGATCCCTCCCAACCCAGCCCATCCCACGATTCCCTGATGACGATAAATTCATTTTATCTCCTGTTAAAATTACAGACACAACAACTCCTGCCCCTGTGCCCAGTCCTGAGGCTGTTTGTGCTTCAGTACCCAGAGCATTAATTGCAGTGGTTTTGCCTCACTTGTAGGATTTGTGGCTGCATCACAAGTCTCCTCACGCTTCCCCAGTTACACTAAATGACTATTATTTCCCTCCCCTGCTCCCTCCCCCATCCAACTGCTGTTGTTTAATTAAGGATAACGTGCTGCTCCTCAGTGGGTGTTTGTTTGCAGCCAGATAAATGTCAGGAATATGCTCTGGTGTGAAGCCTTTTAGCTGGGAGTACTCAGGTCCTTCTAACCACCAGTGCATCTGTAAAACAGAAAAAAACTGTCTCAAAATCTCCTTTTCTGATGATTTAAAAATATTTTAATTATTAATTTAAAGGAAAAGTGTCATTCAAATGGTGCTTTTGACAATATCCTTCTCCTTGGCTTTTTTTTTTCCTTGTTTGTTTGTTTTTGGGTACTTGCTGGCAATCTGCATGTCTGGAACCTGGAGAGGAAAAGTGCATCTGTGGTTTGTAGCAGTAGAGAACCTGTACAAGCTACTGCCTGTGGACACATTGATTTTTGTTGGTTGTGAAGAGCACCTTTCTCAAAGGCAGCTCAAGCAGCAGCCTCTCCTCATGGCCTCTGGGGTGTCCTGTGGCCCTCAGCAGGCAGAGTTTGGGCTCAGCTCAGAACCAGGAACATCCCATTTTTCCCCTGGACGGCAAAATCTGGTTGTGGTTTGTTTGTGCACGGGGCTTTGGGGTTGAACAAAGCCATCAGCTGTGCCATGGGAGATTTTACAGTGCTTTGCCCTTTCCTACATGTGCTGATGCCTTTTCNATTAGAAGTGTGTGGGCTAAAAGGCCCTTAAGAATCCATAAAAGTTATATAAAAGAGTGTATAGAGGGGGTATAGATAAAAAGCAAATAAAAAGCACCATGGCATCAGCACGAAGTCGAGTCAGAAGCAGAACCCAGCAGGTTCAGCTGCTGCCTCTGCACAATGCACACAGCTTAAAATACCAGATTAATTAACAACAGGAGTGAGGATGAGGAGCAGATGAGGAACTGGCCCCAGGTTTGGTGCTCACGTGTCCTCCAGTGGCATTGGCATCCTCGTCCAGTGCCCCTGCTGGACACTGGGTCCTTGTCCAAGGAAAAGCCCCTCCAGCCTCCCTCTCCCGGCTCTGTGGCTGGGAAAGCCCCAAACTGCTGTGGGAATGTTTGCTCTCACTCCTGCTGCACAGAGGGACCGCTTCCCCAGCTTTCAGCAGCTTCAGAAACGCGGGATGTGAGGGAGCAGTGCCGGTGATAACCGATAACAACCTGCAGAGACGAAGCTGAAGGCCAGATAAATAATTAATGCAGCCCTGCTGATGAACGTCTCTTCCTCAGCACCGGGTCTCATTAAAATCAACGGGGGGAGCACGGCACAAAAGGCCACGCAGGCACCGAGTTTAGCCTGCAGATAATGAAGTGGCAAATAGGTCAGGCTGCTGAGGAATTTATTTAAAGCAATTTTGTTCGGATAATGCCAGCTGTCACCAAGTGCTGCAGGTAATTTCTCTCCCTACCTGAGCAAGCCTTGACCCTTGAAAACAGCAGCTCTGGGCAGGGTGTGGGCACTTGGCATGGTAAGAACAGAACCCGAAAAAGGGAATTGAGCCATCAACAGCTGGGTCAGTTCGCTGTCTTTAATTAAACACTCAGATAAACTTTATATCTGGCTTTATACTCCTGGGCTTTCTGACAGGATTGCAGCTCTCAGGCTCCAGGAATGCACTGAAATGAGGAGATAACTCTGGGGTCTCGAGGGGAGCAAAGATCCCCTTGCAGGGCTCAGCCTGGCTGGGGTGCCATTTCTGTCTGGAGAAAGGGAGGTGATGATTTGGGAAGGGTCAGGACAGTGACAGCACGCTGGAAAAGCTTCCCTCGAGCCTCAGAGCATCCCCGTGGGACACTCAGGGTGATTTAATCAGCAGAGAAAGGTTATTTAATCAGTCATGAACCTCGGGGTTGAATTTTTTAAAGAGGAGTACTTTTCTGTTCGTGTGGAAAGGGAAGCAGGGAATCGGTGTGGCTGCAGGAAGCTGTCCTTGCTGGGGACTGCCTGTGGTGACATCAGGGACAAGGGGAGCCTTGGATGGATCCAAAGCAGCAGAGCCTCTGAATTCTATTGTTCTGGTGGAGGTGCAGGCTCAGGGCTGTGTGCAGTGTCTGTGAGAGGTCAGGGGCAGCCCCAGCCCCCGCGGCTTTGGGGTCCCTGGCAGGGTTTGTGGGGTGCAGCCGTTCCCCCATTGCCTGGCCGGGGAGCAAAGCCCAGGCTGTGCCTCCGAGCAGGGCATTAATTCTCCAGGCAATCTGATTGAGTGGAACGGGCAATCCCTGCTGGATAACAAAATGCTAGATTAGCAGTTAGGAGCCCTCGTGATTAGGGAGATTAACTGCTAAAGACATCACTCCTGCAGAGGCCAAGCCTCCGCCTGCATGCCGAGCTGGTGGGCCGTGGAAAAGCACTGCTCTGGCAATTAGGAGAGCACCACCGTGCTGACCTGCACAGGGGCTGTGCTTTAGGACAGCTTTGGTAGCAGTATTTCTGCCTGTTTGCTTCTTAGGCAGCTCATTTTTCTTCCTCTGGACATTTAAGGTGCTGCCTTCTCAGAAGATGCCGCTTTGTTGGACGAAAAAAGACCAGGCTGCTCCTAGCCCCATCCAGCCTGGCCTTGGACACTGCCAGGGATCCAGGGGCAGCCACAGCTGCTCTGGGCACCCTGTGCCAGGGCCTCCCCACCCTCCCAGGGAACAATTCCTTCCCAATATCCCATCTAAACCTACTCTTCTGTTAGTTTGAAGCCATTCCCCCTTGTCCTGGCGCTCCATCCCTTCACAAGAGTCTCTCTCCATCTTTCCTCTCAGCCCCTTCAGGCACTGCAAGGCCACAATTTGAACACCCCAGAGCTTCTCCTGTCCAGGCTGAACAATCCCAGCTCTCTGAGCCTTTCCTCCCAGCAGAGCTGCTCCATCCCTCTGCTCATCCTGCTGGTCTGAACCGAGAGCTTTCAGAGATCCCTGCATTTACACCATGTTCCATTTCTCTGCAGAGCAAAGATGATTGAAAATGAAAAGAGGGAAAAAAACCGAACCCAGAGCCTTCCCAGGGGATGTGGACTATAACCAGGGACACATTGGGCTGGTCCTGACCTGTGTAAGCAACCCCAGGTCAGTGGCAGTGGTGGCTCACAGGCTGCAGCTCCTTGGGCAGCGGGGCTGGAGCAGTGACCTCCCACGTGCTCCTCACCCTGTCCCTTTGCCCAGCCCAGCAGCACCCCAGCTTTTGGCACTTGCCCCATCCCTGGGACTCTCCTGGCACCCCCCGAGGTGAGGAGCCCTCCCTGCCTGCCAGAGCCCTTTGCTGAGTGCAATTCCCCAGAGGGGGAGAGCCTCTGGCTGCCAGGGAGGGGAGCTCCAGGATTCCTGGGAGCCCTGGGAAAGGTATCCAAGCCTCCTCTGCTCTTGCAAGCCTTGGCTGAAGGTGTGTCTCACATCATGTGTGCAGATAAAATCCCCTTTCTCTGGAGCCCTGGGGAGCTGGGAAGTGCTGTGGACACACCTCCGTGGGATTCAGAGCGGGTGAGCACGGCATCACCTGGCCCAGGTGTTTCTGGAGTTGTGATTCTTTGGGATAACCAGAGCCTTGGGTGGCTCTTCCACAGTCACTCAGGTATTCCCAGCATTCCTTCTTTTCCACTGAGCCTTCAGGAAAGTGAAAGGGATACAGGGATGCCAAACAACCCTTCCTAAACCCACAGATGTGTGGGGAAGATCAGCTGGCACTAAAACAAGGGCGTTTCTGGGGTGAGACACACTCAGCAGCAGCCATCAACATTGTATTTCTCTTTTACAAACGATTGTATTCCTGTTTATAAACGTCCTGCTGCTGCCAGGAGGGACATCTCATGAGGACATCGGCTTTCCTAATCTCTAACCAGGCTTCTCTGCTGCCATGCAGGGAAAAAGGCAGGAAAATGAGATTTGCAGGGATACAGGGAGAAGGTCACTGTAATCACACCTCCTCCTACATCCACACGTACAGCTGTAAAAAGTAACCAAAGCTCTGCCTCTTAGCTTCAGGCAAACATGAGTAGATTTTTAAAAAAACCTGAACCTGGAATTCTTTAATCTGAAGGTCTAATCCAGAGGAAAAAATAACAACCAAAAAAAAAGGCTTGATCATAAATATTTTATCACTTTTAACCGGGTCATTTAAAAATGCCTTAGCTGAGGGCTGTGGATGGCAGAGCAATAGGGTTACAGGACTGGGAAATAATAGCCTGCTTTTCAACCACTGTTTCAGTACTAACCTGCTTTTCTACCATCACAGTGCTGCTGGGGGCCTGCAAGGTCTGTTTGCCACCTGATGATGGCACAAAGGAAGGAAGCTGCCCGCTGTGGGATTCTCTGTGGGCTCTCACAGGCGGGGGCTGCTGTCCCTAATTGCTGCTCTGCAGCCCCTACAGCAGCCTGAGCTGCCCAAAGCAGGCACCAGAGCTCCACTTTCCCACTGCAGGCACCTGAAGGAGACCCTGCTCTCGGCTGTCCCAAACCTCCTGCAGGACAAACACCCTCCAGAGGAAATGCTGGAAAGCAGCAATAACGATTCCCAGTTTTCAGAGGGGGGAAAAGAAGAATCCAGGGAGTTTTGCGTTGCCTGACAAACACTTGCACAGAAAAACTATTTTTTAATAAGTGGAGGAAATGAACAGGAATTAATACGAGTCTGTCAAAGCCAGGCCTTGCTAATCTGATGAATTTCTTTCTTCAAGAGCTTGACCCTCCATGGGTGAGGGGAGGGGTCCTTAATAAGCCTTTGCTGTCCCTAAACCCAGGCTGAAATTCTCTCTGCCTGCACCATGGAGGGGTCACCCAGCCCAGGCCAGACCTTCTGTTATCTTGGTGGTCAAGATTTGTTGTAAATTGAATATTCTCGGCCCTAATTTCTAAGGGATTTGAATTTCCAAGTCAATAATTGCTTTACTGGCATCAGGATCTGGAGGATATGGCAGTGTGATTGTGTCAGTGCTGCTCACTGATCACTCCTTGGGGGATTTTGATTTTCCTTTTCAAACACCAGCACCTGCTGATGATATCACCTGCTGCTATGACACTACAAAATAATCATGTTTTAAAACAAATGGAAGAGGGAAAAGATGGTGGAAAGCAGGTTTCTCACAGAAAAGAGCCTGCAGAGGGTTCCTTACACCACCAGAGAAAATAAAAAGCCTTGTTGGGGGATACCCTTGTGCTTCATGCATTTCTGCAGTCAGAGTTTATGGGTTAATGGTGTGAATTTCCACTTTGGTGTCTGGGTGCTGGCTTCTGAACAGCTGTGCTCAGCAGAGCCCAGCTCTCGGTGCTCAGCAGAGCCGCAGTCTTGGCTTCAGAAGGGAAAAGAAAAGGTTCACTGCCAGATTCTTGGAAAAAAGAACCCTGTCTGTTGTTTATTTATTTATTTAGAAAGCACACACAGCGATGCACAGGGGTGGGACGGAGATGCAGATGGGGAGAGCAGAGAAACCCAGCCCGGAGCGAGAGCCGGACGCTCCCCGGAGGATCGGGAGCGCGTCAGTCTAGGCGAGCATTTCGGCTGCTGTACCTCTAGATTAAAAACCAGGAACCACAGAGAGCCTCTGAGGGCCAGGAGCTGGTGTCCCCATGTGAGCAGCGCCCCGCTGTCCCCGGGGAAGGGTGGCCCTGTCCTGCCGTGCCCCGCTCAGGCGATGGTTTCCTTCCTCAGCGTGCGCCGCTGCTGGCAGGTGAGGATGCTCGGGAACGACGATCTGCCCTTCGTCCTCGACCTCTTCTTCAGCTTCTTCTGGTGCTTGAGGGAGATTCCCAGCTCCTCCATGATGGCGTTGAAAGAAAGACACTGTGGGGAGAGGGGACGGCGTTGTTAGACACGCCCCGGCACGGAGAGCCCGGCGGAGCACGGCTCGGGACCCGCCCGGGCTCTCGGCGGGCTCCGGGAGCGCCCCGGGAGATGCGGCCGGGAACAGCCCCGGCTACAGCAGGTCACCGCTCACATCGGGGCTTCCTGCCTGACTCAGCCTCCACCGGCTTCCCACTGAACTTGGCCTCAGCTAAAGCTGCTCGTGGATGTTTCCGACATCCCCCACAGGCGCGTTTGGGGTGCTGTGGTGGCTTCACATCACAAAACTTGCCCTTTCTCATCCCCCCCCCGCCCTTACCAGGGAAAACACCTCCTTTTAAACGCCTTATAGCTTAGTCACAAAAACCCATGAGCGTGCTCGAGAAAACAGAGAAGAGTTTTTGAAGATTTCTTTGTGGTTTAGTTATTCTCCCCTCATGAAATGAACAGACATTTCTGAAATACAGCCCAGCCCTCAATCTTCTTCTTTTCTTTGGGAAGAATCTTTTCAAATATCGCGTGTTGAAGAAAGGAGATATTACCACAAGAACAAGGGAGCTGAACGGCTCAGAAAGAAAGAAGAGATCTTTGTTCTTCCCACCATCACAACATTAACAAAGGCATTTGGGGTAAGTGGAAACATCTTTTAAAATCCACAGCTGGAATAATTACACTTAACACAAAGAAACACAAGGAGCCTTTAAGTGGAAGTATCTGGCTTTGGGGAGAAAAAAAAATAAAATTGTTCTGTGCAAATATACCTGAATAGATTATTTATCTACAAAATCAAGGGATGGCAGCAGGGGGAAGCAAAGCTTTAAGCCCCTTACCTTCCCCGAGCTGGATGAAGTTCTGGTTCTGCAGCGAGCTCCTGCCCCCAGTGCCCCAGTGTGGGTGTGAATTTTGTGTCCTGTGTTTTCCACCCTGTCCCCGTGGGCTGGGCTGCACACGGGCTCAGATCCCAGACTGTGGCAGATTTATAGCTCAACACGTGCTCCTTCTCTGAGGTGCTTCGTTTCTGTTCATCCCAAATTCCGAGGCCAATTAAACTGCTGTTAATTGGTGCCCCCCTGCCCAGAGTCAATAGGCACAGCCAGGGCAGTGCTGCCGTTTCCAATTCCAGCTGTGGTAGCCAGGCCCCTGCTGCTGCAATTATCATTTAAATGCCCTCCCTTTGACAATCTAATCCAGGAATTCCAGCCCTCCTTCCCCCTGGAAGCAGCAGGAGGAGCAGGTATCCTACAAACACTCTTTCTGTGTTGCTCCAGGCTCTCCCGGAGAGCAGCACCGCTGATTCCCAAACCGATAAACCCAAATGCTCTGAGTGGCTGACTTGGCCTGGATTATTGCTCCCTGTGATCTCAGCTTTAACCGGGATTTTAAAATCTGGATTACAAAGTGGACCCAGAACTCCCTAGTAAATAAGGACAGGATCCTAGAAACCCTCTGTAGGATTGATCAGGCTTGTTTTTATTGTCTTTCCCCGTCGTTCTCACCACCCTCCTAATGAGTGGTGTTTAATCCCAGCCATCACTGTCGGCAGAGCACAGTCAGGGACGATTTCTGCAGGTGAAAGAGAGCATTTTACTGCCTTGTTAATGGCTGGTATTTTAATTTTCCAAGCGGGTTCCTATTACTCAGACTGTGCAATAACCACAGCGCCTTTCACATTCATCTCCACAAAACAGCCCCACGAAGATCATTGTGCATCTGCAGACAGAGACACAGCACATACTGCTGGGAGGTTTTTAACATCTCATCTGTGGAGTGCCCAGCGGTTCCACTTCCCACTGCCTGGAATTTTAAAGTGATTATTATCAGGAAGACGTCAAGTTATTCCTAGGGGAAGTGGTGCAGAGCAGGCACCCCCTGAGCCAGAATGGTGTGGGGTTTGCAGGACAGCCATGGACCAGGAACGCACCCATGGGGGCCCTCTGAGCAGCACCTGCAAAGCAGCCTTCAGAAAGGGGGTGCTGGCATCAAAATTCCATTTAAAAGGGTAATAATAATAATATTACCCTTTAATGTTCTTTTGTCTCTCACTCTTCAGGTGAGAGACAAAATAAATCCTCTTTAAAACCCCTTTTTTTCCACATGCTGTTCAGCCCACTGCTGAGGTCTGCCCAGAACAAGAGCAGAGTGGGCACAGAGCGATGCCTTTTACAACTTAATAATGAATTTAACATTTCTGCTTTTCAGCCAGCTTCACTTCCTCATTCTGGCAGTGTCAAAATGCTGCAGGCCATGGCATGTAAAAGGAAATGTCATCCTTTAAAATCAGAATAGGCTCTGCTCTCGCTGTGATGTGGGGCTTTTTCCCTGTGCCCTTTGGTGATTTCAGCAGCTGCTAAAGCTTCGTCATGAAGCTCCCAAATCCTTCCTTACACTCCCATGCAGAGGTCTGTGCTAAGCTTTAGGGGAATTACAGATTCAGAATTGAAAATAAATAAATAAATAAGCATAAAATAAAGTAGAAACAATGAGAAAAAGGAGCTGTAGTCAGGATTTATCAATCTGTTGCTTCTGCTGCTGGGCTACCCCTGGGGACATTTCAGTTGCATTTTATTAATACCTTGCAAAACCAACCAAATAACAATAAAAAAGCCTCCCCAAACCCAGTGTGCTGTGTTGGAAGTGCTGAGAACTGTGAAAATCAAAGGATGTGGGGCAGGTTTCATTCTGGAAGAACTCCTGAGCAGCTCAGGGATATAGAGGAGGAAGTGCAGAGGTCGGGATTTTTCTCCTGCACCCATAGCTGGGACACTGACCTGTGCCCTGTGCTGAAAGAAAACTGATTTATCTGTGCACAGAAGGAAAAATACCCAAAAATACCCAAAACAGTTCCTCTTAGTGAGCAAAGTGCTGCTGGGGCATGCTAAGGATCTGTGTGAGTATTCTGTCACTGGTGGCAGGAGGAGATCCCCACATTAACTCTTTTAACCTGTTGAACTGTGGTTGTCAAAACAGTGGGACAGAAATCCATGGATTAATTTAACTCTCCCCCACTCACAGAAACTGTCCCCCTGTGCCCTGTTCACAAATAAAATGTCAGTGAAGCTGCTTGCTGGTCTCCCACACCATCTGAACACCAGAGGTGGTTTTTGATGACTCTCTTTGTGGCTGGGGACGAGGCTCTGGCAGGGCAGGCAGGAGCTGCTTTGGAATCCCCACAGGGAACTGCTCCCAGGCTGTGGGGCTGTCTGTGGGACAGCTGAACCCAGGGAAGGGTGGCTGGGACAATGTTTACCCAGCAAGGGACAGAAACGCTCTGGATCTGGCACTAAGCTAAGGAACAATCACAAAACCGGTCCAAGCTGCAGCCCAGAGGAGTTCCTGCGTGGAGCAGTGATGGAGATAAACACATCAGGCATCTTCCTTCTCCTCTGAGAGCTCACAGAAGCTGAATTTAATTAGTTTTAAGTCTCTTCTACCGGGAAGCCGCAAATAAAAAGCGCTTTCTTTAATCAGGTATTCAGAGGACCTAATTCAGGTCTTTGCTGGCGAGAAGGAGCGTTTTATGGAGACCCACAGCTTTCAGGGCCCCGTTCAAACAAATTAAGAGACCATTCTGAGCAAGACAATTTGTTGCAGCATCTGGAGTGGAGCATAAACTCGCAGCCCCGGATGAGCAGAGGAGGATTGGTGCAGCCGAGTTTGAGCAGCACAGCTTTGTCACAAAACAGTAAAAATTGCAACAGGGATGAGAGGAAATCCCAGGGCACTGTTTGCTCTGGCTTTCCTCGGGAGCCAGGTATGACAGAAACCATCCAAGGGTTTCACACTTTGGGTGTGAAGGCATCAGCTCCAACAAGTCCCCTGAGTGCAGCAGGGGCAGAAACGGCCCCAGGAAAACAGAGCAGCAACTTTGATGAGCAGGAGCTCCCCTGGGCAGGAACACATAAAATGGGGGTGAGGGGAGGGGGATGAGCTGGTGAGACTGCTGGGAAGCTGGGACACGATGGGATACAGATAAAGGGGTTTGGAAACACCGGGGTTTGCCACAGTTCATGACATCCCACGAGCTGGCGTTTCCGTGCACTTCGTGCATCTCAAAGTGTTGACATGTGGTTTTGTGGTGGCAAAACCACCTCCAGCCCATTGTCTCCTGCCCTGTCAGTCTCCGAGTGGCTGAGGGCTGGGAGAAATCCAAGTGTTGTCCTTCCGGGGTGTAAAACACACCCAGTGCCAGCCTCCTACACAAAACATCCCACCGGGGGTTCAGTATGCAGAGCAGTGCCAGGGCTTTGCTCTCTGGGATAAACGGAGATCCCGATTTTCCCACAAAGGAGTTCTCTCTGTTACAAATGAATGCCGTGAATTGCTCCAACAGGACAGAGGAGTTGCTCTGTTAATGGTCCGTGCGGGCGTTGCCTGAGGGCGCTCCCGTTGAATATGTTCTTGATGGTTACACGGCACAAAATTTAACTGACGGGTCTGATTCTGTGCTGCGATAGTTACTCGCAGGCTTTGACTAATGAATTTTTAAATGGGGGAATTAAAATTCATTAAACATTGACACGGGGAATGAGAGATGCCAGCTCGACATCTCTGGCTGCTGGTAGCAGGGGTTGGGGAAGTTGATGGAGCCCTGCAGGGCGCTGGGGAGGCTCCTGAGGAGCTGCTGGACCACTTTTAGCAGAGACCAAGCTGAATGCTCCTCCCTGCTCCCAGTGAGGAGGCTGCCACTGCTCGGCTGGGGTCGGGGAGGAGATGAAAAGGAGGTAAATGGTTTTTCTTACCTGAAGCAGGTGAATTACCCCAGGAAATGACAAGGTGACAACTGCACGTGAGAGAGACTGCGATAATTGTGACAGGCCACCACGGCTCTGCTGAGCTCCCTGCTGGCCGCGGGGCAATTATTTAAACACACATTTAAACTGCCCGGGTCTCAGGGCTTTGGCAATTTACCCTAAATGAGCTTATCTCCCGTGTTAACCCTTTGCGGGGCTGGGCCCTGCCTGGGGGCGATGCTCTCCCCGCACACACCTGGGTCCTTCCTGACTACACGGTGTGGATCGAGGGCTGCGCTCGGATCCCTCGCTCCTCCCGGATTAACTTGCCACAGTCTAACTCCGTGGATAAGGTGGTGCCAGAGGTGGAGTTGGACGGGTGGGGTTGCTTACACTGCAGTCCGTAAAAGAAACAAAAGGCCTTGCATGCAAGAGAAGAGAAATGGAGAAAGTAAATAAATGAACGAAGCAAAACCGAAAACAAGCATGAGAATGATTCGCAAGCCATTTAAATCAAAAGAGACTCCACTTATGGGAACAGAAAAGTCACAGATTGCATTCAACAATGCCTCGGATTAGCTTAGTGATAACACACCCTGCACAGCGTTCCTCATCTAAGCTGCTTATTTCACCAGGGAGAGGAGAAACCAATCCCAGAGAAACCAGGGAGAAACGCTGGAATCGCTGGTACTGTGCTCTCCGTGAAATTGCTTCTGGAAAAGGAGCAGGACGCGCCACATTAACTCGCTTAATGATTCTAATTATTAAGCAGCACCTTGCTGTGCAGGTGCAGAAACAGGGGGTGTGCACACATGTGTGCAGCCCTGAGCTCTGTGTTATTCACCCCACATACTGCTCAATAAATTAACACCCCTGGCCCAAAGCTTTAGGTCTGCCTCAGTCCTGGCTTCAGGGAGGCACTGCCTTGCACGGACTCCTGAGATACTCCAGGACTATTCCTGAGATATTCCAGACTTCCAGGATATTCTGCACCATGTTAGCACTTGAACTGCACATTTTAATTATACCAAATACTTTAATTAGCTGCAACTGTTCTCCAAAACGTATTTGAATAAAAGATCTCCTGAGACACGAACAAAACAAAGATGCTGATACATTTTTAGGCATTTTGTGCTAAAAAGGCCCTGCCTCTTTCACAGGGCTGGTGGTTCTCTAAATGGGTGTTTACATTCGATTTTAAGGATTGATCCCTTCTCATAAACTTCTCTAATGCTCAAGGCATGATTTACACACAGCACTTCCTTTGTTTTCCCTCTGCCCTTTTAAATTGCTCATTACACTTCAGTAGAGCTATAACCGGAATTTCTTTGGCTCCATAATCTTACTTTACAGTGGCATCCATCACCTCTCACTCTCTCTCACTTCTCCCTGCTTTGAAGTGCATCCTCCAGCACAGCCTGTAAACCCCTGGCCCTGAAAAGAGATGCTCTCTAGAGCAAGAGGAAAATGGCTCTTGGGATTTGGACACGCTTTCCTGTGTAACTCAAAGGGCTCGTGTTAATGCCACATAAAAACCCAGCAGCCCAGTTGTGTTTTATTCCTTTCCAGTGTAATTTACGCTCGAAGTCTTAAGGTTCAAGCAGAAACCGTTTGAGGAATGAATTGCCCTTTGTTGTGCACTGCCCTGCTAAGCAGCACTAATTGCACCGTGGGCCAGGCACTTCCCTGTCCCTATTAACAAATGATTTGTCATTAGAGCTGGGAACGGCCGGCGAGGGCTGAGCAGCGGGAGATGCCCGCTGCAGCAGGGAGGGCCGTGCTGCAGAGCCCTTCTGATGCCTTAGGTTTTAGCTTTTACATTTTTCAAATGCTGTATTCTCTGTATTCCTAGTGTGTAACTCTGATCTGTCTTGCAGCCTGTGAGCTGCTGCTCTCTTATGCTGAGATAGACATAACAAAGCCTCCCCAGGCTTGCTCTTCAAGGACACTCAGACCATCCTGGGCCAAAATGTGTAAACCAGCATCTTGAGAAAGGGGGGCAAGTTAATAATATTAATATATAATATATAATATTAATACAATATATTAATAAATGATTTGCCATTAGAGCTGGGAACGCCCGGTGAGGGCTCNCATTGTGATTGATTTAGACCAAATTTCCCTCGTTTCTCGTTTCTTTTGCGCTCTGAGATGGGTGTCACGAACCCTCGCGACCCCCGCTTCCTACCGGCGGATCGCGGCAGAGGGCCGCGCCGCGGAGCCGTGCCCAGGCGCAGAGCTCGGCCCGGCGGCGCCGGGGCAGCCCTCACCCACCTGCTCGACGTCGCTGTTCTTGCGCGACTTGTAGATGAACTCGCCGATGGCCACGAACACGGAGAGCACCAGCCCGGCCGCCAGCACGATGAAGATGCCGCCGATGTTCTCCACGCCGAGGGCGCTGGCCTCCTTGCTGTCCTCCTCGGGGCAGCCGTTGCCTCGCCACCACTTCTCCTTCATCATGTGCAGCTTGCCCTCCTCCTGCAGCTGCAGGATGGCGATGGTGATCTTGTCCCTGTACGGGGACCCTGCGAGGGGACAGCGAGGCCGCCGCCTGAGGCAGAGGCACCGCCTTCTCACGGGAGGGATTATTTCAGCTGGGAAGGGGAATCTCTGCTGGTGCCTGCCCTGGGGACTGGGAAGCAGAAGGCTCCGCCGGTGCAGTTATTTGAGAATTCACGATAATTTTAGGGTCCCCCAGTGAGGTTTATTTAAGCTTCGGCAGGGGGTTTTCTTGCTAAGTCATCCCTCCACATCATATCTGAGTATTGCTGTGAGCACTCTTGGAGGATTTCTGCTTTGCATCCCTTTTTTGACTTCAGCAGCTGCTGGTTTTCCCTGCTGCATGTGAATGAGTGCCTGCCCCGGAGGGCTCCACACTCACTCAGGCACCTCCTCTGCTCCTTTCCACCTGCACCACCCACAGCTCCCCCTCAGCTACCTACAGCTTGTAAGAGCACCCTGTGGACAAGTCCTTTTCATTGTGATTTGCAACAATTGCGGCCCTGCAAGCCGAAAATAGCAACCATTTCATGCTTTTGGTTTGCAGCCCATCGTTGGCTAAATGATGTGTGGGCAGGCTCTGCAGCTTTAAGGGCCTGGGCAGTGGCTGGGGTCACACTGGGTGGCTCAGGCTGCTTAGGTTTGCTCTCACACGCCCTGCTTCACCTCTGTGTAAACCAGCATCTCTGCAGCCTATGTTTGTGAGGGGGACTTTCCTTTGTGGGAGCAGGATTTTGTGATAGCAAGGAGGGGGGGCTTGCTAGAAAGGTTCTGTGAGAGGCTGTTGGGCTCCAAAGGCACGTGTGTGCTCCCAAATCCCACCAGGCTGGACTCCCTACAGCTGGAAACATTCCGAGTCTGGGCTGAAATGTAGTGCTGAGAGCCCTGGGTCCATGCAGCTGCTCCTGCCCACCCTTTCCCCTCCTTCAGGAACACATCAACAAGACATGGAGGCACAGGACATAGGGAATGGCTTCACTCTGACAAAACCAGGGTTGGATGGGATTTTGGGAAGGAATTGTTCCCTGTGAGGGTGGGGAGGCCCTGGCACAGGGTGCCCAGAGCAGCTGTGGCTGCCCCTGGATCCCTGGCAGTGCCCAAGGCCAGGTTGGATGGGTCTGGGAGCAGCCTGGGACAGTGGAAGGTGTCCCTGCCCATGGCAGGGGGTGGCACTGGGTGGGCTTTAGGGTCCCTCCCCGTCCAGGCCACTCTGATTCTGTGATTCTCAGATTTTCTTCAACCACCATTTCACCAAAAGTCACATTTTGCTGCACATTAAAGTTGTTGCAAAGTCAACCCCACCGAGGCAAACTGAGCTCTAAGGCCGATTGTGTGCCAGAATTCCAGGGATCACCTGGCACTTCAGAAACATCTCACTGAGGCACCGCTCCCGAGTCCTCCTGCATCGCAATAGCCTTGGAAATTTGGCCTCACAGCTTCAGTTTTCCTGCTCGTTTTGCTGNGGACACAGCTGGGAGCTAAATGAAGCAGCCAGAGTCACAACACAGGATTTGTGGGGCTCTTCACTCTTTCTTGTGGTGTTTACATTGCCATCAGGATCACCACAATTCATCTGGAGGGTTTCAGGCACATCCATATTTCTGCACGGGCTTTTAGGGTTTGTCAAGAGTGCCTGGAGAGCTGCACTGGTGCTGGTTTATTGGTGAGCTCCAACACCTCCCACAAATCCATCTCCACACCTCTGTGAATATTCAGCATGTTACTTACGGCCTCTGAGCTATTAACAAACCTCTCAGGCCAAGAAATGCATTTATCTCCTTTCTTAGCAGTCCCCCGAGGAGCTGGGAAGAGCTTTAGTGCTAGAATTACCTGCATCAGCACTGGCACTGATCCTGGAGTGAAACCTGCCCTAAAACATCACAGAACCCCAGAGTCACTGAGGGTGGAAAAGAACTGAGAGCACCAAGTCCAAGCTGTGCCCCATCCCCACCTTGTCCCCAGCCCAGAGCTCTGAGTGCCACATCCAGGAATTCCTTGGGCACCTCCAGGGATGGGGACTCCAAACCCCCCTGGGCAGCCCCTGCCAAAGCCTGGCCACCCTTTCAGTGCAGAAATTCCTGCTGGTGGCTATAACTGCAGTATTTTACTTGCAGAAGATGCTCTGATGAAATAATACATTTCCTGGATTCAAGAGTTCTCCTCCCTGTTTGTTTGGGAGCCACAAGGTGCTGTCCAGCTCTCTCACTGGAATTTCTGGAGTGCCAGGCATTCCTCTGCTGCAGCAAGTGCCCTGTGGTTTTACATTCCCCTGCAGGCCAGTTAAGCCTGAAAACTCTGGTGTTAAGGGGCATGGACAAGCCTTTCTTGTCTTTTTTATTTTCCATACAGCCTCTGCAATCAATACTCTTCAATGTGATGAGAGAAATAGCAGAGCCTTGGGGGTCCCTCTGAACAGTGGCAGGTTTATCTTGTTTATGAAATCAGTTGTTTATGAGGTGCTTGATGGTGCTGGATTACTCCCCAGTGCTTGGGGATATCTATTCCCCTGAATTCTGCAGGTTTTCTTAAGAAAAAAAGAAAGGTGCACTTCTCATACAAGAAACATCTTATAAATATATTTCCCAGCTGCATTTCCAATGGCTGCACTGTCTCTGAGGATTGCCATCTGTTCCAATTACTCCTCCATTGCTCCTGGTTTAAAGTGTGGCAGCTTTATCACCTCAAGGAAACCTGCACCATGAGTTTGTCATTCTTGGGGATTTGAGCTTCTGCATCACTTCCCTCAGGGTGCCAGGGCTGTTCTCACACAGCCAGTGGAAAAATCTACTTGGGCTGTCACGTCTGTGCCAATCTGAGGTGCTCAGCACCACAAGGAACAACAGTTCCCAGTGCAGAGGTGTTATTATATCCCTTATTTATATCTGCCCTGCCAAGCAATGGATGAGCCAATCCCCAGCTGGACAGGGTTTGGAGTGACCTGGGATAGTGGGAGGTGTCCCTGCCATGGCAGGGGTGGCACTGGATGAGCTTTAGGATCCCTCCCAACCCAAACCCTTCTGTGGTTCCGTAATTCTATGAACACAGGACAAAACGGGGCTCCCCAGTGCCAATGGTTCACAGCTGCACAGCACAGAAATCTGACACCATTTTTGATGCTCTGCAATTAGAAGATCTCAGAAAGGGCACTGGACATGCTGGAAAAGAGAGAGTTCAGAGAGACTGGGAGTCTTAAAGCTCTGCATGAAAGGAGATGAATTTCTGGGTTATTTCATGACCTCAGAGCAACACCTGAGAACAGTGAGGATCAAGGTTCTGCATCAGGGATTTCAGTGTTTTGAGTAAGCAGTTGTCTTTGGGGAAAATACAGAATCCTGGAATGGTTTGGGTGGGAATGGAGCTTAAAAGTCAGGTGGGCAGGGACACCTCCCACTGTACCAGGCTGCTCCAAGCCCCAATGTCCAGCCTGGCCTTGGACACTTCCAGGGATCCAGGGGCAGCCACAGCTTCTCTGGGCACCCTGTGCCAGGGCCTCCCCACCCTCCCAGGGAGCAATTCCTCCCCAATCTCCCATTCATCCCTGGCTTTGTCAGTGTGAAGCCATCCCCTGTGCCCCGTTTCCGAGGCCCCAGGATGGAGTGAGTGCTTTGCCTCAGGGCGTGCTCCGCAGCGGCTCAGCCCCGAGCCCCTTACCGATGGGGGTGCCCACGCCGTAGCCCTTGGAGTCGATGAGCCCCCCGATCTGCGTGAGGTTGCAGTTCCTCTGCGTCACGTACTCGATGCTGGTGGACTCCATGAGCAGGGCGTAGTCGGTGGTGAGCACGCGCTGGATGCCCTCGTCGTTGTTCTTCACCAGCGCCGTCTGCTGCCGGCTGCTCATGAACGCCCACATCTTCTCGTACGTGGAGATCTTGGATTTCTGCGGAGGGAGAGCGGGGCACGGGCTCACACTGATGCTGTGATGCTTCTTTGCTTCTTATCTATACCCCCTCTATATAC
>VZTH01014364.1:0-28313 GCA_013397815.1 Aleadryas rufinucha | reverse complement strand
TTTTTTTTTAATTATTATTTGTGGTGAGGGATGAAAGATACTGGGTTGTTTCAGTATTCAGTGATGCTGATAATTGTTCTGGTTTTATAGTTGGATGAAATGGCTGCATTCCCACCCCTCAGTATTTCCTCTTGCTGACCAATACTTCCTTCAACTCCCAATTCTTTAAAAAGAGAATTTCCTTACTGTTTTTCCAAAGTTTTTGAAAAAATATGTTTTGTGTGTTGCATATAATTTGAACATTAAGGAATTTCCTCCTGATTGAGTTGGTCTTAAGATACTGCTCCATACCTACATTCTCCATTTGCTAGAGCTGTCTGGTAGAAGAGTGAAATATCAGAGCAATGCCTCCTTCCAATAGTTTGAGAGTCCAAAAAATGCCATAAACAGGTTTCTAGATCTCTGAGAAGTAGAAAGATACATATATATTAAAAAATCCACACATCAGTTGTTTGTATATTAGGGCCTGTCTTGTTCTGGTGTTATTTTATTTTCTCCTGTATGGATCCCTGTCCAAAGGATAGTCAAGGATCTGCCCAAACAGGGTCTTGATATATCCAGCCAGAGCTTCCAAAGAACAATTTTGTTTGCCCTTGTGTACTGAGGTGGGCAAAGGATCTGTGTCTGCTCAGGTCTCTCTTTTTTATGGGATGGTGGAAGGCGTGAATAAGAAACCCCAACTAAAGAAGCACTCATAGGTATCAAAACTGTGTGCTCTGAGCTTTCAGTGCTGTGTAAAAGCTCAGGTTGAGTAGCTGGTAGGTAAATGGCAGGGGAAATGTAGTCTCTCTTTGCACAAGTGTCAGGGTTTTCCATACTGGGTTTTTGCAGCACAGTAGGTAGAAGAACAGTTTAGGACTACTCAAATAACTCCATCAGAAAAATAGCACCCTTTTTTAGAGGACTAGAGTGCTCTGTGGCCCAGATAAGTGGAGAGTATCTTTCTTTGCACCAGCACTGCCCCTGTAGCTATTCTGCTGGCACAGAGTGGCTTGAGCGTCTTCTATTTGATAGCTGATACTCACTTCCGGATTTTTTTTTGTAGTAAAATCTATGCACTCATTGCAATTTGACCTAGTTTCTGCCCTTGAACTCTTCTGTTTACTTTCACTTGTTTACTTTTTCTTTTCCATGTAAATTATTCTGTGAGTTTTACTTGTGTTCAGTTTGCTTTTAAGTGTCACAGGCTCCTCTAGAAGTTTGCATTTAGAGCTACTGCTGTAGCCTGCATACAAAAACAAATGATCTGCTGTCATTGCCCAAAGAAATAACCAGAGATGAAAAAAGAAAGTACAAATAGTAAAAATATGCAGGTTGGTTTTTTAAAAAATTATTTAAAAGTTCAAGTTTTAATTTGTTCCTGTGCACCAAATAGAAAAGACACATATGTACTTGTGTAGGATTTGGTGTTTCTCCATATCTGTTTCTTTAGATCTGCTGTCTATGGCTGGGTTCAGATAAAACAGCTGAAGACTGGTGCCACTTCTGCTTTGCCAGCCTGTTCCTTTGTGACTTGAGGAGCAGGAGGAACTGGCATTCTCATTCCTGCCATCCCTCTGGCGTTAGTGCTGGGGCCCACGGGCTGTGGGAGCAGGTGGGGCAGCACAGGGCTGCTCCTGGCACAGGCAACAGGGTCACGACCTGCGTCTGCTTCCTCTCCAGCCCGGCTGACCGGACATTGCATCCTGGCACGGGGATGTTTATACAAGCTGGACACAAGTAGAAGTCAGAGTAGGTATTGCTGACACTAGCCCAGGAGACTTATGAGCAAGGAAAAAGGTTATCGCTGTGATCTAATAATGTTCAATGCAATTCAGTTAGCTATTTTTTAAAAAAATATTATTTAAAGATGAAATCTAACTCTTTTTTTCCTGTCTGAGATGAAAGCCCAGTTGTGGTAGCTGCTGGAACTAAAAGGGGGCCTTTCTCTTCAGACCAGAGGGTGGCTGGGAGTGGAACAGCACAGGCAACATAGTTGGGCAGATATTAAAGGCCATCTGTTTCCTTTGATAGCTGCTTGTTTAAATAGCGCTTAAGTTTTTAGTGCTGGGTTTTAGGCAGTACAGTGTATTTCCTCTAGATGGTGGTAGGTACCTAAAAATTGCATATGCAGTAGGTTCATGATGCCTTCCATGTCCCAGCTGTCTGGAGGGATCTGTAAACATACACTTGTTAATGAAGTTTTACTAGATCCAGGATTTGTACTGGGAGAGATTTCAATTTATCAATGCCTGAATGAGCAGTAATAAAATTCAAGGAGCTTATTCCATAGTCCACTTCTCCACTGTCAGAAGAGCCCTGAATTTCATTATTCAGAAGTAGGGAATAATACAGAATATCTCTGTGCCTGCACTGATTGCATTGATGCCTTGCAGTTTAGTAAGATGTGCTTATGTGAAGGGAAAGTGAAATGAAACTATTTTCGAGTTTTTGAGATGGTACTGCTTTAAAATCACGGTTAATAGAGCTTATGTAAATTTTCATATGGCTTGTGGAAAACCTCATATACGTGTTTTATAAATCTCTATTGGCACTGTGCTTTTTTATAGACCTTTTAAGCATAAAGTACCCAAGCTCTATGTAAAACTGTAAGTGATTAGCTCTCAAAAGAGCCCCATCCAAGTGGACAAAGGCTAGCTTCAAGGTAATTTTTCCCACCACTAGTTTTGACAGTCTCTATAGTGTTACAGAATAGCTACTTAACATCACTCAGTTTTTTAACTGAACAAGTGCTGTATAATAGGATAAAACCCCCCTGCAGAATATAACTAATATTGATGACTGCATAACGTTCCAGGGACATTCAGTTTCAATTGTGTTGTAAAACATTTCTGAGGGGTCTTTAATAAGCCAACATCTGGATTGCATACGCTTGATTTTTGCAGCTATGTATGTTGTGCAAATTAACACTGTGGTCCAGGAAGAAATCAATTACAGGAGACCTTAATTTACAGAACTTAAGTACTGCTCTGGAACTCTGGTCTTCAGGCTCCTGCCCTCAGTGTGGTTCAAAAAGGAGCATCTGCATAGGTACTACAGGGACAAAAGGGCTGAACAACATTGTTATTTTGGCAGCCAGTGGCCTCCCCTCAGGAGCAGAATACATGCCTCAGGTACAGGAGCTAACTCTCAGAAGGTCACCTGCTCGGCTCCTCCCTGCAGGCTGTGCCACTGCTCTCTCCTGCTTTTACCACTCTGTTTCTCCTGTGCCTGCTCTGGGAAGGAAAGGGTGAGGCCCACCTGGTCCTCTGCTGTGACCTCTCCATGCTGCTTCTCTGTGCAGGTGTCTCTGCTGTCAGAGCTGCTTCTGAGAGAGGGACATGAAATACAGGCGCTGCTTCTGAAAGCTGTGCTGCTGCTCGTAACCTTGGAGCCGAAGCGCTAACCATAGCAAAACAAGGACTGGCAATGAGAAGAAAAACTAGTCTGGAGTGAGAAACTGGTGCAAACTGGAGAGAACAGCTGGAGAACTGTTCTCAGTCCCAGTTCAAGTTTGTATTTGAAATAAACTCCTTAGAAATGTAGGAAAGAAGGAGAAAGCTTTCTCCTGCCACTTGTCCATGAGGTAGTGAATGTACTTGTAAGAAAGAAAGTTTGGGGGGTTTCTGCAGCTCTCTTCCCCAGTCTCTGCCTCTTTTCCCACCCTCCTTTTTAACTAGCTGCTGCTCTCAACTTTTGCTGAGAAGGTGGTGGTTTGTCTGAGCAACAGTAGGAAAGCACTGTTCTTTGGCAGCTGAGAAGTGCAACAGCCTCTTCAGGCAAAGGGAACCTGGCTGCACGGACTAGCCATAATTCATGTTAGTCTTTGTCATAAGGGATAGACTGTACATGTATTTTTAATGAAATGTGAGGTTATCCAGATCCTAATGAAACTTAAGTGAAAAGCTTCCCGTTTGTCACATCTGATTAACCAAGGCTTGCCTTGATATCCAGATATAGCATCACCTCTGCGCATTTGTAAAAGTCATAAACGTGATATGTAGCAGATGAACAAATCTAGGAATCACCACATAGTTGCTGTTATAAAAGTAGGATATTTATCTCTGCTATTTTGGATTTTTTTTTTACAGTGTACCAGGGAAGTCTCTTAACGTCATTGATAATCAGTAGCTGAAGGTTATTATCTCCTTATCCCACCCTTGTTGTTCAGCACTTAAATTTGCAGCCAATCATAGGTGATGTGTAGCTTTCTCAAAGCCAGGAGCAGTGAAGCTGCTCAGGCAGAAACTGCACAAGACCCGTTGCCCCTCTTTGCAGCGGGGAAGAGAACTACAGAACATACAAAGAGATGTTTTAATCTGTTAAAAAGGACATTTTATGGGGAATCACACTGATAGGCTTACAAGGCTTGATTCAACATCCTTCCCTCCCACTAGAGCCAATTTTAAACCCATTTCCTGCTTTTGACATACCTTTTTTTTTTTTTCCCTCTGCTGTGTTCAGTTCACAAATAACTTGTAGGGTATTTCTTGCAAAATTATTGGCTGGATTTTCCATGTGCTACTTGTTTTGTGGTTTTCATTGCAGGGGTGCTTTCCTAGCTTGCTTCTTCACTGAGAAATCTATGCTGGAAAGAGTTACATGCAGGTGTGCTGGAGCTGGAATGAGCTGGCTGAGATGAAATGATGAGAATAGAGTGTATAAAATAACCACAGAGCTTCCTGTCCATAAGCCTCTCAGCACATGTCAAAATAGAAGTGAGAGATATCAGTATTTCTGTAATGTGTCTGAAAGCTCATCAGGAATTTCTTGAAGACTGGTTTTCCTGCAATTTTTAAGCTTTTCCTGAGCATCTGAAACTTGAGGGGGGGAAAAAAAGAATCCCTTTTGGTTTGCAGCCAGAGCCCTTCACCTGAGCGCTTAGGCTGGGACGAGCAGCGGCCGTGCTTTGAAATTTGCCATTTCCTATTATTACCCAGGGGATGGAAGCTTGGGGCCGGGTAACCCGATCCAGCCTGTTGTTGCAGGAGGGATGGGGCCTCGTGTCCTGATGTCCATGTTTCCCATCTATTACCATTACGACAGGCCCGATGCCATCACAACAGGGAGAGCTGCATAATTACCGGCTGTCCCAGCCAGCACTTGCACAGGGCTTTAGGAATTGGGTTGCCTGGCCAAAAGACTTAGTAAGAGGGAGGATAGCGGTGTTGGACGGGTAAGGGAAGAGGCTTAGGGTCTGGCAGTGGTTGCCTGAAGGGGACAAGGCTTTGGAGAGTTATAATTATGTCGACCGTTTGGGGCTGAGGGACGTCTGAGAATCTGCTGAACCTATTTCGTGGAAAACAGAAGTTTGCAGTTGCTGCCCCAGGCTCCGTTATTTCAGCGGCTCATCTCATTACAGGAGGATTCCGAGGAAACCTGCAGTGGGAACCTGGGAATAAGCTACCCAAAGGCAAAATTGCTCTCTCACAGCACTCTCTTGTTTGGGTAGTGCTTGGAAAGGGGTGGGTTCAGACGGGTTCTCCAGCTCAGAAACAGAGGTCTTAATTGCGGGTGATGTGCGCGTGCGGTGCGTACGGCCAGGTAATCTCTAGGGAGCCGTGCAAAAAGCTGGGTGTGTGTAACCAGCGTTAAATTTTCATACAACTCAACGGCTTGCTGCAGGGAAAGCTGAGGTGGTGCATTGCCTGCCCTATTTTGCTTGATCCGTGTTATCACTTGCTGTTGGGCATAGGAAGTGTTAGGGCTGGCAGAAGTAGCTGCTGTGCAAATCCTCTTTGCAAATGTAATGCCAGGTAGAGCTTGGGAAGTGAATATGTCTGTAGTGGTTCTTGGGGAGGGAGGCTGAGGATTTTGGTTTTTTGGCTTTCTTTTTAAATACTACTGTAAAATGATTTCCTAGAAATCAGAAATTAGATCATTAGTGCAGGTATTAATGTCAAGCATGGAACTCTCACAGTGGTCTTTTTTCCAGCAAAATTTTCAATAGACTTATGGTAAGCAATTTTTTTTTTCTTTAACAAAAGTAGCATGAAATAACATAAATGCTTTATCTCTTGAAAATGAAAAGGTTAAAAAAAAAAAACCTGAAATAGGAGTTACAGGAAGCTACGGATAGAGTAAAATAAAACAAATACAGCTTGCTAACAGTTGAAAAAAGGTATCGTAGAAATCTAGAAATCCTTCAGAAATTAAATGTTTATAACAACTTGAAGCACATCAAGTCAAAATGGCACAGCTACTCTGAGGCTCAAGTTTGAAATATTGGTATGAATCCATAGGGAATTTGAGTAAACTGGTAAATTAAGATTCCCTCCACTTCTGTGCATTTGACAGCTGTTGTATTTTAGATGTGATGCCTCTTCTTTCTGTTAATACTCCTAAAACTGTGTTTTTCAAAATGTGGACTAATTCTCTCAAAAGGAGGAAATCACAGTTAACAACCATGGGTGAGTTCATGGAAAATCTGTGCAATATTTTGCAGCTTGGTAGGAATATAGCCTAAGTGTGAAGTGGAACAATTAGTGATTTACATAGTGAGATCACTGGATGTATGTACATACAAATGGGTGTAGACACAAAAACCTCAATAAAAAATTTAAAAGTACATTTCACAGAAATGAATAGCTAGTTAAATAAGATGTCCTAACACTTACTTGTCTTTTCCAATGTAGAAAGTTTTAATATTCTTAAAATCTTCTTCCACATTAATTTTGATTCTTCATCTTGCACTATAATTTATTTATGTATATCTGTTTATCTCTAAGTGGTAGGTGGGCTTTAATCCTTCACTCTAAAACAAAAAAAACAAACCCAAAGCAAACAAACGAACAAAACTCCAACCCAAACAAAACAAAAAAGCCCAGCAAACTTTAAATTAATCTTTATTTAGCTCACATGTGACACTCGGCACTATCATCTTTTTTTGAACTAGGAACGACAGCGGCTTGAGACAATCCTCAATCTGTGTGCAGAATACTCCAAATCTGACAGCGACCCTGCTGCAGCTACTACAGTTGCTGATGTTCAAAAAATTAACAAAGAACTTGAAAAACTTCAGCTCTCCGATGAGGATTCTGTGTTCGAAGACTCCCAGATGAATCTGGAAACGAGGTTCAGAAGCCACTTGAAGTCATCTGCAAGCGACTCGGATTTCTCGGAGCTGAGCAGCCACAGCCGTGGCCCTGCTGCCTACCTGCCCTCGCGAGGGCTGAGAGCTGATGAGCACTTCAGTGAAAGCGCCAAGCCCCCGCCTTTTGCTGCTCCCAGCTTCCTGAAGGACGCCACCGAGTCGTCCTACCTAAGCATCACACCAAAGGTAATGCTCTGTAGGAGGAGACAGTGTAATCCAGGCGCTGCTGCTTGAAATCCTCCTCTAGGAGCTGACTGCCCTGGCAGGTGCCATGATTAGGCTGGCTTAGGTATGAGAATTAATCTCAGAACTCATACAATTTTATATGCCATCAAATGTGGAAAAATACAGCCAGCAAAATGTAGCAGCCAGCAAATGATTATTTCCTATCTTGTGGAAGCAGATGGTACTGGAAGTTGGGGGGTTTTTTTAGTAGGATGTACAGTTCAGGAAGAGTTTTAAGATTTTCCAAGGGAGAAGGATTTGCTTGAACATTACAGCTACTTAAATAAAGAAGGTTTGCAGAACCCTGCTTAGCATCATGCTGAGATGTAGGAGGGAAGGGATGCTCTGCTGTTTTCTCCCAAACTGAGGCTCTTGTAAGAGGAGTATGTTTTCTCACACTCACATGAGAGGTGAAGAGGAGTTGCTTGAGCCAAATTTACTGTCCTGTCTCCTTTCCCAGGGTTGGACTTGAGGCACTTGCCTGATCAGCTGTTGTCTCTTGGGGATGATGCAGTGGCAGCAATCCTCCCGCCCCTCCAACCCAACTGCTGCTTTTAATCAGCTTCACCTCCTTTCCTGTGTGCTTCTCACTGCTGTTTCATTACCAAAAGGAAATTGTCCTTTAATAAAGGAGCTGACAGCATTCCTGACTATTTCCTTGCTAGTGCAGCAGCAGCCTCCTCTGGGCTGTGCTAGAGCAGCAGTGCAGCAAATCCCAGTGGCAGGCAGTGTGTTAAATAACTGGATTCAAGCATTGGAATCAGAATCTTTATGAGACCAAGCAAAGCCATAAAAGCAGGTTTCTGTTTAACAAGTTCACACCTTCAAAATACTTTGTCTCTTCCATTTACTGTTACTTACATTCGGTATGATCTTCAGCGTGGTTATATGCCTAGGGTGAATTGTATTTAACCCCTGCTACACTCACAACTTGAGAGTCAATAAAAGTGTGTGTGTAGAAGAAGAGAGAGGTGTGATAGAAACACATTTTCATGTCCAAAGGGTTATCTCTCTGGAAATCTATCTGCTGAGTCTTCTGGTGTGAAATTGTGTTGAACAGAAACATGCTATTATGGCTTGACTTGGTCTTTCCACGTTAAAAAGGTAGTAACACATTTCACTTACAAGTTGCCGTGGTCTTGTATTTCTTTCCCATTTGTTGCTTTCTTCATGCAAGTCAGAGATCCTATTTTAAATCCTTATTAGGAAGTTGAAATCCAAGATGTTATGTCAGCATTATCCGAACAGGAGACTGGACAAAAGGAGGCTTTCCTGCTAGGATTACTATTGCTAAATCAAGGAATGCCATTCATTCAGTCATTGTAAAGGGGGTTCTGTTAAGCCCTGAGAAAAGTATCAGCAAGCAACTGTGTTAATGAAGTGCAGCTCGTTTTAAAATATTGAGCTCAGGTTTGTTCAGGATGAAATGCCTGCTCTCAGAGTAGCCATTCAGTAGCTGAGCTGAGCCTCTTTTGAGCAAGGCTGTGTGGCCCAGAGGTGACTGCGATGCCCTGCACGCCAGCCCACCTCAAATCCTGGCTGGGGATAATGCCAGCAAGCCTTCCTGGAGGAAGTAGATTGCAAACCCCTGGGGTCAGGTGAATGTGAAGAATGCATTTCAAACTCAGTACTGTTTGGTCTAGTGTTGGTGGTGTTAGATCACAGGTATTTTCTTCATAATTTTGTTTAATTCTTGTTTAATCTTATATCTAGTGTCGAAATGGCAATGAAAAGAGGAACATTAAGGGTGCTACTTCCTCAGTGCTACCTGGGGAGACAGAACCATCTTTTGTCCTTGTTCTACAGAAGCCGCCCATGTTAATGGCTGGTTACAAAAATGTCCTATCCTACCTCCTAGCCTCTATTAATTGAACAGCTGAAATTGATATAAAAAGCGTCTTCATCTGTCTGTGTTATTTTTATAAGGGAAAAATTGGATTTTTGCAACCTAAATAGCAGAGCATGTAAAGTATTCTCAAAGGTTAAGTTTTAGTAATTCCTTTGGAATGAATAGTATTTACTGTTAAGCACAGTATTTACTTCCAATGCCTGGAAGTAAAGTATCATGTTTGTTTCTCTTGTACACCTCCTAAATATAGAAATAGCAATATAGTAGATAGGAAATATGTAATGGGTTCACAACCAACAGTGCCATACTTGTCTAAAATTAAAACTATATGAAAGGGGGCAGAAAAGACAGTGTTTGCCTCTTTTTGTAATGAACCTCTTGTGATGTGCAACTGCAGATACCAGAATGCGCCGGTGAAGAGCAGAGAAGGCAGGAGCTTGGTCGACTGGAGGAGGAGCGCTTAGTAATACTGAATAACTTGGAAGAACTTGAGCAGAAGATCAAAGATTTAAATGACCAGATGGATGAGTCCTCAAGAGAGGTATGAAATATGTTTTTGGTTTTCCGTGTCTGGCCTGTTACGTGTGTCTACATAGCACAAGTCTGATGGGTTCAGCAAGTACATAGGGAACTCGTGGATGTGCGTAGCCTTAGTATTTTGTGCTTTTTCACCAGAATCACAAACCTGGCAGTCTCCTATTAGGAAGGGTATTTTTCTCCATCTGGGGGATGCTTATGATGCTTGGATTAGCGTTTCCCAGCTGTAACCATTACACTTTGAAGTGGAATTGGAACAATCTTGCTTGTTTAATGGTCACTCAGTTGATCCAAATACTTTGTGTCACTTGGGAGTTTTATGGTGGTATCTCTTGTGACTGTTTAAAGAGAAAGGAAGTGAGACAACTTCCTTTCAAACCTCCTTGGCTTTACAGTGGCAAGGGTAAGTTGGCACCCTCTTGACTTCTGGAATCTCACAGTTGCAAGCTAAGCTGGCCAGGCATTTGGGTTGTGCCTGCTCCAATTATCAGCAACAGGAAAGAAACAGCTGTTCCAGAAGGGTTTCCTACAGAGCCTGGGCACAGAGACAGTATCATAACAGGAGGAAGCACAGAGAAGAGACAGAAAACAAAAAGTTTTGGAAAAAAGAATCTTCAAGCTAAAGTTGGTTTGGACTTTATTTTGCAGTGTTTCATGTTTCATTTTTACTTTTTCTCAAATTTGTGACCTCTTTTTAACTTCTGTGGCAGAAAAACTTATGGGGTTATTTTTTTCCCCCTCCCCTCTTTAAGAAATACTTCTCTCGTGTGAGCCAACTCATTCCCCTCCCCCCTGAAAATAATGTGTATCAAGATTTCTTCTGAATCTGGACTGCTTCTGAAAGATGTTTTGTGTTCCTAGTTGGATATGGAATGTGCCCTTTTGGATGGGGAACAGAAATCTGAAACAACAGAGCTGCTGAAAGAGAAGGAAATATTGGATCATCTAAACAGAAAAATTGCTGAACTGGAGAGAAATGTTATTGGTGAAAAGACAAAGGTAATTCAGTTATTGTAGCCTGCTATGTGCTCTGTTCCCCTTGATCTTCAAAATATATTTATATGGTTAATATTAATGGAGCTTATTTGATGAAATACTGCCTGTAAGTAAGTTTGTGTGATAAATACAGAAGAAAAAATAATTGTTTCACCATAATTTCCCTTTGACAGTATTGTTTTCCAAGGTATGACTGACATGCAAAATATAGTAGGCTAAAGTAAGAAGACCTGACCTACTGTGAAGATAATTTTATTAATAAAAATGCCGTATAGGGCTTGTACTTGGGTTATCTGTTGTTTAAAAGAACAGTATTAATTGAACTGTTCCAGTACCTTCCAGTAGAAGTTATATAAACTGGTTGGTAAAAAAAAAAGAAATTATTTTCTCAGCAAAGGAACAAAATGAAAAAGGGTGCAGTTTTTATCTAATATCATACAGAATATATAAGACATCCATCAAGTATGTAATTATAAAGCAATTATGTTGTTTTGTTTGCTGACTGACGATTTTAGTGCTGTAGAATATTCCCTCTGTAATTAAGTCTCAGAAATTAATTAGTTTTGATATACAGTCACATACTTAATTGCTCTCAACTACACAAGCAATAGATAGGCATGTATTTCCAAAATAGGATAGCAGTATAATACGATTTTAAGTGCAGAAATGGAAAAGGCCTGCAAGATGAAGTTGTCGCCCTCAAGCCAGGCAGTGCTGGTTCCCTCCAGTGGGCTCCTTGGTGGCCTCTCCAGGCATGCACTTCCCTTCTCCACAGGGGATGTGCCATGGCCAATAATACCTCAAGGTCAGGAAGTTTTTCCAGGGGTTTCAGCCAGTATCGTTTCCTTTTTAAAATTCATCCTCTACCTCATAATTTAGACCTGTCATTTGTGGAATTGCTGTAGCTAGTCTCTCCTCTTTTCTTAAGCTTTCCAGGAATACCTGGAAGTTTCTGCCTTATTTGCTTTTGCTTAGACAAGCACTTATGGGGTTATTTTTTTCTCACAGTTCCCCTGTAATTCACACCTTACAGTTTGCACTGTGTTGTTCTGAGCTTTCTGTCTTCGATTTCTGCCTGCCCTGTCAGGAGCCTGGCTGTTGTTTTGTGGCTGTGCTTATCAAGCCTGTGTCTGAAAAGGAGAATGGTGCTCCCACATCTCTGCTCTGTGGGGAGACAGTGCTCATCTAGTTTGAGTCTGAACTTCCCTGGACTTCCCTGTCTGCACTTTTCCTTGTTCTTGTGTACCCCTCACTGATCTTTCAGCTTTCAGTGTTGCCTGTGGTCATATTTTAAGTTGCCTACGGGACGTTTCATACCTGCTATTTAGCAGAAAGATGAGTTTAAAGTGGGTATCAGCAGATAGGGTGTGCAACCAGATCCCCTTCAAAAGGATGCTGCTGGAAGTTGTGGTTGGTAAGTGGCAATAAATAACATGTTCAGAAATTCAAGAGATCTTCTGCTTTTTTTATTGGTTCTCTAGTAGCCTCAAAGTTCAGTTAAACTAATGGAAGTTAATGTAAAATCTGGAGGAAATTTAAATTTCCTTGCAGTCACCTGACAGACTGTTAGTGTGTATGTAGCAGTCAGAAAATTCAAATAACAGGTCTAGTTTAAATTTTTAGTTGAAATGAAACATGAAAAGCCGCCTATAAAAAGCACTTGTTGTTTAAAAGGCAAGTTCACTCAAAACATTTTTTTCAGTATGAGGCATGGCACTAGTCAGCTCAGTTACAAAATTTCAGTTGTCTTTTCTTTTGTGTTCCTCTTTGTTTTAAACGAACAAACCAGCTGCGAGCGTGTGCTCTAAACATCAAGCCATGGCTCAGTTAATACTGAAATTATCTTGGTAGGAATAAACTCACAGTTCTTTTTATTTTTTGGAATACGTCTGAAAGCATTACATAAAAGTAAAAGTTGAAAATAGAAATGGGAGACAAGCTTCTACGAAAGGAGTAAAATATAAAGTAACAGCTGAAGTGTTCTGGGGAATGTAGTGTCAGCCAGCAAAACACATGGCACTGATCCTGTCAACAAATAAAAGTTCTGACTGGCTTGAAACGGTAGCATTTTTTAAAGCTTGATTATTGTGTCTCTGTTAAAGTTCAGCCATGCAGATCTGATGCAAGATAGTCAACATCTTGGCTCTGTAGTAATACAGGATCAACCCCCACCCACAAAAAGGGGGCTCAGCTGGAGGTGGCAGGTGGTCCCTTTTGCTGAAATAATTTGAAACATAGGACAGAATTAAGGCTTGGCCAGGAGTTTTCACTCTGCTGATGGTGCTTTTTTTGTGTTGTTTCTTGCTAAAACAAGTGTCCCAGTGTCCACAGGTTGGCCACAGTTTCTATTAGTTGCCTGAATATTTCACCCCTACCAATACCTGAGGTCTTGGTTTTGGTGGGGCTTTAAGTCAAAGAGCTGTTGGGGTCCCATATCTCAAACAGTGGTTACATTTCTGTCAGGGTAAGGGAGTGATACCTGAATACACCACATGGTGTTGGTTGTCTGGAGATGAGAGGCAGAGTTCATTTCACTTGTGAAATGATGGTGGGGCATTAGTGCTGTGTATGATGGCACTTGTCTCTGGAGCAACTTGAGCATCTCATGGAACTTGCCACTGATCTTGGCACCTGTTTGACAGGAAACTCCTGCCTGCTTGAGTCTCCTCCTTACCCATGCACCTGTTTGAAAAACTTGTGAAATTCTTAAAAAGAGAGATAATAAACTACAACCTAATTATTGGGCCATGTTATGTACTTGAAATGGATTGTACGTAGAAGCTCTTGTACTACCATCTACCTGATTATTTGATTTTTTTTTTTACTATTATTTTTTAAATGCCCTGTGCCTATTGCATTTAGGTGAGGATACAAAGTTTTGCCAACTTCTTCAGAGTATTAAAGCCACAATTTTTAGTCCTTGCAAGGCAAAAGAATTGACTGGAAAACATACTGGGAGTCGGAAGGCAGGAGTGAGTTCAGCTGTGGGCTGTCAGCGTGCTCTTTGCTGTGGTGCAATGTCTCTGTGTCCCAGCCCCTTGCTTGTAAACCAGGGATGTATTTTGTGAGTGGGTTTGTACATTTTATGTTAAGCTGCATGCTGGTCTCATCTAAGTCCTGTGCTCAACCCTCTTGGGTCATGAGGCAGGACTAACGTGGGGGAGAACAAGGGGAACCGGTGGGGAAGATGGTGTAGTGCCCACCCTCGGGTGAGTTGAAAGCATTTCCCTTGCCTTTGTGATTATGCCACCACACACATTGTAAGGAATGAAGCAACTTGTGTTGATTTACTTAGGTTTTGAAAATCAGAGCTATGGGTGATTGCCATTTCAAAAAGATGACAGAACCTCTCAGCACCCCTGTAGGACTTGGCATGGTTCTGATGTGGTGCCCGTCTGGCAGGTACAAGTGCTGTCAGGACTCAGTTGTCCTAGCTGGGGTAGCTACTTCCAGAGCTGTTTCACATGGCCTGTACTTTCAGTTATGCTGGAAACCAAGATAGGATATGGAGAAAAGTCCAACTTTGCCTCTTTGGCTGTCCTTGAGAACAGCTTACAATCATCTTTCTTCTCCTTCTTTTCTTTCTTTTCTTTCATTTCTTTCTTTCCTTTCTTTTCTTTCTTTCTTCATATTTGGTTTTATCTACAGAAAAAGATGACGACCTACGTATGTGAATATCAGCATTTAAGCTATTAATCACAAGTTCCATTTATGCAGGGAGAGCCCTGGTAAGTCCTTACTAACATAATTTGACAGATACAGCTTGAAACTCTCTGGGAAAGAGCTTAGTTACAGATCTTGACAGAATTACTTTGAGCACAGCCTGCTCTAGAGAGAGCTGAGCAGGGAAGTACCCAAAACGAGCAAGCAGGTGAAGCTTCTCCCTCTTCCCTGCCACCAGGGCCTAGCTGCCTGTAATTACCACGGTAGTCTGTACTGTCAGCATACAATAATGATATCACAGCGGGGTGTGGGTGGTAAAATGCCGCGGTCTTCCCCAAAGTGCCTCCAGGGAAGTCGCTCTGTCCAGATCACAGCACACACACACAGTCACACAGGCACACAGATAAATCCTATAGCAAACCAACGATGAAGGAGTCTGGGAAGGGTCTTCGTGTGGGGTTCCACGGGAGGGTTTATTGCAGCCACACCGTGAAGAAATCTAGGGAACAAAGACAAGAGCAATGGGAGGGTTCAGGGTTTATATGGGGAGGATAGGGGCGGAGAGAGCACCAGGGCCAATGGTCTGAGGGCACAGGGGCGGTGCACAGGCAGGGTTAGGGTGCAGGAGCCAGTAGGAAAACAGTGAGGGAGTGGCAAAGGGACAGCGGCCCATGGCGGAGCAAAGGAGAACTTTCTGGATCGGGGACATGTAGGGTAGAAAGGGGCAGAGAGGCCAACGGGCCAATCAGGGAAACAGAACTGGGGAACACCTACATAAAGAAACAAAGCGTCCTGGGAGAGGCTTCTTTGGTTACCCTGACCAGGGGAGAGGTTTTCTGCCTAGGGCACCTTTCTCCAAGGGATTCCTGCGTTCCCTGGTGCCATGGGCCCACCAGCCACCACATAATGACACTGTTGTTTCCAGTGGAACAGCACCTCAGGTCCATGGTGCTGTTTACATTTGCGACTTCCTTCCAATGAACCTTCACTCAAGAGACTTAGATCAGGATTGACGTTTGTCTATAAGGAAATTGAAGAAAATTGTGTTTGCCTGACTGGATGTCATCCAGCTCTGCAACTCACTTTGTTTTTGCACAGTGCCTCCTTAAGCTGTGCCATTTTAAAACATGCAGTGCAGCATATGTGGAGAAGGATGGTTAATGATTCCCCACACCCCATGTCTCCAAATAATGAGGTTGAAAGTAACAGCATAGCCAGTAAAAGAAAGAGTAGATCAGTAAGCATGAATAAACAGGAATAACTAAAAATTAGTAATGAATTCAGCAGACGTGCTGTGGGAGGTAATCACAGCTAAAGGGGAGTTTTGGCAGACCATTCCAAAACATATATTTATGCATGCAAAAGTTGAGACACTTAAAAAAGAGAGGGAGATTATTCCTTTTCTTCTAGAGGACCTTTGCCTTATGTCATGGTAGAAATATGTACTCTGGAACTCCTTTATCAACCCAGGTTTCCTGTCCCTCTTCAAGAGCAGAAATCAGGAGCAGCTGGCAGGGGATAGCTCATCTTTTTTGGAATACATTTAATTTTGTCCACATGCTTTTGTGAAAATATTTTTTCAGTCATTAACAGAATATCCCAGACATGCCAAAACATTTAAAGCTCAGCTTCATTGCTGAATTAGGACACAAAGACTTGCAAGAATAGAGTCAGGGAAAGAGCAGCTGTCTGACGAGCCACCAGCAATCAAAGTTAAATATACTGGTCACCTCTTTCCTCAATCCTTTCTCTTCTGGATGCAAAATTCCTGCTGCTGGATTTTATCCTGATAAATATGACAAATTTATGTCATATAGCATAACCTCTTACCTATTTACTGGTCAGATTTCAGTTCAGCAAGATGTAAGCAAGTATTTTAAAAGGATGAGCTACCATGTCCATAACATTATCTACCTCCTTAAGACACAATACACAAGATGAGGTGTTTTGAGGAATACTTGTATCCACTGGATATATCCACATAAGGATATCCTGTAGAGAGAACACTAATGAACACAAAGATGATTACAAACACTCAAGGAGAAAAACCTGAATTCACAAGCTTTCTTTTAAAACATTCATGAGAGAAATATCGGAATGGGTTCTACCCCTAATCTTACTGTCATCTAGATGCTGAAGACTATAAGAATTTGTATTTCCTAACTTGATTTTTTTTTTCTTGTAGTTTGGATGATTATTTCTTCATTTACACACATGAAGGAACAGTGCTCTAGAATCAAGGCCTTTCTCTTGCCCCCCTGTCTGTTCACTAAGACAACATATTGCAGTGGTCAGAGAATGAGCTTAGAAATTACAAAAGACTTGAGTTGTCTTAGGAGCGGGTTAATGTGTGCACCCATTGGCATATTTTTACTTGAAGCCAGAGGGATCACTTACTCTGATTTAAAATGCTTTTTAACAGTAGATTAATACATGCATCTGAAACAGGACTGAGATCTCTTGTATAAATGCCATCACTGAATACAGACTGTTATATAATAAATTAATTACCACTCATACAGAAAAAAAGAGCTATTATGAACAACCTTCTTCTATCTTACTATGCTCCCTTTCATATGCCTGGCATACTTTTTATTTTCTCCTCTTAATAGCTTTTTTCATGAAACCCACAGGGATTTAGTGACAAAGAATTAAATTGTGGCAAGTTTAATGCATCTGTCCTTAAAGAGATCAAGGAGTGCAAGAAAGAGTAGTCTGAAAATACAGAAAAGGAGCATGTACAGTTTGCACAGGAGACTCAGTTTTATTTCAGTGGGGTTTTCTAGTCAGTTATATGCAGTTACATTTCTCAAAAACCTGTGAGAGTTGTGAGACTAGCTGATTCCACACTGAGAGGGAGTGAACATGCATATCTGAAGTTTAGTGTGGGTTATGAGATGTTGCTACCTTAAAAAATGATGATTTATAGGTGAGTTGGACTGAGGAGGATCCTGGAGCACTTTGGACTGGAACATGGAAAATATAAGAGGATATTAGAAACTACTCATTCAGCTTGTTGAGTTTTTTGTCTTTCATTTGCCTTGTAGGCTTATTTACAGTTTCTCTCTGAAACTAACACATACCTTGGGTTTTGGAAGGAGATTTTTTGTTTGTTTTGGGAGGTTTGGGGGGTTTTTTGTGTTATTTTGGAGGGCAGGGAGATTTGGAAGGTTGGTGAGTGAGCCCAAATCACCTAGCCATAAAATTCAAATCACAGTGAACTGGTAAAAATGATAGGGTGCTTATTTATTTAGGGATTTTTTTTGTCCAGTTTTTAGCTGGGTTTTTGAGAAGCTTTCTCTATTTCATCCAATTTACTTTCATTTCTTCAGAGTTTCTATGAGTTTGTGCAGGAAGGTTGGTTCAGAGGACACATGTTCATGCAGCTACATGTTGCTCTACAATTTTAGCCAGCCTGCCTGCCTGCAAGAGCAGACTGGGATGAAAGACAAATTGAAAAGCAGCAGTTCTCTGCAGAAAGGATGTGGGAAGCCACTAGGGCTTAAAGTGACAGTATTGATCAGGCATAGGGCATCTTCAACCACTGGAGACAGCACTGAAGCAATTTGTTTCTCCTTCCTGTTGCTCCCATTCCTGTAGGGGCTATGATTGCCTTTAATACCATCCTTTTCTCTCCTGTCTGTCATGATCATCGATGAGATGTGTTGTATATATATAGTCTTTTCTTTTGCTCTTTCTTTGCCATAAAATCAATTCTACCAGATCTAAAGATTGATTTCCTTTTCTGACCCATGTTGATCACTTATGGTCGGTGTTCATACCACGTGTTCTCTGCTGACATCCCCTGTCTGTGCCTTTGGGGACAGTGTCACACGTCAATTCTTTCTACTGCTATCCTTCGCAATTTCCAGAAGTCCTCCAAAACTGATGCAAGCATTGTCCTAGCATCATCAAACCCCACGTCAGTCCTGCTTTGAATTCGGGCCGACCCCAAGTTCATTCATAACATGCATGTGGAGGCAGACCATAGGCCAAGTTGGGCAGTAGGCTAAGACTAGATGCTTTATTTGTTTTCTCTGGAAATTGGATGTTAAGAATTCAGCCAGCCTGCAGCTGATGTGCCTCTGGCGTCAGCGCTGGGGCTGTCCGTAGAGAAATATTAACCAAGTCCCAGCTCCTGCGGTTAAATGAGGATGAGCAGCAGGAGCGTGGGTTCTGTTCACAGCCATGCCGCCGGCTGCTCCGGAGCAAACAGCTTGTGGAGCCAGCCACCGACCTGCCTCGGCTGCATCTTGCAATTGGCTTGTGAAGTTCTGAATCTTTCCCCCTTATAGAAGAACTTGCCTTGATTCACTTACAGAAAACACCATATGAAAAATTTCTCACTCATTTCTCATTCTCATTCAAATTACTTTTTGTGAATTAAATGGACTCCACCAATGCACAGCCTGAGACGTCAGCAAACTTAACTCCACAGCTGCAAAGCATATAATACCTCTCATTGCTGAACGTGGTATTTCCTGTCAAGACTGCACATTTTGAAGGGAGACAGTTCAGTGGGGTGTTAGCACTTCCTATGCTATAAATAGACCAGATGAGTATCACTTTCAATCTCAAAGGAATATATTTCTAATTTCTTGAGGCATGTAACAGTATCCCTGGCAGGAGTCTCAGGGAGTTTTATCCTTGCTGATGATGTCTCCTCACACTCGAGGTTTGACTTGCTTGTTGATGAATGAGCATGCTTGTAGCAGTGCACAGACATTTAGAGAGCTATTCATAGCTTCAGAGGCACTGCAACTAAGGTCAGAGAAGTCCTTGCTCCTTTGGAGGGCTAGGTGGGCAGAAAAGGCAAGTGTGAAGCAACGTGGCAGACCGTGGGTTGAATGTTAAATGGACAGCAGAGTTTGTGAGGAGGGGAACCACCAGTTTATTCATAGCTTTCCTTCTGTGTTGGAAGTAAGGGTGATTCAGCAAATGGGGCTTCTTGGGGACAGCGGTCTAGAGGTGACCTCACAGGAGTTGTGTGCTTCTCCCTCATTGTGCAGCTCGCTCGTGCTACGTCCTCTGTACTTCTGATCCCTGCTGCTGCTGTTGTAAGACAGAAGCTAGGACAGGAAGTTCAAGTCATAGAATATGCTGACTCAGTTGCTCATTTTCGCAAACTTAATAAAATGTATTTGTGTTCAGCATATTGTTCATCTGATTGTATGAACTGAGAAGCTGCACGTGTAAATGAACATAATGGAGCTGGGAATCTGGTTGACATTGGACTTGAACAAAAGTTCTTCCTATTGTTTTTAGGTACTGGGAAAACTAAATCCCAGCCTCGATCCCACTCAGATTTGGAGAAAAAATCATAAAGAAAGCAGGCAGCTAATACATGTTTATTACTATGCCTCTGCCATGCATAAGGGTTTGAGAAATTTGTCAGGCATAGCAAAGAGGAAGTTTTCCCACAGTTTGAAATGGCAAGTAGTGCATACTAGAAGCCATTCCTTCTCTATGGCAAAGGGTGATGCAATGTCCAATCATACAGCACCTGCTGTGCCACACTTTTGATTTCAAAATTAAATAATAGTTGGGAGTGGAAAGAGTGGAAATGAGTAGATGCTGTGACAGAATTCAACTGTTCTTGGAGTAGCCAGAATACTGCTAATTTTTGAGTATTAAGCAGAGCTAGAGACCATCTGAAAGGAGATGCATTACTACAGAACAACAAGTAGGAAAAGAAAGCTATACAAGTGTGGTGCTAGAAGATAGCAGAGAGCCTGGCTTCAGGGACTTACTTGATTACTTATGCCTGGCATATCAGGCATAAATTGGTTTTTTTCCAGTTATTAATTGCTGAATTGGAGAAAATGCATCTACTGTGTTGGCCAGTGTAGATATAAGTGAAAGACTTTGAAAAAATGCTCTGTGCTCTGATTTATTGGTTCCCAAACTTTGGTCCACAGATAAATAACAATCTCCATGCAAGCTTTAAGTGATGTGCAGCCAGTCTTTGGAGCAGTGTTGCATACAGTAAATCATGGAGTATTTGATTACAAAGATTAAAAGGCCAAAGGCTTTTAATGAGGGCGAGAAGCAGTGTGCTGAGTCCTGCTGCTTGAGTGGAACAAAAGGAAAGCTGAACTAGTTGAAACAGACCGGGGAAGCTGTCCCCTGTGATGCCCATGAACAGGTTACAGTTCCTGTATCCTGAAGCAAATTTGCTGGATCACTTAGTGTTTCTGCTGCAACAGGATTTCCTGGCCCAGAGTTATTTCTTTATAATGCTCTGTCTCATTCTGGCTTTTCACTGCTTGCTAAATCAGCGAAATTATCTGTACAGAGCTGCACAGGCATGAAATTCATTCTCCTGGGAAGGTCCATTTCTCCCTCACTTCCAAACTGCAGTCATTTTCCATCCACTTTGCTTTCTAAAAGCTACTCTTTCTCTCTCAGCTTCATCAGTTACCTCACTAACAAGGCTACAGTTTCCTTATTTTATTTTTTTTTACATTAGGTGAGACAAGTGTTTGGGCAGGGTGCTTTAACAGTCATCCAGGCACAGGTCCAAAGCACAGTGATGAGAGAGAGAATTAATCACGCCACTAAAATGATGAATGTTTTGTTTTGATCCTTTCGCATCCCACCATTGCATTTCAACTAACGAAGTTTCTGTCTCTGACCTGCATGCTTCAACTGTTCAGTAAGGTTGTGCCACACACTGTCATAATCACTAATAACTGCTTGGGTTTGAAGGTAATTGTCTTTATTTTCTGGTTCATGCTTCAGGAAAAATTAAAACTTGATGCTGAGAGGGAAAAACTAGAGAGGCTTCAGGAGCTTTACTCGGAGCAGAAGACGCAGCTTGATAATTGCCCTGAGTCCATGAGGGAACAGTTACAGCAGCAGCTGAAGAGGGTCAGTAGCAAGTTTCAAGATTGCAATATTTTTTTTTTTATTTTGTTGATTTTTAATTTTCCTTTTTTTTTTTTTTTTAGTTATGTGTAACATTTTCTCTTGCAAGTATCCAGTGTCTGAACATATTTGCAACTTAGAATTATTAATAGTCCATGAGGGTTATGGGTGTTTTTGTGGAATGCTTGTAATAGATGATGTGCATGATGGCAAACAAGTAGAGTGCAAATGTGTGGATTAGAAATCATTTGGTGTTGAATGTTTTTACAGCTTTGGGTCACTTGCCTGTAATTAGCCCTTTAGGCCTGCTGGGTGATGTGGAAGCTGTTGAGATGTTTGGATGGATGGTGGAACATCGTTCTTTACCTGTGTGAGCAAAGACAGGAGCTGGCCAGTAAATGACCATTTCAGTGAAGACATGGATAACTTCTTTTTTTCAATATATAACTCAGCTGTTAGCCTGAATTGTACTTTGAAAAATTAATTTTGAAGATTTTATCACTTACTAAAATAGCTTTATTTTTTTCTGTATTTTCAACAGTGTCACACTGGTATAAATAAATTTTGCATAAAGTTTAATTGTAACTTGATTTTAGTTTGTGTTATTTGTAAGCAAAAAAGCTACAAAATTGCCAATGAAGGCACCCTTATTTTCTGTGGAAAAATCTTAGTATTCATTAACCTTAAGTGGGTTATACACCACATATAGTTAGCTTTAGTGGGCAGGGAAATAATTTTGAAAGCATCAGTATGGCAAGCTCAAGAGGCCATCTAAAAGTTAATTCTTTTTTTCTGTCTTGGGTGTTTTGGGTGTTTATATCAGGAAAAAAGGCTTTTCTGCTTTATAAGAAATACTCTTTAGATGTTGTGTTATTTGCAGAATTCTATTCTGTTTTTTCAAAGAGCAAAAACTAAAAAAGCCCAGCTTTGGAAACAACAATGTTAAATTCTTAGTTGCTACAGAAAAAAGTGTGCTGGTTTGGAGACACTCAAAGATTTTTGTATGTTACCTTAAAAAAAAGGCAGTATTATGTAATGTCTCATACATATTAAAAGGAAAGGAAGCTTTTCCTCTGCAGTCACATGCTTGAATTTATTAATTTATGAGATGCTGCAGTCTTGTTGCTGTGGGATGGTAGTAAATCTCTTTTCACTATTGACCACCAAGAGGCTTCTAGAAATCTGTTTGGTTAAATTTTTTTAAATTTTTTGTTGTTCCTGGCAAGTTGTCTTAATAATGATTTTGGATGTGAAAGTAGGACAAAACTTGAAATGTGGGGGTGTAGTTAAGTGTCCAGTTAGTTCTATTGCATGTTATTCCAGGCCAGCTGTAGTGGAAGTTAGCTGTGGCTGCTGTGGTCAATGCAGTAGAAGTTATCACTGAATTAGTGCCCAGGAGCTCTCAAACTGATCTCAAGTGTGAGAGCAGTCATGAAATGATTGTAAGTATTGTACCCAAAATAGAGAAAATATCTTCCCCCAGAATAACTAGGGCTCTCAACAAAAGAAAGTCATGGACCTGTTGGAGTGAGTTCAGAGGAAACCACAAAGATGACCAGAGGGCTGGAGCACTTCTCTTGTGAGGAGTGGCTGAGAGAGCTGGGTTCAGCCTGGAGAAGAGAAGGCTCCAGGGAGCCCTTACAGCACCTTCCAGTACCTAGAGGGGTCTTCAAGAAAGCTGGAGAGGGAACTCTTAAAAGGGCAGGTGGTGATAACAAAAGGGGTAATGGCTTTAAACTGAAAGAGGGAAGGTTTACATTAGATGTTAGGAAGAAATTCTTTACTCAGAGGTTGGTAAGGCACTGGGACGGGTGGCCCAGAAAACTTGTAGATTCCACATCCCTGGAAGTGTTAAAAGCCAGGTTGGATGGGACTTCGAGCAACTTGGTCTAGTGTAAGGTTCTCTGCCCGTGGCAGGGGTTTGGAATGAGATGATTTTTAAGGTCCGTTCCAACCCAAACCATCCTGTGAAATACCTGAATCTGCAACATGTTATGTTGGGCTACTTTACAGACAGCAAGGAAGGCGTGAAGGAGCAAATTCCCCTGTTGTTCTCTGAGGCTTCAATACCTTGGTAATGTGTGCCCAGGGCAGCCAATTTCACTGTAGCAGCCGGCTGCAGGGTGGGTCTGGAGGTTGGGTTGGGGTGGGCAGTGGGCAAATTCTTGCCTTCCCTGTGTCTGAAACGCATATACACTCTCCCTGTTGGGCAGGAAGTGTGTTTTAAATGCCCCCAGTTAGCTTTATCATTATCGGTTGCCTTCTCTGAAGTTTGTTCTACTGCCTCAGTAGCAATTATTGTGGTGTACACTAGGCTGAATTTACTGACTTTCATGGCCTAGGCAAAGCCCTTTGCGGTTTTTTGGGGATGCTGAAGATGTCTGGCCAGTTCAAATGAAGCATTTCTGTATCGTAGGTAACTGCTTTCCTGTAAATTTTAGCCCACACCTTGGCTTTTGATCTCTTCACTATCTCATACAAGTGAAGAGCACATCTTTGGAGAGTAAAGGGAAGATGTTTGTTTTCCATATAATAACTTGGATTCTTCATTTTCTGCATCCTGTGTCTTTCCCTGGTACACTGCAACCTGGTTTTGAATTCCTTTTATAGAGACCTACCTTAGTAGTGGCTTATCTTGGCCACTAACCTTTGACTAACCTTTGTCTTAGGTTGAAATAAGAAAAGGAACAGGTTTGCCTTCCTCTAAAATTGCTTCCAGGATGCAGTTTTTCTTATGTAGCAAGTTATGTACAGTGTGTTTGTTTTAGAGAGCCTTACCGTTTACCAATGCTGCAATTATTAAAAACACCGTTTTCTTCAGGACTCTGAAACTTGTAAGCAGGCATTCATATTATGAACGCCCAGATGTTGCAAGAGGAAGATTAGCATTCATTTCTTGTGCTGAAAAGCACCATGAGTTTTATTTCATCATCCCTAAGCGGAAGGCAGGTGTGTTCCTATTTCTTGGTTCATTTCTGCAGCATTCAACTTCTTTTTCTGACAAAACATGATATCAGTTCAGGAGAGTGCATAAAAGTGGGCTGATACTTTAAAGTACTGCACCTTTTGGCTAGGGTGGATGACTGGAGTCCTTAATTGCACAGAGAGCAATTTTCAGCAGTTAATTCCTTGTGCAGTTCTATGGGGATACTGGTGTGATACTTTGTCCTTTTTGGTTGGAAAGAGGATGCCCTCTGAGTTTGGCATGTGACAACCTCAGCAGGTGGGTTCAGGCTTTGGTGGTGTCCCAGCCAGGCTACACCAGAGCCCAGCCAGCTTGGGAGGCTCCACTTGCTCTGAGTGCTGCAAAACAGCTCCCTCACTGTGCAGTGCTTCTTAGCAAGAAGCACAGTAGGAGTGATGGAGAGAGCAACATCAAAATAATAGTTAGCCCTATTTACTCTCTTATCATGAGAGTAGGTCATTAAAAGTATTGAGATCCTGGTGAGACATGTTGTAGGAAATATATAAATATAATTTTAGGTTAATTTTTGTGTTTGTTTGTAAGTACCTCTACTGTGGTGTCAGTGAAAACATGATTACTTCTTTTTATATTACCTTTTTTTTTCCTTAAGGATGCTGATATTCTGGACATAGAAAGCAAACACTTCGAAGATTTAGAATTTCAGCAGCTTGAACATGAAAGCAGGTTAGACGAAGAGAAGGAAAATCTGACACAACAGCTCCTGCATGAAGTAGCTGAATATCAGCGCAGCATTGTCAGTAGAAAGGTGAGAGCACCAACACTCAATTAATTTGTTCTTTGTTGAGCGTAAAGGCAAGAAAATGGATCTACAGCCTGCTCATCTGCAAGAAATAATGCAAAACATTCCTCTTTGAAAGAGTTTTTGAAGTAGAGCAAAGACAATGGCCCAGTGACATCCCACACAGATCAAATAACGCACTTCTCCAAGGAGAAAGAAATTAATAACATTTCATGCCCTGTTTGCATATTTCATGTGAAAATCAAACCCTTTAATTTGCTCCAAAAAAGTACCAAAGCTTTTTTTTTTCCTTTTTGAGAAAGGAGATTTGTACTTTCTGGACATAACTGCAATTATTTTAGGGTTGTTATTGATTTTGCTGTTAAATGGTTTTGTTAAAATAATAGTAAAACACCAAATTAAGAAAGTACAGTAATTTTAAAAATTAGTTATAAAGGTCCTATCTCAATCAATTAAATACCACTTTTTTCAGAAATCAGAAGTTGGATCTCTAAACCAGTTCTGTTCAGTATATGGATGTTTGTCACTATATTGTCAAAGAATATGTGCAATTATTCTTTTGTCTCTTGAACAAGTTTTCTCTTTACTGTGTAATTCTTATTTAATTATCTCCTTCAGAGCAGTGAGCTGTCTTGAAAAAACTTACTTTCCTGCTGCTTAGTCATGCATATGAATAAGTGAACTTTCATGAATAGGGTCCTTGCTGCAGGTTGTCTTGAGATTTGAAAATAAATAATGTAAATTTTGATTTTCTTCTTACATTAGGAAAAGATTTCTGCTCTCAAAAAACAAGCCAATCATATTGTCCAACAAGCACAAAGAGAACAAGATCATTTTGTAAAAGAGAAAAACAACTTAATAATGATGCTGCAAAGGGTAAGTATTTTTTGTCTTTCAAACATTTTTAGCACACAATAAAAGAGCATTTCATAGAATAAAAGAATGTGGAGCACAAAAAGAGCATCAGTTGTGCAGAAGCTAGCAAGTTGGTAATAATGTGACAGACATCCCCCTTTTAAAAAAAAAAAAAAGGAAATCTTTTGCAGTTAATCAGCAGATTTCTTAAAAGAAAACACTACTGGCACTTGATAATCAAGAGTGTTTTAGAGGTACCCCCTTGCCTGAGGACTCACGGAGAGGCACCCACCCACGTGCTGAAGCTGGAAGCCCTTGCTCCCTGTGTGGCTACTGGAACTGTGCGCAGAGTGCTCAGGTTTTTGGCTTGTAATAGCCCCTGCAAGGCCACGAGATGAGCAATTTCACCTCAGCTAACATCTGGTTAATAAGAAGCTGGCGTGAACCCTTCACATCCATTTTATGTTCTGCTTTTCATCAGGAGAGAAATCATGTTTAGTTCACTAAGCAGAATCATCATTTTCAAAACGCTGAAGGAGCACTTATGTGGTTTGGCTGTGGTTGTTAAATAAAGTCTTTCATTTGCTTTTTGTTCTGTACCTCCATGTTTTGTTCAGTTATATTCTCAGTGGATGAACCTGAAGCCCTGCTGTGCAGTTTCAGCCTTCTGTCCCAATGTGTTTCTTCACACAGTTAAGGAAATGGCTGACATTTATTTTCATTACGTGGCTATTTAATAAAATGTCTGGTTTTAACAGGAAAAAGAAAATCTCTGTAATCTGGAAAAGAAATATTCCACACTTTCTGGAGGAAAGGGATTTCCTGTCAGTCCCAATAGTCTGAAAGAGGTAAAGAGTTTCTCTGCTTTTGACTTTACCATAACTAACTTTTAATAATGCTTCATGCAAAAGCACTTTAGTATTTAGTATTTAGTGAAGTCCTAGTCATCTAGTCTTCACAAAGTAATTTCATACAATTTTTTTAACTTATTCATAGAAGTCAAAATTCATTAGTGAGCAAAACCAGCTTCTCTTGACATTCTTCCAAATGTAACTGGTATCACTTTAATCTCTTGCTGTAGAGAAATGATTGTTTTTATGTGTGTGGAGTGTGTGTATATGTCTAATTTTCTCAAAATAGACAATTAAATCTCATTGAAGTGAAGAAGAATGAGATCTAGGAATAACTGTTCAAGTACAAATATAGTTTGGTCTTATTTTTGCACTGTAGATTTTATCATTGCCTCCCCTCCCTTATTCTAAAGCTCTTTGCTAAAACATGACAAATGCACATTTTATTCTTTTTAAAAAGCATTGATTTGAAGACTTCAATGTATTGTGATTCTAAGATACGTATTGAGCTATTTATTTCACTTTTTTGAATAGTTAGAGTAAGCAGGAAATTTAGCATTTAAAATATACTGACAGGCATCTATGGCTGCTTCATTAACTTCTGCTTAAGAGTTCTGACTGGGCTTGCTGGATCTGCTTGTATTGAAGCCCTGAGCAAGGTCTGCCACATCTAATGTGGATGTCACTCTGGGAAGTTGGGCTCTCAAAGTCTAAAGCAACCACATATCCTTTCAGCACCTGGGAATTGGAGTCCTGCTTATCTGATCTCCAAGTTCCTGGTGTGCAGTTTCACATGCCCCTGGGATTGAGCACCCTTCCTCGCTTGCTTAGACTTTCCATGTCCTAGGTTGTGACCTGGACATCTGACCTCCCATCAGGACATCTGGCAAGTCTAAGCTTCATTTTTTTCATTTTGAGATGGATCTGACCATTCTCTCACTAGAGAGTGGGTGCTATCTGATTGTTTTTTTTCACATACACATAATGTGTTGTTTACTCACATACTTCAAAATGCAACTGCATTAAGTGAGGCTACACTCTTTTTAATAAAATGGATTATTCAGTAGTGTCATTCCCATCACTGTAATGAAGTCAGTCAGGACTTATTCCAAGGCAAATAAGAGGAACGGCAAGGGTTATCTGTTTCATCCTCAGTGTTTCCATAGGCTGTGTCCTACAAAAGAAATGCCTTTGCCAGATATTGTGTTTGTCTTGGTCCAGTTAAATTCTTCTCAGACTGTCCTGGCACCTTTAAAAATCAGGCACCAAATGGCAGCCAGGCTTACAGAGACTGCTGGCACAGCAGTTCATTTCACCATAGGGTTGCTCATGCACCAGTCGAGTCTGTGGTCCAATGTTTGCCAGCCCTCTTCACCAAAGCACACATTTGTAACCCTCTGCCATCCACTGTGAGCTGACTCACTGCCTACACAGCAAGAGACTAACACTGCCTCACATGAAGAGGTAGGATGCTTATCCTAGTACTTAAGAGAGGAAAATCAATGCTGTTTAAAAGTTCAGCATTGACAAGATGACTTGGATGACTAATCTGACTTGAAACCATTTATTTAATTGAATGTAATAGGTGCCTGAGCTAGCGCACAGCACAGTCATTTGTTCCTTACCTGGTTTTTTATTCCCATGGTGAATCTGATGCCTTGAGTTTCAGCTTT
>VZTH01014363.1:0-34231 GCA_013397815.1 Aleadryas rufinucha | reverse complement strand
TGCCCATGGTAGGAGGTGGAATTGGATGATCTTCAACGTTTTTTTTCGTTCCAATCGATTTTTAGGGTTATGTTTTATTATTTTCCTTAGGATTGGCCCCAGACACCTCATCCTGCATTTTCCCAGCCCTCCACCCGCCATTCCAGACCCTTGAACTGCCCTGGAGTGTTGAGCTGTGTTAAAAATGTCCAAGAAACTCTCGAGAACAGCTTGGAATTCTACCAAGCCACTGAAACACCAGGAATTTTCTCTGGGAGCAAACACAGGTTGTTTATCCCGCTTGGCATCGAGATGGATTTGCCACCTGTGGATCTCAGCTTGCCCCAAGCCCTCGGAGAAGGATTTTCCCGGGATTCTTCCCAGGGCAAACTCCTTCCTTTTTGTTCTTTTCCAATTCCTTCTGATAAGTATCTGTGATGGATGGTGCAACAAAAGAAACCCCGTTCACTCCTTACAAAAAAATCCTTCAATCCTTAAAAAAATGAACATTTAATCCGTTTTCCGAAGGAGGGCGAAAAGTAGGGAAAGAAATATGATAGGGAAGACATTAAAACAAATGGGCAGCAATTACCGATTCACTTTTTATTCCCTGCAATCACCATTCCAGAGGGTTTGAACACGTTTTTAAACGGAATATCTGGCCCAGGAAATCTCTCCCGAATTTCCCCTGATTACAGGCGGTGCCGGATGATTCAGGATGGAAATGCCGATTTTTTTTTCGCGGATCTGTGACCCCTTGTTCAGGTTTTGTGCTACATGAAGAGAGCTGTGTGAGAGATTTGCTGCCTTTTTCTTACTTCTTTTTTCCTGCTTTTCTAAAAAAAGATTGGATTATGGGGAGGTTACCAAAGGTTTCTGTAGAGAAATGGGAGCTGTTGTTTCCTGAGTAAATAGTGGCAGCCCCTGGAGTGTCCTCACCTGCAGGGAGCTGTTTATGCACTCCACAGCTTTGTGATTTATTATTTTCACAGAACCCCAGGGCTTTTTGACCCAGGGTTAACATTTCCAATTTACCAGCGGCTCAACGTGCATTAAAATGCACGAAAATCATAAAAAACAAGGAAAAAAAATTTTAAAAAAGAGAGTAAAAAACAGAAAACAAGGATAAGCTGAGTATTTGAGGCTAATTAAGTGTGGTTTGCTCCTGGTTGTAGCTCTGGATTTACACATTTTCGTGCTTGCAGCTCGTGACTCAGCCATGTGCTGTCCTGGGGTGGCTCAGCAAAATAATTCCTGCCTAAAACATGGAAATGCAGGAGAGGTGGTGTCCTTGGAGGATTTGGTGGCTTCTTGGTTGGTTTTTATTTCTCCCTCCCCTCCTTTTTCCTGGTGGGGTTTGGGAAAGGAGCTGGACTGGGTGTAGTAGGGACGGAGGAGAAAAGAAGGATAAGAACCAATCCAAGGTTGATCCCAGAGCTGGGAGGGGGCCTCAACTTCCTCAGTGACTGATTTAGATCCTTCCCATATTATTAATAATTTTTCTGGTCTCCTGCTTGTGGAGACTTGTATGGAATCTTTATTCCCATGGATATGCAGCTGATCGGGCTTCTATTTTAATTTTAATGAGTCTCTGCAGGTCGAAACCCTTTGATCCTTCATCCATTTCATCCCTCAAGTCACAGAACTTTGGGATGAATTTATCCCATTTCTAAGCAGGTGTTTCCATGGATCAGTTTGGTTTCTTGCACTGATGGCAGTGAAAATGTTGGTGTCTCCTCCATGCAGGTCCCCTTGAGTTGTTCCAGGGGAGATTTAGACGGGAAAATTTCTTCATGGAAAGGGTTTTCAAATGTTGAACTGGCTGTCCAAGGCAGGGGTGGAGTCAAATAGTCAAATCCCTGGAAATGTCCAAAAACCACGTGGATGTGGCACTTGGGGACGTGGGTTAGTGGTGAACAAGGTGATCCTGGCTTCACTTGGTGATCTTGGAGAGCTTTTCCAACCTTTAGGATTCTACAGACGGGCAGCCAAATCCTAATCCAGCTACTTTTGTATCCATAAGGCCTCAGAGATTCCCAAAGTGGCCTCGGAAAGAGGCAGGGAAAGATCTTTTGGGACTCCAGGAACGGAAGTTTTTTGAGGAGCAGGTGCTGATGGTCACTAAAAATCAGAGAGCAGTGGCCAAAGAGAGCTCGGGGCTGGTTCAGCAGCACTTGGTCCATGTTGTCAGAAAGTCTGGGAATGGAGAGAAGATTCCAACGGAATTCCAGAGGTTTTTGGACAATCTCTCAGGCACAGGATGTGACTCCTGGGGATGGTGCTGTGCAGGGCCAGCAGTGCGACTCGGTGATCCTTGTGGATCCCTCCCAAATCAGATCCTCTGATCCCAAATCCTTATTTCCCCTAATTTAAGGCTGCTGGGCACCATTTTGAGGTGCTTTTGTACCGTGATTCCAATCCTTTTGGAATTTGCCCATCCCTCCATCAGGAAAGAGCAAAAACATTCCTGGGAACATTTGTAAGGTCACCAGAAGGGTTTGGGTTTGAAGTTTTAGATCCCTGTGGTTGGAATTCTCTTCATTTGCTCAGCCCTGGCCGTGAGGCTTTTGGCAGCACCGCTCCAAGGGACACGGTGCCCACGGTTTTCCATCTCAGCATTCCAGAAGGAAATGTCTTCATTCCAGGCTGGCTCTGCCCTCTCTCCCAGCCAAACAATCCCAGCACTCCTAAAACAGTCCCAGCAGATCATGTCAAGGCAATCCTTTAAGAAAAACCCATAAACTGAGCGTGGTTCGCTTGTTCCGACTCCACGAGGGGATCCCTGTATTTGATTCATGGAGGACTCACGGGCTTCTGGCAGGATGGATGTTCCAGCATTTCCCGTCGGAAATAACCCAGGAGAAGCCTCTGCTCCTGATAGGAAGTGTCAGGAAAGAAGAGAAGCCTGCAGGAAAAAAGCGTTGCTGGATTTGGGAACATGCTGGATTTTTAACCCCATGGAGAGCCCTCGTCTGATTCCTAATCAACCATTCCTGCAGGAAATTAGGGAGGAGAATTCCAGAGGAGAAGAATCCTGTTCCCTGTGATGGACAGGGAGGCAGGGCTGCCTTCAAACAGAATCTGTGCACGTGCCTTGGGGGGGTAAAGCAAAATAGAAATTGGGACCTTCTCTGTGAGCATGGAGAGGACGTGGAATTACAGCAGGAGGAGAAGGATCTGGAGCTCAAAGCCCTGGGTTTTGCATGGATGCAAAAATGTGTCCAAGAGCAGAGTGTGGGCTGAGAGATTTGTGTTTCCAGCAGAAAATCAGGGATTGGGGAATGAGGGTGAGCTCTTGGAAGATCCTCAGGAAGAGCTGGGAAAGGTGGGAGGCAGAGGGAGAGGGATGGGCAGCACCAGCAGGAGCAGGTGTCCTCCTGAAGCTGCAGAAATGCCAAGTTGCAGGAGAGGACTCTTGGAAAAGCCTTGGAAGGTCGTTTTGTCTCCCAGGTGGAATTCCCAGTGTGGGACAGATGTGGCTGAGCTCTCTGGAGACTCTTGAAGCTCCCTAAATTTGGGTGAATGCTGAGAGATTTTGATGTGTCAGAGAATGGAATTTGCACTGAGCAGGGAACTCCTGCGTTTGCACAGGAATATTCCATCCTGGTTTTCCCTGGAAGAACACCCCAAACCTGATCTGCTGCATTCCTCACCTTTTACTCCTCCAGCCTTTCCTTCCCTGGAGCTGCTGTTTCAAATCATGGAATGGTTTGGGTTGGAGAGGACCTTAAAGCCCATCCCATTCCAACCCCATTCCATGGGCAGGGACATCTTCCACCATCCCAGTTTGCCCAGCAGGAAACCACTGGGATAAGCAGGAAATTGCTGCTGGTCCATCCTCATGGATCACTTGGGATGAGGCAGCTTGGAATTGCTGAGGGAAGGAGGGGCAGGAATGGAGCTCCTGCTCCAAGGCAGAGCTCCCGAGTTTTGCTGGAGGCAACCAGCAGGGTGGGAGCTCTTCCTTCCTTGCCTAAAAAAATGGGAATAGGGAGCCAGAAACTGGGAGGAAAAGTGAATCAATCCGACTGCAGCAGAGCTCTGGAATAATTAATGGATAATGTGCATTGACCTGGTTAGGGGGTTGTTTACTGCATGAATGCATGGATTTAACTTCCGAGGGAGCCGGAGGGGGAAAGCCCGGAACGATTGGGGAGGGAAAATAAGGACTGGGAAAAAAACCTCCTGTCCTGATTAAAACTTGAAGCTTGTTAAGAGACAATGTCAGGACAAGCAAATGTGCAGGCAGGGGTAATTTGGCAAGAGAGGAGGATATTACATAAGGAGAGGGAGCAGTGAATTCCAGCATCTTTTTCCACTCTGGGAATCTCCAGATGGAGCCACTGGCATGGATCACCCTGTGGAAGGGGGGTGGCAGACAGACCTTGACCTGTGTTCACCTTTGTGTTCACCTGGTCTCCAAATATTTGCCAAATGTTCGGCTGAGTTTGATCCTCTGGGATCAACTGGCAGGATTTGGGAAAAATCTGGATGCTTAAGAGAAATTCCAGCTGATGAAGGGCAAAGAGCTGCCACCTCCTGTTTGGGAATGTTGGGAGAGGATAAGAAATGGAACTGGGGTTGGGAAGGAACTTCCACTTTATCTCTTAGTGGGAGAGGAGGGAGAATCAAAAAAATTGGATAATAAGAGATTCAGGCATGAAACTTTGGATGCTGGTGGGAGTGGATAGTGCAGGAGGGAACTATAAGGACATAATTATCCCTAATTAGTGAGGTGGGAGGGGCTGGGCGGGCCTGCAGCTGTCTGGGTAGAGGAAGGAAAAGCTCAGAGGAAGGGAAGGGGAAACTGCCCCTTGGAGGAACAGGGAATTTCTGTGTTGTTGGATTGCTCTGGTGCAGGTGGAGCCTGGGGAGGTTTGGAGTGGGAGGTGGGAATTAGATTTGGGAAGAATAAGTGGTTTGGGAATGTTTTGTGGGTAAATCCCACGTGTTTCCATGAGAAGGGGCTGGGGGAATCGAGTCAGGGATTGTCTGGATGGGATGGGAAGGCCCTGCCTGGGAGACAGCTGGAAGTGGCCTGAACACGAATGATTCCTGAATCCTCAGTTATGGATCCTCTCCCACTTTCCTGCTCTCTCTGACTCCCTGGAAGGAGGCTGGAGCCAGGTGGGACCCAGTCCTTTCTCCAAGGAATGAGAAGAAATGGCCTCACACGGAAAGGGGAGCGGGATGGGATGGTCTTGAAGGTCCTTTCCAGCCCAAACCATTCCACGATCAACTGATGGGATTTGGGTGGATCCAGATGCCTCTGCACTGGGTGCTTCTGCTTCCACCAATGTGCAGGTGCTTGGGAATGATGTGGAAGTGATTCTTCATCCCTCTGGATGGATCTGGACCCGCTCCCGGTGTCCCCAGGAGCAGTGACACCCCCAGCCCCGCTGGCCCCTCTTTGCCTCCTCCCTTGCAGCAGAGAAATGAGCTGCTCATTGTCCCTGGATTCCCTGGATTCCAAAGGCTGGAGCACGGATGTTGTTGCTGCTGTGGAATCAGCTTGTGGATGGAAAAAGGAACATGTGGCTGGATGTTGGGAATACTGGGAATTGTGGGTGATGATTTCTTGGAACATCACCACAAGTGCTCCATGAAGAGGCCGGAAGATGCCTGGAAATCGTTCGGTGCGACACGGCAGGGATGGAATGTGGTAACTCAGCAAGGGGGGGTCGAGGCATAGGGAATATTTTCGAGGAATTCCTGGCTGGGAGGGTGGGGAGGCCCTGGCACAGGGTGTCCAGAGAAGCTGTGGCTGCCCCTGGATCCCTGGAAGTGTCCAAGGCCGGGTTGGATGGGGCTTGGAGCAGTCTGGGATAGTGGAAGGTGTCCCTGCCCATGGCAGGGGGGGGATGGGCTTTAAGATCCCTTCCAACCCAAACCATCCCATGATTCCATGAAAGGATTACCATGGTAACATGGATATTGCCATCCTGGAAATGTGGGAAAATCCATGTTTTCCATGCTGGGAGCTCTGCAACCACGAATTTGGTTTCACTTTAAGGTTCAAGATACTGAGAATGTGCTGCTGCACCTGGACTTCCATTCCTTGGACGTGGGCCAGTGCTTCTCCCTCATATTCAGGAACACCAATGGCTCATTTAAATCTCATTTAAATACTGGAGCCATGGATCCTTTTTTTTTCTCCTCCTTCTTTTCCTTCCCTGCCCGGTTTGTTTAGAATGTGTGCACCAGTTAAAGTTAATCACTGGTGAAGGCTCCATCCAGCTGAACAAAGCCTGCAAAGATGTTTTTCCTCATTTTTCCTGCTGATCAGCTGGAGCAGAAGCCCACGCTGGCTGCAGCAGGGGGGATAATGAGGGATGGGAAATTCTCGGCTGTTTTTAGGATTACTCAGCTGCTGGGGTTAAACCAGCCCCCAGTCAGGCCAGGGTGGGAAGCTCCTCACTGCTGGCTGGGAATGGAGATGATGGAATCATGGAATATCCTGAGTTGGAAGGGATCCATAAGGCTCATCCAGTGCAGCTCCTGGCCCTGCACAGACACCCCAACAACCCCACCCTGGGCATCCCTGGGTGTGTTGTCCAAATGCTCCTGGAACTTTGGGAATGTGCCCATTCCCTGGGGATCCTGGTCAGTGCCCACCACCCTCTGGGGAAGAACCTTTCCCTGATATCCGACCTGAATTCCCCCTGGCACAGCTCCAGCCATTTCCTAGGGTCACTGGTCACCAGAAATGTTGACCAGTGCCTTGTGGAATGTCCACCCTTGGCTTTGCTCTTTTCAAGGGAGCCTCCTTACATTCCACATCCACAGGGATGGTTGTCCCAACCCACAGGGGCTTCTCTCCCCTCACAGGTGGCTTTGCTTCCCCCCTGGACCTGTGCAGGTCCGACTTGTGTTCCTGTTTGCAGCTCTGATCCCAAATCCAGCGCCATGCTCCCATCCCCGATCCGCGTTCCCGCTGGCGGGGTGATCCGGGCTCTGCTGCCGTCACTGCTCCCTGCTGACCTCAGCCGTGGAAGTGCTCCGGCTGTCCCTGGGGGCTCAGCCGGGCTCTGACTCATCCCTCTTTTATAGAAAACTTTTTGTGGATGTATCCAAGTCTTCCAAGCGGCCTGCAGGGAATGACTCATTCCGTTGGAGCCAGCAGGACAGGGACAGGCTCCAAGCAGGCAGAGGGAAGGGAGGTTTTTGCCTCTGGAATTCCAGAGAACACCCAGATTCCAGGTGTTTATTAGGGAAGGTGATGCTGGGTAGCCTGCTGGATGATTTTCCCTAATTTTAGGATGTTTTTGAGGAAAATTCCACGTCTCCAGGGCAGGAAGAGCCCAAAGTGTCACCTCTGAGCTGCTCCATGGGGACATCTGAGCCAAGCCTTGTGTTAACACCAGGACGGTCACGGCAAGGATTTCCTTCTTCCCTTCTTGTGGTGTCCCTATGGGATTCTGCCCTGTCCCAGGAGGGTTTGGCTTTGTTAGGCCTGGCCTAGCTAAGCTGCTGATCCTGCAGTGTGACAGAAGATTCTTAGGCCGCACATTTCAGGAGGCTCTGGGTGCTCAGGGGTCCCTCAGATCCACCTCAGGCTGGTGGTAAAGAGAAAAAACCAGAATTTTAGCCGTCATCAGCATTTCCACGTTTTTAACAAAACTGATTTTTCCCCAGAAAACCCCCCTAAATTAATTCAATTTAGTGCAAAGGAGGTTGTTGGTTTTTGGGAAGAAGGGATTTGCTCTGAGGAAATCAAATGGCAGAGCTCGTGGAGGCTCCCTTAAAGGCAGAAAATGCTCTGAATTCTCTGAGAATTCCTTAAAATCCAGAATAAGCAGCTTGATTTTTCCAAGGTGTCTTCCTGATGCTGGGCTGCTGCTGCAGTTCTTCCCAGGGAAACTCCAGGGAAAACTTTTCCTTGGCTGCCTCCTTGTCTTACCCTCGGAGTTCTTGCTCAGCCAAGCTGCAAGCTCAGCTTTTCTCTGGTTTAGATGAGTCTTGGGCTTGGGATTTGAGCTTGGCCTGGAGTCAGAATTTGTGAAATCAGGGATCAGTTCCTGTCGAGTTGGAATTTAGCACAAATGGAGCTTTTTAAACGGGGCCCAAAAATCACCTTTTTCAACAGAAGCTGAAGAAATGGGGCCTCTTTCCTTAAAAACCCGAGGAAAATGCATTAAATGAGGTTTTGACTTCCATGTTTTTCCAAAATTTTCCAGATTTACACCCCAAGGAATTGTCTATCCAAAAGACATAAAATATTTACATTTCCTGACCACCCTGCCAGGAAATCCGGATGTAAATGGAATTATAATTCTATTTTCCAGCCCTTATCAAACCTGGAAGTGAATCCAGTCCTGGAGCAGGGAATGAGAGGGTACAAAGCAAAATCCAGGTATTTTCCCTCCTCCCTTTCCAAAGGAATGATGTTCCCTGGCACTGCTGTGTGGTCCATGCTCCATTTGTTGAGCTGCAGAAGAATTCCAGAGCTTCCCAGAATGGATTGTCCACTCAACTTCCCAGCTGGAATTGTGGAATTATGTCCATTGTGGAATTGTGCTGAAAGCAGTTATTCCCTGAATTTTCAGGGATCAATGGAAGCAGAGTCCTGTCAGCTGCTTTTAGCTGCTGCTTCCAGTTTTATTTTGCTCAGATATTCCGGAATCCAGCTTTTTTTCCTGGATCCACCGTTTCACAGGACACAGATATTCCCCTTCCCACTCCTTGGAATAATTAAACCACCCTTAAACTGATTTATAAATAAAAGGCAGGGCTTGAGTGGGGCTCCAAGGAATTTTTATCCATGTCCAAGATGTGCCTAAATCATGGAATCATGGAATGATTTGGGATGGAAGGGACAGAAAGGTCACAATTCCACCCCCTGCCATGGGCAGGGACAACTTCCACGATCCCAGGTTGCTCCAGCCTGGCCTTGGACACTTCCAGGGATTCAGGGGCAGCCACAGCTTCTCTGGGAAAATTATTCCAGGTCCTCACCACCCTCCCAGACAAGAATTCCTTCCTGATATCCGACCTAAACCTCTCCTCTTTTAGTTTAAAAGAGTTTTGGGAGTGTTTTTGCTGGAAAAGGACCTTTCATCCCCAAAAGGCCACGCCAGGACAAGGAGCAGAATTCCTGCAGGGAATTCATGGAGCCAAAACAACTGGGCAGGAAGCAGGGATGGCTCAATGCTGTGAGGAAAAATTCCCTTTTATTCAATATTCCATTTTTTCCCATCCATCTGAGTGCCTTTTTCCTTCACTGCTCTTTTTTCCCCATAACACTGCATTCCTTTGATTTTTTTCCCTCTCTTTTTGAAGGAATTGTCCAACAAAAAGAGCGGCTCCCACTCGAGTGCTCGGCCTCAAAGGGCAGCATTTGGATTCTGGACACAAGGAAATCATTCCTGGCCATTTGTCAGGATCTGAAATGCATCCCTGACCCCTCTGGAAAAGCCACAAAAAGCCATCTGCTCATATTTGTCCTTTTTTTTCCCCCCACAGTTCAATCCCGAGTTTTGTGGTTTTATTCTGTTTTTTTTTTTAGAGGAATCACAGCCTGGGAATGTTCGAGGCAGTGGAATAAGAAGCTCTGGGTGAAGATTCTTTTGGAATTGTCCACAGGGGGATTTAATCCATTGAGGAAGGGGGAAAAATAATTGTGGAATAATGTCCTGCTGCTGCTGAGCTCAGGGAAAAGTGGAAGCCTGGGAGATGGGATCCTGGCATGGAATATGTGTGAAGAAAAGGGGGAATTGTGGATTTTTTTTGTGGCTATCTTTACTCAGAGGGTGGGAAGGGGCTGGGATGGAATTCCCAGAGAAGCTGTGGCTGCCCCTGGATCCCTGGAAATGTCCAAGGCCAGGTTGGACGGGACTTGGAGCACCCTGGNTGTCCAAGGCCAGGCTGGACGGGACTTGGAGCACCCTGGGATAGCAGAAAGTGTGGAACGGGATGGGATTTAAGCTCTCTTCCATCCCAAACCATTCCAGGATTCCCTGACTTGCAGGGACCACTCAAACTTCCTTTTCCTGAGGCGTTTGCAGTAAAAAATGTGGAACACAACTTTTCCAGCCCAACTGACCCTGCTTTTTCCTGGTTTTCCTAAAGATTTGGGCAACTCTTCCTTCTGTGCTGCTAAAGTAGAAATTCTTAAAAGAATCATGGATGTCTAAAAGGATTTTTTTTGGATTTTTTTTGGGTTGTCTTTCCTAATAGTTTTGTTGATTTGTGGTTTTTTAAATTGTGTTATGACCAAGCTTAACTTAAACTCCTCCTGCACCAGATCCTCTGATGCGAGGCTGATGCTCATCCTTATGGAATGACTTAATTTCCCAGTTTACCATTCCCACTGCATTTGTGGGAGATTTTTAGGAAATAGGATATAGAAAGTACTTATTTGAGCAAACATCACTTTCCTGTGCACGTTTTGGAGCATCCAGGGCATAAAAAAGGAATAATTCAGGAAGTGGAAACCACTCAGAAGTGCTAAAAGCTGTTTTTTAGGGGCTGGATAAACACTTTGAGGCTTTTATTGGCAGCAAAATCGTAATTTTGGGATACTTGGGATTCATGTGATGGTAAAAGCAGAAAGAGTCTCGTGAGTTTTTATTAGGATGAGATCAATCTGAAAAATATTGGGAGTGAAGGGGATATATCCATATCTCATCCGGAATTTCCTGGGTCTAAAGGAATTGTCAACATCTTTTCAAATCCCCTCGAATGCAAATTTGTGCCTTTAGGGCAATAAAAATAAAATGTGGTAATGGAGCCATCCACTTTTATGGAGTTATTTATAGAGATTGGGTGAAAGCCTTTTTGTTACCTTTCATCAGGAAAAATGGGAGGCGTTGGGAGGCTGAGACCATGGGAAGATTTGCAGAAAAGTTCTTTAATTCCTGGGATTTCGGAAGGTTTTTAGCTGGGAATGAGAAGTAGGAACGCTTTTGCTGGATGAATCTCTTACTCTGGTTTTAAAGAGAGGGAAATTCGTCTCTTTATTCCCATTTCACACCCGAGGCAGCAGGAGGGGGCTCTTTTTATCAATTTGCTGTGTTTTATTTACTGTTTCCCTCCAGATTTGTGTTTTATTCCAACATAAAGTGGGATCAAAATCATGGAATGCTGTCGATACAAGGAATTAACAACAGGGTTTATGGGATTAATTTATTCTGAAGATCATGGTGATTGTGGATTTTTCTGGTGGGTTTCTAACCGGGAAAAAGGGCCCAGTTGGGAAAATCCCACCTGGAATTCTTTTCNTGGGAATTCCAGCCCAGCCCCTCCCCACCCTCCCAGTCAGGAATTCCTTCCCAATATCCCCTCCATCCCTGCCCTGTGGCAGTGGGAGGCCATTCCCTGTGTCCTGTCCCTCCATCCCTTGTCCCAAGTCCTTCCAGCTTTTTCCTTACTGGTTCTCACGGCTCCAAGCCCTGAGTGAGGCTGTGCCGACGTCACCCCGATTCCTGCATAAAGAATTCCTGGAGTTCTTTGGGCAAAATTCCATCTCGAAACGATGAAGTGGAATTCCTCTTATTCCCAGCTTTTGAATTTTGCTGCCTGCTGCCCTTGGAACCCTTAGGATGGATTGTGGGATAACTCAGGAGTGAAACAAGGGATGTCCCAGCAGCTCCTCCCACATTTTTCCACCCTCTTTTGTCCATTTGCGGCGCAAGAAAAATGAGGTCGGATATTCCCACCTGGAAAACGAGGCGGATTCGTGCCAGGAAGGAATAACAACATGGCAGTGCCAAGTTTTAGTTTGTGGTGCCTGGAATTGCTCCGTGTGGAGTCATCCCAGCTCAGCTTGGGGGAGTTCGGGCTGCCGGTGGAGGATTTTTCCAGCCTCCAGTTCTGGAATGAGGAATTGGATGCAGGAGGGAGGGGTTGTTCCCTCTCTTTCCCTCTTTTTAATGAGATGGAATCAAATATGGGAAATAAAGAGTCTGGATTTAATCCAGGTTTGGATGAGACCAAACAGGAGCCATCAAAAATCTGTGCAAATCCAGCTCCCGCGGAAAGGAAAGGATCTGGAATGGGATAACGACGTCATCCTTGCCCTTCCCAAACTCATCCCACAGAATGTGCTTTGTATCCATGCATTGAGGGTTTCGTTGTCCATGTGGAGGTCTCACGTTTCCTCTTTTTCCAGGGATTTTTTTTGGTGAAATGATCCATAAAATTTGGGGGTTTTCCAGGAGGATTTTCCTGGAGGAAGAAACCAGGCTTGGAAATTCAGATGTGATGTCACATCCTGGGAGAGAGGATGAGGATGGGATGAGGATGCTAAAAAATAGGGATTACCAAAAATAGGGAAGAGGAAAAATGAGTTCAGGGCTTGGCTGCGTGGAGGGAGGAGCTGTGCAGGCTTCTGGCTGTACCTGCCAGGGGATTTGGGAGACCTTCCTGTGGCAAATCCCATGGGAATCTGGGATTTGCAGCTCTGGGAAACCAAAGAGCTGCAGAAGGATCCCAAGAAGCAGCAAACTGGGAGGATTGAAAGCCACCAGTGCCAATTATTTCGGATTTTTCCAGTTAAAAACATGAAAAACCCCAATGATTGCCTGTAATCTCTTCACCAATCCTTAAAATCCAGGGTTCATGGAAAAATAGTCTGATTTATATTTTTTTATTGAAAATTATTTGTATTATTTAAAATGAAAACAGGTATGGAACCTGAATGTTCATTCTAATATAATATGAGGAATTGCTTTTTCAATTTTAAAAGGCAATATTTAAAAAAAAATAAATCCACAAGCTTTAAATTATTCTAATTAAAACCCATTAAAATTAAACTTGAATGGGATTAAAATCCCATTATTATAATTCAGCTTTAAAATAAAATTATTTCGAGGTCTTTCCTTTTTCCTCCAACTTTAGGACTTCAAAAATACAAAACATGGAATTATTAAGGTTGGCAAAGCCTCTAAGACTGAGTCCAACCATTCCCCAGCATTCCAAGGCCACCGCTGCTCCATGTCCCCAAGTGCCACACCCACAGGGATTTTAAATCCCTCCAGGAATGGTGATTCCATCGCTGATTATCCCAATGAGCGGAGTAAAGGAAAAACTTAGACCAGCTTAAGAATCCTGCTGGTGGATTTGAAAGCAAATTCCCACAAAATCTCAACCCAAGCCGAGATTATTCGTAAATTATCTGATGTCATGCTCCTAAACCCCAGAACTCGGCTTTTCCTCGAAGATAAATTCCAATTATTGCAATTCCTGCTTTTTTTTCCCCACTCAATAACCTGCAATCCGGTATCTAATAACGCTCCGGGCAGCCTGAATAATTCATTCCCATCTTTCTCCGAATGCCGGGAGCCTTTGGAATGGGCTGATTCCCATCTCCTGCTCCAGCCATTACGGTGCCATTGAAACCCACCCGGCCTCCACGACAGCTCTGTGCTTCCCGAAGGATTCCAGGGAGGAGAGGGAAATGCATTCCTGAAGTTTTTAGCCAGGAATTCCGAATCAAAGGAAAGCAGTGGATTGGCATCTTTGAGATTAAAACCCTCCATTAGCTTGGGTCATTTTGGGGCAGAGAGCACAGGGATCATTCACATCCCGAGGATTTATCCGTGTTTTTCTTGGAGACTTGACCCTAATTGTTGTTTTTCTCCCTGTTTTTACCTCACACCTCAGCAGAAAATTAAAGGGAATTATGGAAATGGGCTGTTTTCCCCCCCAGTATTCCATGTGAATTCCTGATTTTAGAGTTCTCTTTGTCTCTCTGGGTGATTCCTCATCAGCTGGAGCTGAGGAATCTCCTGGATATTGGAAACATGGAAAACATCTGTAAATCAGGAGTCTGATCAACTCTCAGCATCCATCAGGGAACAGAGATTTCCCTGAGTGGTAAATGTTGGATCCAATCCTGGACATCTCCATCCTGAGCCTATCCCATCCTGGAATTCTGGGAGAGTTATGGAAATTGAAAGCCTCACCCAGCTCCCTTTGCTGTTTGCTCCTGGAACGAGCGATCCTGAGCCGATTTCATCCAGGGCTGAATTCCATTGCGGCCTATTCCATAAATATTTCCACAACAAATTTCCTCCTGGATAGCAGGAGCATGGATAACCTGCAATCAGGACGGCCTAAAAAATGCCAATTTTTTAGCTCACTCCTGTTTTCTCGACAGAAAACCTTGGAAGTTTCTGTTTCCTGGTAAATTTTCCTGTTTTGTGACAACTCCAACAAAAGGATGAAGTCGAAATCTCCCCGTTTCTGACCCAGCTGGGTTTAAACAAAACAAGGAATTCAGTTTTTCTCTGTGTTCTCTGCAGGCCTGAGTTGTGTGAGCGTCGCTGTGGGAGGTGAAAATCAGATTATTGTTATTTTCTTGTAGCGAAACCGAGGAGTTTTCACTCAGAGAGAAACAAAACCCGGTTTGGGGCTTGTGGTGAAAATGAAATGGAAAAGAAGAGCGGATCTAAAAATGAAAAGTTTCTCTTCTGCTGTGCTGGGGGTGGGAGTTTGGATTTTGGCATTTTCAGTTTAGGAAATTCGGACCGTTTATGATGCAGGATTTTCCTTGGGATGTTGTTTACTTCAAAATCTGTGTTTTCATTGGAAAATGGAGTTGGATGGTAAATCCTGGCTCCTGGAGAGGGAATTTTTACAGGGATGTGGAGTGAGAGGAGAAGGGGAAATGGTCTTAAATTGAAAGGGGGTAGGATGAGATATTGGGAAGGAATTCCTGACTGGGAGGGTGGGGAGGGGCTGGGCTGGAATTCCCAGAGAAGCTGTGGCTGCCCCTGGATCCCTGGCAGTGTCCAAGGCCAGGTTGGACACTGGGGCTTGGAGCAGCCTGGGATAGTGGAAGGTGTCCCTGCCCATGAAACGGGATGGGAATTAAATCCCCTTCCAACCCAACCCATTCCGGATTCTGTGACTCCCAGAACCTTTCCCAGCCCAGTTTCCAACACACAGAACTAATTTTGAATTTCTTTTTTTTGAAGATTAAATATACCCGAATTAAGGTTCATGAGCACCTCAGGAAAGCAGAATTCTGTTGGATTGTTGGAAAACAAAAACCGTTCCCACCACGGAGAACCAGAGCAAGGCAGAGCCAGAGCTGCTGAGGCCACTGGGAGACTGAAGCCATCTTTTTTTGGGAGCTGCTGGATGAGTGGAAGGATGTTCCTCCTGGTCTGGATATTCCATAATGACCCCAGTGCTGATCCTTGCATTTGCCACGAGAATAATTAACCCTTCTCCTCCTGATTCCGTGTTGATTTATTCCTGATGGGAATAAATTGTCGTTATTCTGGCGACCGAGCATCAGGGATATCTTGGAGGGTCAGTACAAGATCATCCAGTGCCTCCTCTATTCCCTGACTCCCAGTGGGAAAATTTCCTGCCAATCCACTCCCTCTGCTTGTGGCTGGAGCTTCTGTGGCTCCCAAACTCCTTCCCATGTTTTGGTGCTGGTTGTTAAAATTAATGGAAGGGAGGAGAGGTTTGGTCACTCCTTGCTCCATTTCCTGCCTGGACTGGACGTCCCTGCACCCTTGGGATGTGCCAAGGGTGGGAAAACCAGGAATGAGCTGCATGGACACAGCTCTGAGCACACCCCAGCAGCCCCTGGGGATGCAGAGCTGTTGCACTGGTTGGACTGGGGCAGGCTGGGAGCAGCCGCCGTCGGAGCAAGATGGATGAGGGAATTTCGGGAAGCAGCACAGGACATTCCATGGGAAATATCCGCTCATCCTGAATGAGGGCAGTGGTTTTGGCCGTGTCCTGAGAAGGAATTTGGATCAGTTGTGCTCCCACCAAGCAGGACCACCCAACATCAATCACTGCAGTGTGGCTGTGCCAGGGCATGGCCTCACTGGCAGCACTTAACGAGTTTCCTGTGTTAATTAATCATGTTTATCAAACATAATTGCCCTTCACACTCTGACTCTGTTGGGCTTCCTTTTCCCCAGTTTTTTTTAATGATTCCTGTGGCTCAGGACGTTGCTGGGTGGATTTGAGGAGCACAACGACCTGTGCAGGTAAGAGCTGCTCACCTGGGCTGGTTTAGCAGCGTTTTAATGAGCGATAAATTCCCTTTTCTGCTCTGATTGATGTCTGCCTGCAGCTCCTGTCTGCTTTTCCAAGGGGGAAAGGATTCTTGTTCCTCTGGAAGTTTCAAATCTGTAGCAGCTCCAGCTACTGCAACACAGGGAGGGTTTTAACCACCAAAAACCTCCTAAAAACACAGGGAATGAGGTCCTGGAAAAGGGGTTTCTCCTGCTCTGGGAATGCAGCCCCAGCCCCACTTTGGGCTCAGAGCTCTGCCTAAATTCTGGTTGGGAATTAAACTCTGCAATAAAACTGGAAGGGAATTTAAAGAGCTTCAATGGTGAGTGAGGAGGATGGGAAGCAACGGAGATTCTGGAGGTACCGGAGGGAGCTCGGCAGGCAGAGGAGACGATGGGAAGATTGATAGAGCATTGAATCCACCAGAGATGGAAATGATCCCAGAATTCCAGGATGATCAGGCTGGAACGGACCACGGTGGGGCATCTGGTCCCACTCCCTGCTCCAGCACAGGAGTGTGTCCAGAGGGCTCTGGAATATCCTCAGGGAGGAGACTCCACCCCATCTCTAGGATCTGTTCAGTGTCCAGGGCAGAAGTTCTGCCTCCTGTGCAGGGGGAATTCCTGGGATCAGCTCCTGTCCATTCCTCTGGTGCCATTCCTGGCCCCATGGATCAGAGCCAGGGATGAGATCCCATTATCCCAGCACTGCCAAGGCCACCACTGCCCGCGTCCCCAAGTGACATTTGTTGTGTTAAATCCAACAAAAATATGTTGTGGAGACCCAACCTGTGTTACTCCTGAGTGGAATGTGGTAAAGTCTTTTCCTTTCAAAAGCTCTGAGATTCCAGCAGAGCTCCCAAAATATTTTCCTGACAAAACGGCTCCTGGAGAGGTGGTTCAGAGGGTTTGCTGCTGAAATAAAACCCCAAGCCCAGCAGCCGGTAATTAGAGATAAACAAACAGTGGGAATAAAAATCTCTTCAATTACCCCACACTGAGCACGAGGAAATGTGGGAATATAAACAACCCAGGCATTCCCTGGAGCTGCAGACTCCGTGTTCCCGGGGATTTACTGAGGGTGCCGCTCTCCCTGGGCTGGTTCATTGGATCATCGTTAATTTACACCATTTTTTTGGGAATTACAGAAACACCCCCTGGTTTTTTCCATGCTTACAAGGATGAAGGATTACCAAACAAATCCGCTCTGGGAAATTAGGGAAGTGTTGCCCTTTTCCCCCGCAAAAGGAATTTGTTTTTCCAGATATTTCTGATGTCCCACTACCCCAGAACCATTTGGAAGGGACGTTTAAAGTTCATTTAGTCCAACTCCCCTTAAAAATCTCATTTTTAAGTCCATTTCTGGATTTGAAAGGAATTTTGGGATCTCTTGTCTGATACTTTTGGAAGTGCTCAAAAAACCAGTGGGTGTGGCACTTCACGGTATGAATTAACAGTACTTGTTGGAAGGTTGGACTGATGATTTGGAATCTTTTCCAACCTTAATGATTCCATGATTTTGCCTTGGGGGGGAATTATCAATTCAGCATTTTTAAGACCTGTTGCCTTGTCCAGAAAACCTGAGGGAAAAGGGCTTTTCCTACAGATCCTACGGTAACAGGAAAACCTTCCCCACTTTTGGTTGTAACCAGGGGGTGGCTTTGGACAAGAACCGTGTTTTCTCCTGTTAATTCCTGCCATTCCCAGGTATTTTTGGGATGGTCATGGCAAATCTGTGCATTGATTGGGTTGAATGGGATGCTGGGGTGTCCAATCATCCCAGATACCACTGGAGATGCTGGAAATGGGAAGTGATGGGAATGAATTCACTCCTGTTAAGGACTTAAAAAATCATGGAATTTTTAAGGTTGGAAAAGACATTTAGGACCATCAACCAGCATCACCACTAAACCAAATCCTCAAGTGCCACATCCAGACGTGTTTTGGACACTTCCAGGGATGGGGATTCCATCACTGCTGTTCCATCTCTATGCTTTCCATGGAGAAATTTTTCCTCATATCCAATCTAACCCTGCCCTGGTGTCACTTGAGGCCATTTCCTTTTGTCCTGTCACTCAGGACGGTTCATCTTTAGCAGAGAATCTCTTTTTCCAGGGATTTGGCAGGCTGGCATCCACAGGGCTTGGAAATCTGGTGGGAATTCAGCATTTGGAGATTTGTTAGAGCAGACCTGCAAGAAAATTAGTCAATAGATATAAACTGATCGATCGATTGATTACCCTCATTGATCACAGTGAGTATCTGATTTATAGTTTGAATTTATTTGTGCCAGATTTCAGGATGTCTTTAAAATTTAAGAAGAATAATTTTTTTATTGCATTTTTGTTAAGTTTGAGGTGCTTGTGGGCCATAATCAAGTCAAGTAATATGAATCAGAGATTCATGGAATGGTTTGGGTTGGATGAGACCTTAAAAATTATCCAGTTCCCATCCCCTGCCTAAACTCCTTAAATTTTCCTCTGGAAGAAAAATTTCCAAGACCATGAGCTGCTCTTTGACTGAAACCAAACCCACTTCCAGGATTGGAGTATTTATCTCTTAAAATGCCATGATCTGGGTCTTAATAAGGCAAAAATAGAGAATTTTGATGAAGTCAGCATCTCAAACAATACAAATATTCCCAGACTGGAATAAGAAGCAGGATAATGTTTCATATCGTGGATATCTAAGCTGGCATCCTCTATTTACATCGGCTCTTAGCAACTCTGCCCGCATGGAACTCAATAAATTCTGATTAAAGTGGAGCTGCTTTTTTGGAAAATCAGTCTCTCACCAGCCTGGGAGAGCTGGAGAGTTCTCCTGTCTCCCTGCCTGGATGCTCTTCCATCAAAAGCGGGAATGTCGCTCCCTATTTCAGCTTTTCTGTGGTTTTCCAGCTCCAAATTTCTTGGCCAGGAGACAAAATCCTGCTTTGCCTGCTGGGTGTCTGCAGAGTGAGGTGGGGATGATTGATGGAGGGAACAAAGGTTGAAGAATTTGTCCTTGGAATTGGGATGGGCGCAAAAGGGGGGATTAATCCCGGCTTAGAGGAGAAACCGGTCCCACCCCTGCCATGGCAGGGTCACCTTCCGCTATCCCAGGCTGCTCCAAGCCCTGTCCAACCTGGACTTGGGCACTGCCAGGGATCCAGGGGCAGCCACAGCTTCTCTGGGCACCCCGTGCCAGCCCCTCCCCACCCTCCCAGCCAGGAATTCCTTCCCATTATCCAACCTAAATTTCCCCTTTGTCCTGTCACTCCAGTTCCTGATGAATTGTCCCTCTCCGGTTCCCTGTAGCCTCTTCAGATCCTGGAAGGAGCTGTGAGGTCTCCACTCAACCATCTCCTCTCCAGGCTGAACATTCCCAGCTCTCCCAGCCTTTCTCCATAGGGGAGGTGCTCCAGTCCCTTCTGCATCTTCGTGGCCTCCTCTGGATTTGCTCCAAGAGTTCCATGTCCTTTTTTTGGGGAGGCCATAACTGTCCATGATATTCCAGGTGGGATCTCATGAGAGCGGAGGAGAGGGGCAGAACTGGGCTCATCCAGGTCAATCCAGCTGATCCAGTTACTTCTCCTTGCCTGCCTCTTGAGACATGAAGGATCGAGGAGGATGGAGGTGCAATTCCCAAAAAACCCCAGCAGGAATTCCTGCATGGACCGGGAGCTGTGGCAGCAGAGGTTTGTCCTTCCCACGAGGGCCCTGCTCACTCTGCGATCCCAGGGAAAGTCACCCGTGGAAAATTGGGAGTCTGACTCCAGCACCAAGATCCCTGATGGTTTAATAAGAATTCCCAGCGATGCTTCTCCAGCTCTTTCATGGCTCTGACACAGTGCCTCAGGCAGGATGGATTACACGGGCTCCCCTTTCCAAGAGGGAATACGGATGAGTCAGCGGAGCATCCCACTTCATCATCAAACTGATGCCTAAAACTCCAACCTCGACCTCCCTGAGCCTGTCTTTTTGCATGAGCCGAGGTACAGGATGCTGCTGTTGCCTCCTGGAACGGCTGACACCTCATCCTTCATGGAAAATCAGCTTCAATAAACTCACGGCTGTGTTGCTTCTGTGGGGAAGCTCCGTACCCTTCCCATAATCACACGGAGCCACCGGGGATGAGCAGCACCTTTTATACACTCCTTTTCCCTGAGATCTGTGAGTATATCCCAAATAAATCTTGGGAGAAGGTTTCATTTTTCTTCCGCGGGGTCGATACTCGGCTCGCAGGGAGTTGATCCATCTGTTTATTTTCCTCATCCCTTTGCAGGATGGATGGAGCCCAAGGCTGGGAAAGGGATGCTGTTATTTCCTCTTATCTCAGCCTGTGATTTTTGGAATAGGCTGACACAAGGTTTAATAAATATTCGGATAAAAGGGAAGTGAAATATTCTCTGGAAAGCTTTTGAATGGAGGAAGAAACAAAGCAGGGAAAAACCTGAGATGTTTCCGGTTTTGAGCGGGGCTTTTTTAGAAGAGATGGGATGACTCTTCCTGGATTAAAATACCAGGAATGGGCTTGGAGCAACCTGGTCTATGGAAGGTGTCCTTGCCCATGGCAGGGGTGGGACGGGATGGGATTTAAGGTCCCTTCCCAAATTTTCTGGGATTCCATAACACAGAGAGCAAAGGGAATTGGAATGTGTCAGGACAGCGAAACACAGCTTTACCTGAGGAATGGGTTATTGGGATTTATTGACACAACTTAATATATTCCTGGGATTTATTAAACAGTTTTTCTCCATGGCAGGGGGGTGAACTCCAGTCTTATCCCTGCTTTTTATCCCGGGGATGCCTATAATAATTTAGTAAGGAATGAAATCAATCATTAATTTGTACAAAATGGGCCCAGAAATGACCACTGACTGTGGCAAATGGTCACTGAAATGACCACTGCCCATGGCAATGCTGCCAGCGGTTCCCTCATCTCTTCCCAGGGTTTTTCCAAGGGATAGTGACCATTTGCAATTGTGGAGGAAAGGTTGGTTTTTAAGGCCACTCCATGCTCTGGTCTGGTGACAAGGTGGCGATTGGTCAAAGGCTGGACTTGATGATCTTGGAGGTCTTTTCCAACCTAAATGATTCCGGGGGGGAAAAAAATACAACAATTCCAGACAAAAACTCTGGAAACTGGAAAATCAAAAAGCATCTGAGTGTGAAGAATGAGTCTGGAGAGTGGTTTCCAGTTTGATCCTGCTGCTGGGATTGTCCCTTCCTTCATTTCAATTCCAGGAATCCCCAGTGTCTTCTCAGGTTGAGGTGAGCCACAGCCTCCTGCCAGGCTGTGGGAATGCTCCTTGCCTTGGGATTTGTTCCCCCGGGATGGGCACCTTTCCTTGCCTTTTGGATATTTCTTCCATGAATCCANGGACATTAGACACACCAGGAGCATTCCCAAGATCCTGACAGAGAAAAACCATGGAATGCTTTGGGTTGGAAGGAACTTTGAGACACCCCAGGAGCATCTCCAAATCCCAACAGAGAATCATGGAATGTTTTGGGTTGGAAGGCACTTTGACACACCAGGAGCATCTCCAAATCCCAACACAGATCATGGAATGCTTTGGGTTGGAAGGGACATTAAAGCTGATCTCATTCCAACCCCTGTAATTCCAACGGAAAATAATTCCATGGCTCCTCACTCCAAGTTTGGTGGAGCAATCAATGCCTGTTCCTGGAATTTGGTTCCTCCTTCTGCATAAGGTCAGCTTGAGACCATCTGGAGGGATTTAATCTTACCAAGCTTCTTTTAGGGAATTTCTGAGCCATCTGCTGCCTCCAGTGAGGATATTCCAGCACCTGGAATAAAACCCCAACCATTTGGAAAGAGCCAATTTCCCCCATTAATGTCATTTTAACAAAGATCCTGGTTCAAAATATTCCTTTGATCTTTGGAAGGCTTGAAAAGGAGCAGGGCACAGCTCAAGTTCAGGTCAGAAAACTGCAGAGGTTTGAACTCAGCGTTTTGGGGCTGAGGGGCTGCATTTGTTAAAAAACCACCACGACTCAACCCCCCCCAACCTTAAATAAATTCAGTATCAAAAGTGGTTCAGGGCTAAAATGGTTAAAAATTAGAAAAGCTTTGATTTCTGGCAGAAAAATGCTCTGAGAAGAAGGGAATGAAGAGTCAGAAATATTTTCAGGAATGTTCTGTGAGGTTTTAAACAGGAGATTGCTTTGAGTGCTGGTTCATGGACCTGAGTGGTAATGATTTGTCAGAAAATTCAATTTAATTTCTGAATCAGAGAATTTTCTCTAGAAAGTGCCCCCTGTCTGGTGAGATTATTGGATGTGGGAAAATCAGGCTGGGAAATGGTGCTCAGAAACTTTGTGGAGATGAAGGTGGATCAGCTGGGCAGGAAAAAGGATCATGGAATATCAGAGAAAACAAGGTTGTGGAATAGTTTGGGTTGGAACGATCTTACACACATCCAGTTCCTGGGCAGGGACACCTTCCACTAGACCAGGGTGCTCCAAGCCTCATCCAACCCAACCATCCTGGGATTCTGGGATTCTGTGCTCTGAGAATCTGGAAAACACCAGCACGGTCCTGGAAATCCATGCGGAAACACCTCCCATGGCAGCTCTGGGAATCCAGGCACAACTCCTCTTCCGGTCAATCCTGCTTCTGGAATTTGGCTCCTGGGATGGAGGAACCTGTGCCTGAGGGTGTCTCTGTGCAGTGAGGGTGTCCTGAGGGCTGCCCTGGCAGGGAATGACCACAGTCCTTGCCTTTGATGCCGGGTGGTCCGGCAAACTCCGTCCGATCCCGACGTTCGTCCATTATAATTCCCTGTGCCTTGTGTTGCCGAGGCGATGGATTTCAAAAGGCCAAATCCGCGCTGGCTTTTCAAAGGCTGAGTTGTTCCTTTTGATCTGCAGACCAGGGGCAACCACAGATCCAGGCCTGGCTTTTGTGCTCCCTTGTTTTGTTCCCGTGTCACAACCGGAATGGTCTCGGCAGCTGAATTCCTCGGGATAAAAACTCAGCGTGGGGTCTTGTCAGGGAGATGCTGAAGTCACCTTGGAGCTGCTACAGGAGTTTTGCAAAAAGACATCGAAATTCCCAGGCCTGCGAATTCCTCGATATTTTCAAATTCACAGGCAGAGCGATGGGATTGGGATGACTCCCGAAGAATTGGTATCCAAGGGCAGCCCTTGGAAAGGCTGTGGGATGCAAACGGCGGTTCTGGATCGGTGTAATTTATTGGGAGAATTCAGTTTGGGACCAGCAGGAGAACACGAGTGCAATTATTACACCTCCAACCTGACTCAGGACCTGGCACAAGGAATGACTTGTGGATTCCTGGTTTTTCCTCCTGCTGGGATGGAAATTGGCTCGCAGCTTCTTTCTTGGCCTTTTTGTCGACTCCTGAAGTTAAAGCTTTTAATCCTGGAAAACTCCTGACTCAGCTCTCACACCCCAGGGACCAGGCAAGAACTTGCACAGCACAGGGAGGGAATTCGAGCTTATCTTCCCTAAATTCTGCTTCCGTGGCTGTGAGAATGCAAAACTCAGACACCTGGGGCTGGGATTTTGCAGATATTTATGTCAGACATATTTCACCTCTGAACGGCACAAGTGACGCTCAGAATTAAGCAAAATAATTCTGCTTTTGTGTTGCTCTTTGACTCCCTGAGTCAGGGCATTCCTGATCATTCCCATTTTGCCAGGCCCTCAGTGTTTTTTAAGGGAAAGCTTGATTATTTTGGGATCCTGGAAGAAGGATTTCTCTTTTTCTGCAGAATTTTGGTTCTTTGGGAATCATGCCAGTTCTTTATTTTCTGCAGAGAGCACTTTTATTTACCTGTAACCCTTTCCATTGCCTGGTATGATCTGAAATAAGATGAAATTTTGGCAGCTTAACAAAATCCGACACCTCCAGCTCCCATCTGTGCCCCAAACTGTGGAAAACACTGGGAATTCATTGGGAAAACGTGGATTAAGTACCTTTAGTTTGCATAGCTGTGGTCTGAGCTGGCGCACCTGGACAGCTCCTGCAGGGAGCTGATGGATCGTGGACACTCCAGGCTCGGATCAAAGCCCTCCAACAAATTAATTCCTGTCTTCCAGCCTGGAGCAGGAGCTTGGAATTAGTTCTGGAAGTGCCAGCAGTGTGATTAATCCCCATCTGAGTAGGGCAGATGTTCCTGTCATCCAACCTGTTGGAAAGAGGATCTTTCCTGGAATATCCTGAGCGGGAAGGATCATGGATTCCAACTCCTGACCTCTTCCCGCTGCGCTGGCACCAAATTGTTGGCACCTGATGCCATCCCCGCACGTCTTCCCGGGAAGCTCCGGCGTGGCGGAAGCTGTCAGCGTTGGTTCTGGCCCAGGGAACCTTGGCTGCTCCTGGAATTCTGCGGGATTCTGCTGGGCCCTGACGTGGGGCAGGCTGGATAAACCTCTGGGGTTTATGGCTGTGCTTTCCAGGCAGGATAAACCACTGGGTTTTATGGCTGTGCTTTCCAGGCAGGATAAGCCACTGGGGTTTATGGCTGTGTTTTCCAGGCAGGATAATCCGCTGGATTTTATGGCTGTGATTTCCAGGCAGGATAAACCACTGGGTTTTATGGCTATGATTTCCCCCTGCCCCTGGTGTGGTGGGATGTGCCTCGTGCTGGTGGCACCAGCTCCATCCTCACGGCATTCCCAGGTGGCTGAGCCCTCAGGTGCTCCCTGGAATTCAAACCTTTGCTGTCTGCATTTCCCTCCTCCTAAATCCTTGTTTTCCCAAGGATTTGGAAGCGCGAATCTCGTTTTTCCCGGGGCTGTAGCCTCAGCTCTGCCTGTGCTGACTCTGGATTTTCTGTGTGTCGCTGTTTTTGTGGCTCAGCTTCGTTGTTTCTGTTCAGGTCTTTCCAAAAGGACAGGAATAAGGGGCTGGAGCGTGTCCAGGGAAGGGAACGGAGCTGGGAAGGGTTTGGAGCACCAGGAGCAGCTGAGGGAGCTGGGAAAGGGGCTGAGCCTGGAGAAAAGGAGGCTCAGGGGGGACCTTGTGGCTCTGCACAAGTCCCTGACAGGAGGGGGCAGCCGGGGGGGGTCGGGCTGTGCTGGCAGGGAACAGGGACAGGAGGAGAGGGAACGGCCAGGGGAGGCTCAGGTTGGATATTAGGGATTTTTTTTCATGGAAAACGGTGCCCAGGAAGATTTGGAGTCCCCATCCCTGGAGGGATTTCAAAGCCCTGTGGAAGTGGCACTCGGGGACAGGGGTCAGAGGGGGCCTTGGCAGGGCTGGGGAATGATTGGACTCAAAGATCTTAAAAGTATTTTCCCTTTTTAACGCCTCCCTGGCAAATACAGGAGACAAACCCCTTGTTTTAGATAAAAAGCCCTGACCATGAACACTTGGACACTTCCAGGGATCCAGGGGCAGCCACAGCTTCTCTGGGAATTCTATTCCAGTGCCTCCCCACCCTCCCAGCCAGGAATTCCTTCCCAAAATCCAATTAAAACCTCTCTTCTTCTAATTTCCAACCATTCCTCTCCCAGCACTTTCTGTCCACGTGAAAAATTGTTCTCCTTCTTTTTACTGGCTCATTTGAAGGACCAGAAAGCTGCAAATGAGTGTTTGGATTTGCTGTGGGACCCTCCTGCAGCTTCCTGGGAATATTTACGGAGCAGGGACGAGATTGGGGCAGATCTCAGACACGTGGAGTGATCCCACAAGGAGTGTTTGTACACTGTCTCCAGACCTGAGCTCGGAATTAGCCAGAATTTGGGGAATTTCCACCACTCTGAGGTGGCCTGGCTGGGAACAGGGAATGTTATTTTGGGAGGAATGCCATGGAAACCGGGCAGAATCGCTGGAAAAATCTCTCCCAACTCTACCTGGTGTCTCTCAGATTTGTACTTTGGGGCTTGTGCAGAGGCTGAAACTCCAAACAAATCATTTCCCTCATCCCTCCTTTCCAGATTTTATGCCTCAAATTATTCCTCTTTAACTTCTTGCTCTCGTGGGACCGGATTTGCGATAAAGCTGGAATTTTTACCAGGCTCTGCAGCAGCTTTTTGATCTTCCCTGGTTTTTTTATTGTTTCACCTTCAGCCAGAGGCTGGTTGGGCTTTAGGATTCCGTAATTTGGGGAGCTTCCTGAGTTTTGTTTTCCAGAGTCCTTTGTCGTTCATTTTCCAGAGTCCTCTGCATTTCATTTTCCAGAATCCTTCATGGCACGGATAGAATACAAAAAAAAAGTGGAGCAGGCAGTGCATTCCTGTTTAAATATCTGCTGATCTCCCAGAAAAACCCATATCGTTTTCCAATCCTTCCATTCCTATGGATTTCCCATCCATTGGAAAATTGGTGGTATCCAGGGACACTTCATGGATTTCTGCTGTTGCTGGTGGTTCCTTAATGTTAATTGTAACTTTATTTCTGCTTGGTGAAGGCTTTTAATTCCAGTGGGGTGTGGAAAAGATGGAAAAAATGGAATATTTCAGTGGGAAGTGACCTACAATGATCATTTAGTCCAACTCCTTGAGCACATCAGGGCTGATAAAGGGTTAAAATATGTTTTTAAGGCCATTTCCCAACAGATTTGAGGCACCAACCACTCTGGGGAGCCTTTTCCATGGTTTTTTCACCCTCTCCATAAGGGAATATTTCCCTGTGTCCGGTGTAACAGTGGAAGACACATTCTCCTCCAGCAGGGTTTTATTTTGGACATGATTATGTGGGATTCTGACCAAAATAATCCAATTGTATCCCAACAAAAGGAATGGTTGTTTGTCCAGCATAGACCAGGCTGTATCCCAGATCTTGGCAGCCAGCGGGAAGGAGGAAAAAAGAGGATTTGGGAAGCACCAGAGCCAAAAATGCACCCTCAGCCTGTGCTGTGGTGGCACCTGAGGGCCAGCTCTGAGTGCCAGATCATCCTCAGCTGCCTGGGGCGTTATTGATCCACTAAATCAGGGCAGTTATCCATAGCCTTTGGAATTTGGGAAGCTGTGGTTGGCACTCAGAGATTTCCTTGCTCCTGCTGTGGTCGCTCAGCGTTTCCCGCGTGTCCTCCCAATCCCGGGACATTCCCTCTCTCTGGTGCTGTTCCAGACTCACCTGCTGGCTCATTCCTTGGGATTGACACCTTTTCCAACAGCCCGTGACAGCTGAACCCTTCGGAGCCTGATTGGTTGTGAAGGGTGAGGAGTTCCAGGGAAACGCGGTTGGAAAGTCAGACCTGTGGCCTGGGGTTCAACCTTTGGAGTGCTGGGAGCAGGAAAACGGGATTTAGGGCACTGAACACCCCACAAAGCTCTCAAGGAGAGAGATCTGTGCATGCCAGGGTTGGAGCTGGAGGCCAAGAGCAGGATCCAAGTGGTTCCAATGTCTTTGTAATTCCAGACGTGCTGGGAATGGTGCAGATTTGCCCAGGGTGTTTCACGCCTTGGATTTGCAGGTGGAAATCTTCGGACTCGGTTTTCGACCCCTTTTGAAGGATTTCCTCCAGGTGTTTTGTGGCTTTGAGGACATTAAAGGTTTGCTTTTCCATATTATCTCCCCCAACTGGCTTTGGCCATTCCCAGTTTGAAGGATGCCCACTGGTAGGAGCAGGACAAGGAAATGCCAGCAGGGGAATTTCCAGGCAGGAAAAGTCAGGGGTTTGGAAGAAATGTGTCACTGAACTGAAACACTGCACAGAAAACACACAAAGTGCTTTTCCCATGAGGTTTCCATGCGGGAACTGCTGAAGGAGGCAGAAATTCCCCTGATTTTCCACACCAGCAGCTTCACTGTGTGGTTGGAAAATCCCTCNCAAGGACAGGGAATTTTATTCCTGCCTCCAGCACGTGGAAGACTCCACGGAGATCCTGAGCTCAGTCCTGGCACTTGTATTCCAAAAAGACAGCTGGGGAATCATAAAAAGTGAACAAAAGGTCTGAAAATCTTTCCATAGGTGAGGCCCCTTCCAAGGCCTGAGCACCCTTTCCATGAGGAAATTCCTGCTGATGTCCAGCCTGAGCCTCCCCTGGCCCGGCCTGAGGCCGTTCCCTCTCCTCCTGTCCCTATTCCCTGCCAGCAGATCCCAACTCCCACCTTCCTACAAGTGCTGCCCATGGATTAAACTCCTCTCAATTCCCTGCTCACCTCTCGTTTTCCATAGTTCCATCCTTGTCCTGGGGCAATTCAGAGCTCAAAACACAAAACGTTTTCCACTTCTTGTTACTTTCCACCTTGTAATTATTTTCTCCAGTGAGGACATTTAACCTGGAGAGCTTTTTATTTCCATGTGCATTCAGAACAACTCAAAATATTCTTTTTTTTTTGCACCTGTCTTTAAATCCACGGAGGTCAAGCGATCTTGGCTGCCAAGAACTTGCTGACTCCACAGCTCCGAGTGCCTCAGTCAGCGAATTCCGCTGCTTTTGCTTTTCTTGCCTCTTGTTGAGTGGAACTGGGAGATTTTCAGGGTGGCACCACCACAAAAACAAAGGCAAAAAAAAATTCCTTTGAAAAGAAGTGGCTTGATCAGCTCCTTCTGTCTTTCCTGGGATGATGAAAGAGGAATTGTTGTTTTGGAGACACAAAGCTCAGCGTTTTTCCAAAGGGAGCGGCCTCAGGGAGGCATTCATTGGCTGAGGGTGAAAAGGTGGCTGGAAATGTTGTGGAGTTGGGTTGAAATAGGAGTTAATGACTCTTTCGAGGGTCCTGTTCCCATTAAGGAATTCCAGAATGGTTTGGGATGGGAGGGACCTTAAATCCCATCCCATTCCACCTCCTGCCATGGGCAGGGACACCTCCCACTATCCCAGGCTGCTCCAAGCCCCATCCAACCTGGCCTTGGACACTTCCCGGGATCCAGGGGCAGCCACAGCTGCTCTGGGGATTTCATCCCAGCCCCTCTCCACCTTCCCAGCCAGGAATTCCTTCCCAATATCCCACCTAAATCCACCCTTTTCCAGCTTAAAGCCATTCCCTGTGTCCTGTCCCTCCATGCCTTGTCCCCAGTCCCTCTCCAGCTCTCCTGGAGTCCCTTTAGGCCCTGGAAGGGGCTCTGAGCTCTCCCTGGAGCCTTCCTTTCTCCAGGTGAACAATCCCAATTCTCCCAGAGGTTTTCCATGCCTGGAATCATCTTTGTGGCCTCCTCTGCTCAAACCCAGAACATTTCAGATTGTGCTGACGAACCCCAAATGCATTTGGGGCAGGGTCTGATAAATGCAGGGATTAAAGGGTTAAATCCCATTCCAGTCTGGAGGAAAGGAGAATTCCTTTGTTATTCCTGCCCCTATAACGTGGCTCCAAGGGGCTCCGAGGTCTCCCTGGATCCTTCTCCAGGTGAACACCCCCAGCTCTCCCATCCAGGCTCCAAATTCCAGTTTTTTCCCGAACCAGTCCTGGATTCCATCCTTTCTCATGGCTTCTATTCCTCCCTGCTGAGCGGCTGCAATTTTGGGAAGGCCGTCCTCGTTTCGTGCATTGATTGCAAAGAAAAATCTCCCTGAAAAGTGCAGGAAAACCATAGAAATTTCCAGAGCCATAATTTAGGGAATTATCCAGCATCCTTGGGCAGCAGGAGGAATGCAGACCGTGTTTGTTGTGGTTCCTGTGCGTGTGGTTACCCTGGAAATAATTCTCACTTGGGGAGGGGAGAAAATCCAGCTTTAATTTAAAAACAGGATAAAAAAAATCCCAAATCCAAACCCTCCCGTGCCTACAGAAGGAATTTTTCTCTTTACATGTTGGATTTTTCTCTCCTTACCCATTCCCAGTGCACAGGAGTCCTCCATCCTCCCTCTCCTTCCTGGTCCATTTTGGGAAGGAGAGGAAAATTACTCTCACCTGGATTAATTTTGTTCCATACTTTGGGAATCACTGGGAAACACTGGAATTTCAGATATGGGTTTTTTCCTACAGGAATTCTTTACTGGAGAAGGACAGGAACACTTTCCACAAGTCCAGGTTGCTCTGGGCCCTCTCCAGCCTGGCCTTGGATATATCCAGGGATGGGCCATCCATGGATTTCTCTGGAAAATCTGGGCTGCCAGAGATGTATTATTTATTCCTGGAGACGCTGAGATTCCCAAAACCACTCTGAAACAATTCCTTAAATAGGAATTAAAATCCTAAATTTAATCATCAATGAGACATGAAATGGAATAAAGATTAAGAAATGCACCTTTGATTTAAATTCCTTTGTTTTTTTGGGGGGGAAGGGGTAAAATCCCAAAGCCATAATATAATATAATATTTTAAATCAACAAATTTATCATAAATCATAATATTTTAAATTAAATTATCACAGAATGGAATATTTCTATAATTCCATACATGGATCCCAACTTTGTCCTGGCAGGAAGATGTCAGAACCAGCTTTGGATGATTGGATTTTTCTGTCTTTTTTTTTTTGAGTGTAAAAAAATATTGGAAATGATCAACTTAATGGTGGAGACTCCATTGTCCTCCCGTTCCAGGAGGAGCAAGAATTATTGGAAATGCTTCAACAGTGATGCACTTGGAAGGAGCAGAATTTAGGAAACTTAGGGAAAATAAAGCTGGGAAAAATGGAGAGGAGCCTCAATTCCTCTGCATCCACCCATTCCTTCCTTCCCGCTGCCCAGGGAGGACCTTTCCCTGCAGGCTGCATTCCCAAGCTCCTGTTTTGGCCTTCTTTCCCAGGTATTTGTGCTGGATCAGCACTGAGCTGATCGATCCCACATCCAGCCTGCGATTCCCTGCAATTCCCGTGCTTGAAGGGAGTGATGCCTTGGGAAAAAACCAGCTGAGGCAGACTTTTCACACCAAGCTCGTGCAGCTCCTATTGGATGTTGCTCAAAGGAAAAATCCCAAGGATTTGCTTTCATGAAATTTCAACAAGTTTCGATTTGCTGATGGAATTGGCTGCTCCACATCCCTTTGTTTCAATCCCATTATTTCAGTTCTTCCACGATATTGGGAATTTATTTAGGGTTATACTGGTGTGGTATAAAGGGTGTTAAAGGTGTTGATTTTTCCAGCTCCTGATCCAGAGCTGAGGAGGATTTGCTCAAGAGGGAATCTCAAAGTAAGGGAGCAGAGGGAAGAAAGGGATTTTCTATGGATTCCTGGGATTATTACCCAAAACTGAAACCCAGGATGGGTCAGGCTGGAAATGACCACAGAGGGGTCACCTGGTCCCATTCCCTGCTCCAGCAGGGCCATCCCAGAGCATGGGAGTAAACTTGGGGAATATCCTCATCCCTGGAATGTCCCCATCCCTGGAGGGATTTCAAGGCCATGTGGATGTGGCACTTGGGGACAGGGATTAGTGGTGGCCTTGGCAGTGCTGGGAATGGTTGGACTCGATCCTAGAGGGCTTTTCCAACCTTAATAATTCTAGGACTGGATTTTGTGATTCCATGGATTTGGGGACAATGCTCCATGGGGAAAAAGGGATGATGGATTTAAAGTTGGGCAAGAGTTAAGGGGTTGCCTGAGGGAAATCTCCCTGTGGTCCTGTCACGGGTGGAGAGGGAGCTCCAAAGTTTTTTAGGGAAGCTCCCATTGAGTCGGGGGGTGTGGGGAGGATCCTTTTACTTCCTAAACTCCTTGGGGTCACCTGGGGGTGGCTGGATCCAATCCCAGCCAGCGGTTTGAGTTTTGCCACTTCATCCCACAGGTTTTAACCATGGCAAATTAGATCTATTTATATAAACATGAATTATTTATTCTGGGAAATGGTTAGACAAAAAAAATCTTAATTAGAGTTATTGAGTGCGCAGTCTAATAGAGTGCAATATAACAAAACAATTCTGTTAAAGCGATTTTATTGAAGGCAGCAAAAAGAAACAATTATTAAGTCAAGATTGATAAAACTCCCCCACACCAACACTCCTGGGCAGGGCTCTTTCTCTTAACCTCGAGGAGAATCCTCGGGGAGTGTCCCCTTCCCAAGGCAGGAATCTCCACACATTCCAAGGAGGAATGTGACAGGAGAACCTCCACTAATCAGGGTTTTTAACTTTGGGGTTGCTGGGCCAGACTGGTTTTACCCTAATCCCACACCAATCCTGGCTCACCGTGCCCCTCTCATCCCACCACTGACCGCTTTCCAAGCAGGGCATTGTCCAAGCTGCTTGACCACATTCCAAGGAAAGCATCCTGCTCCAGTTTCCAAGCTGTTGATGGCCAATTAAGAAGTGGATGAGTTTTGAGGACAAACTGAGCCAGCAGGAGCAGCTCCCAAGCCGAGATTTGCTCATTCCCACGGAAAATCCCATCAGTTTGGCCAAACCCCCTCCTTGCCTTTCAGCGGGAAGATTTATCCCAGTTAAAAGTGGCCACTTTCATTGGACTTAAAGCTCTTCCCAATCAGCAGGAGCTAAATAAAACATTTGGGATAAGCTAATAGGGGATTATCCCTAGGGAGTCTTGCAATGGCTTAGGAAAACTGGTTTAAAAATGAACCCTTAAATTAAAGCAGCAGCACTCCATAAATTGAGAAGCTCGGGATGGTGGGATGGGGAGGGATCAGCCACGGGGTGATGGATGCACAGAATATTTTAGGGAGAGATGAAATCCTTGGGAAAGACATCTCCCTCTTGTCTGAGGACATTCAGGGAATGTAAGCAGATTTTTAGGGATGTTTTGAGGTTAATTTCCGTCTCTCCCACCTTGAAAGATTCAAGGCACCCAATAAATGCTGCACTTTTAGCTGCCACCATTTTCAGGTGCGATTTTGAGTGCTTGAAATCATTTTGAAGAAAGAATTTGGGCAAATAAACCCCGTTGTTCTCATCCTCCAGCAATGTTTCCATTTAATAGCTATGTCCAATAAATTCTGGGAAAAGTTTCCAATTAATAAGTGATGTCCAGGCTCCCATATTACCCTGCCACGGAAAATTTAGGAATATATGGGCAATTTCCTCCTATTCTTCCCAGTTCCCATTAGCATATTAAGCTGCAATTATCATCTGCTCGTATTTCAAGCCTTCTGAAGTTTTTATCATGGAGCATGGAATTCTTTTCCATGATGCCTGTGGGAAAAAAAAAAAGGAAGATGATATTGAGTTTGAAGAGAGCTGAATCTGCGATTAAGGAATGAATATTTGGGAGTCTTGCATTAGGAAATGGCAGCTTTAACTCAGCGGGATAAGATTCCTTTTAAAAAAATGGGAAAGTGGTTCTTTTTAAAAAGTGGCTGATCTGGGTGATGGGTCTTTGTTAATTAAAATAAAAGATTTCTTGAATTTAATAGGCAGAAATAATTAATGTCAAGACAGCGTTGTGGGGAAAGAGAAGCTGTTGTTCCTCCAAAATTCCCAGTGATTTGCTAAGATGTTGGAAACGTTTGAACATAAAATGTTGAACATAAAATCATGGAATAGAATCATCATGGAATGGTTTGGGTTGGAAAGGACCTTGAGATCATCCCATTCCACCCCATCCCATGGGCAGGGACACCTTCCTCTATCCCAGGGTGCTCCAATCCCTGTCCAACCTTGGATTAAACTGGAATATCTAAATTATTTCTTCCCCCTCCCCAAACTTTTCCTGTCTCCAGCTCTTTGGGGTTCAAAGACTTTCAGCTTCAGAATTTGCAGCAATCCTTGATGGAATTCTCCTTGGGATCTCTGCAAACTAAAGAAGCCTCTGGAGGAGGGGATTTCTGGAGGAAATGGCCTCAGGTTGTGCCAGGAGAGGTTTAGATTGGATATGAGGAAAAATTCCTTCATGGAAAGGGTTGTCCAGCACTGGAAAATGCTGCCAGGGCCAGAAGGAGTCCCCATCCCTGGAAAGGTGGATGTGGCACTTGAGGACATGGTTTAGTGGTGCTGAGTTGATGGCAGTACTTGGTCTTGGAAGCCTTTTCCAGCCTCAGCCATTCCATGATTCCACGACAAATCACTGGAAAAAATTGAGGGACATAACTGTGACTCTCCACTACTTCCAATTCCTGTTTTTCCAGCGCTATTCCTGCTGCAGTAGTGGGACAAGAGCTGCCCTTTTCCCAAAAATGAAGGTAATTTAATCTGCAGATGCCACACCGCACAGAGGAGCTTTCCCAGTCCTTTTCCCAGAGAGGAAAGGGAATGGGAACAGAGTGAGGGCACGGCGGGATTCTGGCTGCAGTCTGCTCCCACTTCTCCTCAGAAATATCCCAGACATAAAACAGGGATGAGAAGAACAAGGCTGAAGGATTCCAGAGGAGCTGTAATGTTCTGTTCAAAGGGATTTGTGTTTGAATCCATTTCCTGGAAACCCTCCCCAAAACTACCAAGGAAATAAATTATCATTATGTTAATAAATAATGACAGTCTTTGGAAAGGGAAAAAAATAAGGAAGAAAATTCTCTTTTCCG
>VZTH01014359.1:0-10216 GCA_013397815.1 Aleadryas rufinucha | reverse complement strand
GAGGGGCTGTGACCCAAAATGGGTGTGAGGGGCTCCAGCACAAAATGTGTGTGAGGGGCTGTGACCCAAAATGTGTGTGAGGGGCTGTGACCCAAAATGTGTGTGAGGGGCTCTGACCCAAAATGTGTGTGAGGGGCTGTGACCCAAAATGGGTGTGAGGGACTAACACAAAATGTGTGAGGGACTCCAACCCAAAACGTGTGTGAGGGATGGAGCAGGACCTCTGTGTCCGCCCCTCTCCTGCTCAGGGATGGAACAAGGACAAAGCTGGGATTCTGGAGCTGCAAACCAACAGGAATCCGAGTGGAAGTGCAAACCCTGCTGGAAAAGCTCCAAACCCAGCCCTTACAGCACGGATGGTGCCGGAATCAGCTCAGGCCTGGCCGTGTTTCTGTCACCACATCCCTGAGCTGTTGCTGTGGCTGCTCCACGCGCAGATTCCCCGCTGGAATCCCCAAATCTCCAGCAGCTGAGGCCGTGTCCCAGAGCCAGACACTGGGGGCTGGACTGGGACAGGGCTTTAATCTCCCATCTGGGGGCTGGAATTGCCGTCCCTGCAGGCTCAGTCCTGCCAGGGGACGGGGACTGTGCCAGGAAAACACAACTGGGGCTGGATCTCCTTCCCTCGGGGCCTTGAGCAGCACAAGGAGGAGCCTGCAAGGGGCTCCAGGATAGCCAAAGCAGTGCTGCTTTTTCCTTTTTTAAATTAGAAATGACCCTGGTGAGGGATGGACGAAGCAGAGCATGGATGATGTGGGCTTGGGGAAGGCTGACAGGGAAGCTCTGAAGGTGTGGATGCCTGGGGATGGTTCCTGTCCAGTCAGGGGGTGCTGGAGGCTGTGCTGGGGCTCAGGAGGGGACAGGGGGGTGCTCTGCAGGGACTCTGCTCGGATTGGGGTGTTTGGCCCTTCCCTGCCTTTCTGGAGGAAGTGCTTTTCCTCCAGGAATGGTTTTGAGTGGGCTGGGGATTGTTGAGGTCAGAGTGTCCCTCCTGTCCCACCCTGAGCACTGGGGAGATGCCGGGACACCAAACCTGTCACACACCCCAGGGTCCCTGCGTGTGCTGGGGCACAGCTGCGGTGCCTGGAGGGCTCAGGATGCTCCTTCATGCCTGGAAAGAGGGATCCTGAGAACACAGGTACCCTGGGACCCCTCCCTACCCCAGTTTAAGGTCTTAAATTTAAGGATGAGAATGGAGAAGCAGAGAGAGGGACGTGCCACAGCAAGAGCTCCGCACCTTGAATTAAACTGAATTTATTTGAGCCCTGGGAGCGGGGAGCTGCTTATCTGTCTGGGAGAGGGTTAGTGTGGATCTGGGCTAATCAGGAACAGAAGGGAACAGGGATCAGGAGGAGGCAGGGAGGATCAAACCCTCCAAGGACAGGGAGCTGCTGCAGCTGCCAGAGGCCTCACCAGGACGATGAAAACCCCGATTCTGAGAGCACAAACCCTGCAGGAAGGGGAAACCTCTGGGCTGGGGCGGCTGGAATGGGCAGGAGAAAAAGCAGGGAAGAGGGAAGGGCCGGGCAGGAATGCAGCTCCTGTGACCCTCCAGAAGGAAGGGCTTGGTGCGAGCTCCTGCAGCTCTGGCAGCTCCTTAATCCCAAAAACGGCCCCAAAGCTGCTGAGGAGTGGAGGCTGTGTCCAGGTGCCCTGTTAGGAGCTGTCTGGGTTAAATGCTGATGTTCTCTGGTGGAAATCCAGCTCTGCAGCTGGGCATGGCAGGGTTTGGAATGCAGTTAAAGCGCTCTGGCTGCTGCGTGAGTGTGAGGGGGCAAAAGGGATAATTTCCAGTGGGGCAGTTGTAACTTGGAGCATCAATTTCCAGCGGGGCAGTTGTAATTTGGAGCATCGCTCTCCAGAGTACAAAATCAATGGCTCTTCCTTGAAGAGGAGCAGGCTGAAGTTTCCAGCTGGCAGAGGAAGGCAGCTTGGAGCTGCTCCCTGACGCTCCAGCAGAGCCCCGGGGCGGTGTGAGCACGGAAACAGCCCCCAATTCCATGGATAGCCCTGGATAAATGAGGATTGTTCGGTTTTATTGGATCACCACCCCTTCTCCCATTGCTGGGGAGATGTGGGACCCCCTTTCCCCATGAGGGAAAAGAGATCAATCCTCCCACTGCAGAGCTGGAGCCATAAATAAATGGTTTAATTGAGCAGGTACCCAACTGCCCTTGCAGGGCCTCCATCCCCTCAGCCAGCTGGGAGCAGCTTTGGAAACACCACCACAATCCAGGAATGGGCTTTTTTTCTGGGATAGGAGCTACTGCTATCTTTGGAAGACCAAAACCCACCCCCCAAAGCAGGAACTGTGTGGATAGTTTGGGGAATAATGGGAAGTTTCCCAACTGCTGTTGTGTGCTAGTTGGGCCCAGGAGAACGCCCACCACCTCCTGCAGCTGATTATGCAAATCTGGATAAATATATGAATACCTATTCCAACTTTTTATCCTCTGCAATCTAATGTCTCCCCTGACACAATACTCTCAAATTATCTTCAGTGAGTAATGACTTGCATTTAGCATTTTATACCAAACTGTCATATAGATCATTTTCTGTAATACTTTACATAAATTAGGGATCCTCCCCCACGGAATGTGTGCGGCTGCCGGAGAGGTTCCTGACGAGATTAAAAGTGCAAACAACACAATTCCGGTGTCATTTGGAAATCTGTGAAGGAATGAAGTGGGACACGTGGAGGTTCCAGTAAATTACCGTGCCATTAGGCAGAACCCTGCAGGGAGGCACTTGGCTCTCCCAAAATGTGATTGTTGCCCTCGGTGCCGCGGGGTCGTTATCCCGTTAATTGTTACTCCGTGGCTCTGTCTGGGAGCTGCTGAGCTCACCTGCTTGGCCGAGGCAGGTTTGGGGTTCCATGGGGAGGAGGGGATGGGCAGAGCACCCTGAGGGAGCTCCAGGGGCTGCGCTGGAGCAACTGGGAGCAGCTGTACTGGGCAAACTGGAGGTCCCACCCCTGCCGACACGAGCGCTTGCTGGGAATGGGACCCCACCAGCCGGTATTTTTCCCCAAACCAGCTAAATGTGGCTGAATCATATGTTCCTCTGAGAGGCAGTGGGATTTCTGTTTCCTGTAATTATCATTTCAGCAACTTCCAGCGCCAGGCTAAACTCCACTGCTCATTTTCCCCGCCGGGATCCGCGCTGCGCCGAGCGGGGGGCTCGCGCTGCCCCGGACCCCGCAGGGTTTGGGGCCACCACAGCCCCACCTGCAGCTGCCAGCGGCCCCACAGCCGGGTGCTTTCATTCCAGGTGCGTCAGGGCTCGTCAGGAGGCAGCGAAAAACACCTTTGTGTGCCTCAGTTTGGCACTGATGAATATTAAAGGCAGCAGTTCTCGCGTGCCTCTGCCTCCTGCGCTGCCATCCTTCCCCTGTCCCTGTCCCTGTCCCTGAACAGCTCCCCACTGCTGTCCCAGCAGCAGGAGGGTGTTTATTGCCTGCTCTGTCACCAGCACAGGTGATATTTCACAGGGACACCGCAGGTGCCATAAAAGGGGAGCTTTAGGAAACAAACAGGGCCAGGCCGCCCGAACCCTCCCCAGGGCGGCCGTGTTTGTTTTGCTTTCCCTGTTTTGCTTTCCCTGTTTATGTCGCTACAGGGGAAGAGATAAAAATTTTATATTGCTTTTAGCAGGAGATAAAAAGTGCTGTGAGTGTGACTGCTGTCCAGAGGCCAGGGAAAAGGGGGAAGGACAAGGGTTTTAGGAGGTGCAGCTGCAGGGGTTGGGATCCTGTCCTGCACCTCCAGGGGTTGGGATCGTGTCCTGCAGCTCCAGGGGTTGGGATCTTGTCCTGCAGCTCCAGGGGCTGGGATCCTGTCCTGCAGCTCCAGGGGTTGGGATTGTGTCCTGCAGCTCCAGGGGTTGGGATTGTGTCCTGCAGCTCCAGGGGCTGGGATCTTGTCCTGCACCTCCAGGGATTGGGATCCTGTCCTGCAGCTCCAGGGACTGGGATCTTGTCCTGCACCTCCAGGGATTGGGATCCTGTCCTGCAGCTCCAGGGGTTGGGATTGTGTCCTGCAGCTCCAGGGGTTGGGATTGTGTCCTGCAGCTCCAGGGGCTGGGATCTTGTCCTGCACCTCCAGGGATTGGGATCCTGTCCTGCAGCTCCAGGGACTGGGATCTTGTCCTGCACCTCCAGGGATTGGGATCCTGTCCTGCAGCTCCAGGGGTTGGGATTGTGTCCTGCAGCTCCAGGGGTTGGGATTGTGTCCTGCAGCTCCAGGGGCTGGGATCTTGTCCTGCACCTCCAGGGATTGGGATCCTGTCCTGCAGCTCCAGGGACTGGGATCTTGTCCTGCACCTCCAGGGATTGGGATCCTGTCCTGCAGCTCCAGGGGTTGGGATTGTGTCCTGCAGCTCCAGGGGTTGGGATTGTGTCCTGCAGCTCCAGGGGCTGGGATCTTGTCCTGCACCTCCAGGGATTGGGATCCTGTCCTGCAGCTCCAGGGACTGGGATCTTGTCCTGCACCTCCAGGGATTGGGATCCTGTCCTGCAGCTCCAGGGGTTGGGATCCTGTCCTGCAGCTCCAGGGACTGGGATTGTGTCCTGCAGCTCCAGGGGTTGGGATCCTGTCCTGCAGCTCCAGGGATTGGGATCCTGTCCTGCAGCAGGGACAAGGTGAATTTACCCTGGAATTCATTCCTCCCCTGGAATAACCCCTCTTCTCCCAGCTCAGTTCATATTTTATTAGCCCCATTTCCTGGCCAGGTTCAGCTGCAGCAGGGCCCACGGGGAGGGCAGAGCAGAGCAAATCCCTGACCCAGGGGCTGCAGCTCCAACAAATTGGTGTTTTCAGGCAGGAATCACCCAGCAGGCTCAGGTCAGTGGCAGCTGGTGCCTGCAGAGTGCAGGGGACACGGGGGCACTTCTGATTTCTGGTCAGGTTTGACACCCCCAGCTCCTCTCCCGCGTCAGCCTTTGGAACACAAAGTCCCTGCTCAGCGGGCTGGGGGCGAGGTTATCCAGACACAGCCACGAGCCACCATCAGGCTCCTCTTTGGCCTCCTTTTTATGGTTTTTTTTCTCTTCAAAATGCACTTTTCTCACTCCCCAAACGATGCCACTGCCAGTCAGAAAGTCGTGCTCAGGTCAGAATTCCCAGTCTTGAACCAAGAAGGAGTAGATGAGTAAGGCTCTGTCTATTCCAAACAAAACCAATTTAAAATCCACAGTTTCAAACTGAAATGGGATAAAAATGAGAAAGACGAGATTTGTTACTCAGTTACCCTCTGACATCAGAGCCACTCACAAAAGGAACCGTCCATTGTTGCCTTAAAACCCAGATTTGATCCAGTTTGTACTTGAGGATTTTTATTGTAATTACTGGAATTTCTCTGCCTCGCTCTTGAAGCTCCAGCCAGAGACCAGCAGGACCTCGTTAAGGATTGCTGAACAGGGGTTTTTTCCCTCATTTTGCTACTTCCCCACTGCTCCTTTTATTCCTTTTCCCTCTGGTGCTCGTCAGTTGTGTTGTGCATTGCCGAGCACAATAAGGGAGCACGTGGGGAGTCAAAAGTTCTCCTTGAAGCCTCCACAGCCCCGGATAATTCATGGATGGGATCTGCCAGCGAGCCCCGAGCCAGGCAAAGGCTTTGCTGCACTCTGGTTATTCCAGAGTAACCCTGGGATGCAGGGAATTCCAGACAGGGAGTCTTTAACCTCTGCCTGGAGGGGCACAGGAGCAATTCCCCTGGGCTGGGGGATGCTCCTGAGCTGTGGAAATCCCGTGGATGAGGGACATTCCCGCTGCTGTTCCCTCCTTTGGGCTGCTCCTCGCGCTGTGCTGGCCGAGAAACTCTCCCACGACCCCACAAGGAATCTCCACCTCCACCCTGGAATTCCAAATGGGATTTTTCCAGCGAAGCCGTTGCTGCCCCGTGAGCAGGTTGGGGTTGGGGTTGGGGTTGGGGTTGGGGTTGTGGTGTTTCATCCCAGGAAATAGGGGTTTAATCTGCTCTTGCAGCCGCTCCTTGCAAACCCAAAAGGCTGCTCCTCACCTCTGCAAAACTCCTCACAGCAGACTCCAGGCTTTGGGATTCAGATCCCAGCACTGGAAATTCTGGGTGTGCCTGACAATGAATTGTTGCTTGGTTGGGCTTTTCTGGGGTTTTGTTGGGGTTTTTTTCAAAGCTGGTTCTGAGTTCTCCTGAAATGAACTCCTGACCACAGAGCGCTTGGAAAGTCCAACCTCTGAGCATCTTTTTTTCCTCTCTCACCTCATTTTATGGCCAGATTTTATACCACCATAAGGAAAACTTATTAAATATTCACCATCCAGTGGGCATTATTTAAAAACCAGATCAAGGAGGAGGTGACCAGAATGGAAAATCCTCTCAGCCCTGTAAGAACCCCTGCAGCAGAACCTCTTCTCCTGCCCAAGCTGCTTAATTCAGACACGGGGATTTCATGGGGATTCTTTTTTTTCCCTCGATATTATTCTTAATTAGCCCTCAAAAAACGAGACAGAATGTGCCTTTTGGGGCTCAGCTCAGCCTAATTAACAGCGTATTCCACCAGATTTTGGGATATTATTGCACTGCTGCTTCTCCCCATAAGACACACATCCCTTGTTTGTGTAGTTAAGACTCCATAAAACCATAAAAAGGGCTGTGTTTTGAACTCCAGAGTTTTCATACCCCTTTTTAGTGCTGGAAATGGAGCAGCAGGGAGGTTTGGGCTGAGAGTCTGAGGCCATGGCAGGGAGCTGTGCCTGGAGATCCATTCCCAGGATCCTGGAGCGTTGAATCCCAACGGAAGGTGTTCATTTACCAAATTCCAAGCACAGCCTGGGTGGTATTCCAGCATTTTTTATTGACTCCTCTTCTGCTCCCGTTCACTAAATCCCTGCCTGATGGAGGATGATGGACGAGCTGAGGGCTGGGCTTTGGCAAAGGTGAAATTCATCTGTGCTGATTGATTCTGGTTTATTCTCCCCCCAGAGACCCAGCAGCTCCTGCTGTGCCTGGGGGTGTCCGAGCCCGGGGCACCCCGAGGCCTGGCAGGGTCTGGCCCTGCTGGGCTGGCTCAGGGTGGGCATTAGGGCAAGGCTCAGGTTTAATGTCCAGCCCAGAGCTAGGGCCAGTTCTGGATGTCCATAAATCCCAAGATTTGTGGTTTTGCTTCCTGACTTAAATAAGACAGAAAACTTCACACCAGAGGCGGGGGGCTGGCTGTTATTTCTGTGCTGGTGTGATTTATGGCTTGTGCTCAAATACCCAGCCCGATGTCACCTAAATGGTGGCTGAGAGCACCCAGAGTGTGACACTGCAGGGATTTGGGGTGGGGAGGCTCTAATCAGGTCGGGTTGTTTGTGTTTGATTAGATCCTGATGGTGAAAGGCGCCGCCTGTGCCCATGGGTTGCATTTCTCACAGGAGATGATGGAGTTGTGTGATGAGGAAAATGGCTTTAAAATGTCATAACAGTGCCCTGGGAAGGCCTGATGATGTTAATGACACCCAGGGCTTGTTTTCTGAACTCTCATTTTATTTTAGCACGTGGGCACGAGCAGAGACAGTCTCATTTTCACACTGAACGTGTCTCATTTGTACCTGTTGATTTCTCAAGATCCAGAATGAAAGATGTCTGAATGGAGTCTAAATGTTCTCACATCTTCTTAAAAGTCTATAAACCACACGTTAAGCACACGTGAGATCTATCACTGCCCTGTTCCTTGATGCTTTTAGATCTTTTTAGTGAGTCTTTTTTTATGGAAATGCAGATTTTTATCTCTGAGTTGTTTATCTCCTCCTCGTTTCCAGCATCAACCCTTGCCGTGATTTTGGCTATTTCCTGCAGCTCATGATTTCATAAATTCCTGTTCAGGCACTGCTGTTCCCTGCAAGACGAGATCAGAGCTGTCAGACTTGACAAATAAATCTTCAAGTCTTGGAACAAAAGGGCTCCGAGTCCCCGAGCAGGCTGCGAGCAGGGGTTAATAATGCTGCGAGAGGATGACTCAAGCAGCAGTGAAGTAACAAGTGATTTTATCATCCTGCAGATATGAAAAGGATATTGTTCACAGGGCACTGGAGCAGGGCTCTTGAATAATTCCACGCTCTTCCCAGAGCTTTTCCCACAACAGATGAGCAGAGGGTGGGGGCAGAGCCCGGCTGGGGCTGTTTGCTGAGCCCGAGGGGTTCTGAGGGGTCTCAGCGGGGCTGGCACATCCCAGAGGTGCTTCTCCTTCCCTCCCAGCGCTGGAATTCGCTCGGAGGGACAGTGTGAGGTGGAGGGGGAGCAGGTTTCCATCCCGGGGCAGTTCTGGGGATGGGGTAAATGAGGGATGGATGGATGGGAGCAGCTCGCTGGGACGGGCTGGGATGAGCTCTGGGTGCTCAGGGAGCATCTGTGACGGGCTGGGATGAGCTCTGGGTGTTCAGGGAGCGTCTGTGACGGGCTGGGATGAGCTCTGGGTGCTCAGGGAGCGTCTGTGACGGGCTGGGATGAGCTCTGGGTGTTCAGGGAGCGTCTGTGGGGGCGATCCCTGCTCAGCAGCCTGTCCCCGCCAAAGGCACGGCCCCAGCGACGTTCCCGAGGCTCTTTAGCATCAGTTGGCGTTCAGAAGTGAGACGAAACCCTCGGCACTTCGTTCTGCCTCCAAACAAAGCCCGGGGATGCCTTTGTCGCTGACAGGCCGTCTGAGCTGATGGGGAGGGCTCTGTACATTATTGATACCGCGCCTGTCGCCAGCGCGGCTCCTCTCCGCTCCCGGCTCCCGACACGAAACGCAGCAGCGTGTGCGGCCGTGGCAGAGCTGCTTCCCCGAGTGACAGAGTGCTGAGGGCTCCCAGCCCCGGGGCAGAGCTGGCACCCTTCGTTGGAGCTGTCTGTCTCCCCGAGCGCCGCGCGTACGGGGATCGCGCCGTGTCGTCTCACTCCGCTCCCTGCCGCGCTGATCAATGGCATCCAGCCGGGAAGCAGCGGGAATGTGAAGTTTTCCAGCACGGACACGTTGCAGGGTTCCGTCAGGGCAGCTCCCCGTGCTGCTGACCCCGAGGGGGAGGCGCAGGGAGGGGTGAGGCTGACTCCAGCTCTGCCTCGCGTGTCTGAGCCAAATCCCCGCTCAAGAGTTTTGCTCAGTGCAACTTCTTCAGCATGTGACCAGAGGGATGCAGGTAGCAGCCATGCCTACTGATCCAGAGATGGCTACAAAAGGGCAAAAGAGGTATTGTATTTGTCACTGCAAATACCTGCAAAACCAAAAAGGACCCAGGAGCACAAAATTAAGTCAATGATAAACAAAGATTTGTAAAGACAACTATTAAAAAAATAAAGGAGGAGGGATTGAAAGGAATGAGAGGATTGTCTTTACAGACAAGCTCTGGGCCTGCTGGTAGAAGGAATTAGCACTGAGAGATGAGAGGAAACAACGGGAAGGATTCCACTGATTGATGAATGGAAAAGAGATTTGCCTCTACAAACAGAATGTAGGTCTGCTGATAAATGAAATTGGATATTGAGAAACGAAAGAAACAACGGGAAAATCATAACATTCAATGAGAACTAAAAATACAGGGGGGTTGTGCATCAGAAGGGAACCTCAGGTATGAGGTGTTCTGGGGAGTCTGTACCTCTGGAGTACCTCAGGCAATGGGGAAAGAGAGAGGGAAATGTGGCCGGGAAATTGGGATAAAAAGGAGGCTGCGCCCTCCAAAAATCGGAGAGACCCCAGGGGAATGCCCTGTGGCATCTCCCTTTATTGGAATAATGTAATGGGACTCCTCTGTCTCCTTTTTGGACACAAACCTCTGGTGTTGGTGGATTAATTTTCCTGACAGTTCAATATTCTGTGGGGGTGGCAGCATTTGGGGGCTCAGACACCCCCGGGGTGCCATCCCCAGGTCCAGGCTGGGCAGAGAGGGGCTCAGCACAAGCTGTGAGCCAAGACTGTGCTCCAGTCTCATTGACTTTGTGAAAGCAGTCTGGGAGCTGCTCCGAGCTAAATCGGAGCCTCGGCGCTGCCACCGGCTGGGGGTTATTTTTAGCTGCTCTCACAGCACCGGGAAGGTTCCAGACGGGGTTTGGATGGTGCTGGAGGAGCTGAGCCAGCCTCACCTGCAGCAGCGAAGTGAGGGTGGGAGAGCACCGGGAAAACAGGGATGGGAATTCAGAGGGGTGTGAACACGCTGCTGCTTCACGTGGGGAATGGTGGAGTCGGGGAGATTGCTGGATCTGATGCCTCAGGTTTTAGCTT
>VZTH01014355.1:138653-160070 GCA_013397815.1 Aleadryas rufinucha | reverse complement strand
GGCTGCCTGGGTAGCGGCGGCACTACAGAGTGACTATTTGAGTTGGGTTAGTTTGGAAAAAGGAGAACATAAAGTTACATGGATCCTTTTACCCTTTAAGCATAGAATTAATTTTTCTCTCCATTTATAAAGCACTAAATTCCAGGGCCTCCTTTCAAGTCATGAATATTTTACCCAGAGCTCTCCCTGAGAGGGAGAGAAACAGCTTTTCAACCAGCTGGTGCAGGGTTATATTTGGCATATGGAGCCTGGATTCAGTTATTGACTTAGAAGCCCATAAATACCCCCTTAACAACAGTGCTGTGTGTAATACACATAGTTGGGGAACTCCTTAACACAGATTTCTAAGGTATCAGCCTGCTTGTCTATGAACAACACAATATACAACAAAGCAGAAGACTTGAATTTAGATCAGTTTGATAAAATCCTGGGGCTGGTGGAAGCTGGGGAGTCTTCAGCAATAAAATAAACTCTGGGAATTTGTTTAATGAAGAAGATAGCAAAACCCTTTTCACCACTCCTTTTAGAACTATTTTCAACACAGTTTGCATGGCGAATTAGTGGTAAACACTGAATTAATAGCACTGAGGAATGACATACACTTTCTGCAAGTCACATATACAGTACAACCAGCAACAATAAAAGTTTTTGAAACTGTTTTTTTCTGTTTTCTTTACAGCCTCAAGTTTTAGTATGATTTGGCTTCAACTAAATATTTTAATTTTTTTTCTTAATAAAGTAATTAAGATGATTCTTCAGGGTTACTCAATTCATTCTCCTTGTTAAAATTACTTTAAAAAATACTTTTAAATACATTTTGTAAATTCTTTTTCCATTTGCCTGAAAAAGAAAGGTCTGTATATGCTGAATAGTTCAATGCATGTGCTGCAAAGGCATGTAACAGCTGGGATCTATCACTGCCAAGTAATAATTAAACAAAGTTGGCAACAGAACTCTGGGAAAAATTTTGTATGCAAAACAGAACCATATATCTTTGTAGGAAATTTCTTGTGGGTGTGTAAAAAATGCATTCAGATGACTTTCTCTTCTTTATATTTAATATTTTATAATTATTTAATTTGATTAGTTACCAGAAATGAAGACATTTTCAATCAATTTAAAATGGGGAGGTTAAGTCTAAAAGTCATTAAAATAAGAAAGATTAGTCAAATAGCAGAATTCCCCAAAATCTGCCTTATGTAGAGATTTAGAACAAAACAGGACTTCTTAAGACTATTCATAATAAATAAATTCTGCTTAATTTCTAGGCTGACTAAAGTGTTGTGTAAATTTTATAACAGGCTTTGCTGAAAGGAAATATTGTAATTTTATTATGCTAAGTGTACACATATAATTTAGTATTTCAATCTGAATTCTGTCTCTAAGGGCGATGTACCTTGAGTCAGGCAAAACAAACTGGCATGGTAATCATGGTAATCATTTAAGAATGCTATAAAATGTATATTTTTACACTCTAAGCATTTATTTTTCATGGCCTTAGCTATAACCACTCATAGTATGAAAATCAGACATTCAGGATTTATTGGCAGGAATTCATTAAACACACTGTTATCTCCACATTTAGACACCCTGAAAGGAACACAGTTAGAAGTTAGTTACAGGTGACAAATATTTACAAGAAAATGAAAAATATTTCATTCTCATGTGAGAGAGGGAAATTAAACTCTGAAGAATCTGCTGTGAGTAATTTGGTCATATCTGGGTAGTAACTATAAACGTTATCGATACTACTTGGAACCACAGAGCTGGGCTCACTACACCAGTTCACCAGCCTCTGTTAAAGGTTGCTTCACTGGAACGGTTTGAACAAAGATACTTGAGAAGAACGCAGAATTTATGATAGTCAGATTTTATTACTTGATTAATTGCTGTTGGCAATGGATAAATCTGATCTGGAGTTGTGCTCACTCTTTTGGGGAAGCACTCAAGGATTCTCATGATGATATCCTATGTTCTTGACTATCATGCAAATTTTAGTCCTTTAGCCAACCTGTCTTAGAATATCTATTTATTAGGTACCAGCCAAATGTACTCTTCTTTAGTCAGAGATATTACACAGCACCTATGTCTGTGAATAAATTGAAAGCTTTCAATGCTCTGATTCTCAAATTATCTGTCCATCCACATAGTGGTAATCATTTTACATCAGCTTGTCTTTTTTACTTAATTACAGCTGAGTAACTGGAAGTCCTGGAATATTTACAGCAGCGATTTTATACTGTGGGTCTCTCATTTCCTTCTTTTGTCCTTTCCTTTACTGCTGATCATTTAGTCCTTCACCCAGTATGAGCTGTATCCACTCTTAGAAACTCTTAGCAATTGTCATAAAGCATACTTGCTTGCCATGCTTAGGTCTTAGTAGCATGGAGGTTTAATTTTTCAGTAGTCTTCTCTTATTGCCGCAATATAATAGGGAAAGGTGGATAATAAGTATAATCCCCTTTGAATTTAGAGCACTGGCAAGGTTAAAAGAAAACTTTCAGATTTCCAGGTTATTAATGTAGCAGTTTTGAGACTGGCTATGGTAATGGAGAAATTCTGTAGACTGTAGTGGCTGTATATCCCAACACTGGAGAGCTTGGAATACAGCTTGCAAGCTTTGTAGCCAGCTATGTGTTCTGCAAATGCATCACAGTGGAGTATCACAGTCTGTAAAGTATTGTACTTAAAGCTTCTATCTGCCACTAAGTATAAAAATGTTTCCTCAGGAAATGTAGCTGGTTATTATTGTGGGAATACAGTGGTCACTGAGGTGACATTATGTAGGAACTTTTCAATGCAGATCAATAGTGGCAATTCATTTGGATCCATATAAGATTTCCAGTGTTAGTCCATTAATGTTGAAAAAGAGTAATAGAAGACAGGATGTAGAAACAGAAGCAAAAGGAAGACAATGATAAAAGCAAACAAACTGCTATATATTAAAATGGAAAAGGAGAAGGAGGAGACAAACCATCTTACAATGTATAATTTACTTACATACATGGTAGGCTACCAAAGAATAGTCCTGATGTTTAAACAGAAGGTGTGTGCTGAGTTGTCTGATATGATAGTGATCCTGGGTGAGATCCTTAAAACAATTTTGACTACAAGTTTGGCATAAACACAGGTGAAGTAGCTAGACATAATTTTAAAACAAAAATGTGAAATTAAAAAAAAAAGATCCCCTCTCTGCAGTAAGATATACCCATACATCTTTTTACTACATAGAAGACACATATGGTCACCTCATGCTGTTATAGGTTAATTCCAGCAAGCATTGCAGCAAATGGAAGCAGGAATTATCAACAGTACAAAAGATATTGTAGCAAGAACTGGGGACTAAAAGCAAAAGCATGTCATTATCGTCCTGAAATCCTGGCATTCTTTCTATTAGTTACTATAACTTCATTGTAGGCAGATGACTCATATTTAATAGGGTTTCACAATTCTCATAAAAATTGTGAGTTATGTCCTGTTCACCTTTCTACTACCCAAATATTTGTGAACCTAACTAATATAGAACTTACAAGTATGGAGCCTTTGTGTAGGCACCATAAGGAACTTAAAATACTAAGAAAATAAGACGTATCAATATGTTTTATCTTAGACTAGTCATTAAAATTCAATAATCAGCTTATATGGTTGTTCATATCTAAGAGCAAACAGCCTTTAAAATGATCACCCAAATAAGCAATGTAGCAAGGATAGTACAGCAATGGAAGGTCATTGATACCAAAACTGGCCAGACAGAAACTTTCTAACACAGTTTAGAGTATTAGAAAGCAGGCATTCATTATTGTAGCATGCTGGTCACTCGGAGAGTACTTCCTCTAGTCAAGTGTCCCAAGTGTCAGGAAAACAGAGCTTTTATCATACAAACTGATTGTATAGTCATTAGCTATCCCTCCTTACTTGATGCATATATACTACTTTATTTTACGTAGTCACACCCCTTATTGGATATCCCTATATGGTTCTTTGGGGTCTTCTCTGGTGGTCTTCCACATCTGGTGTCTTTTTTAGGTGGCTGTTCCTTGACCTCCTCTTTTGAATAAACACAATATTGTTGTTTTGCATTATTTGTGCCTCGTCAGCCTTGCAAAGCTGAGCTGGCATCCTGCTTGCATTTTGTATGAATTCCTTTTTGTCAGCCTTATGTGTCCCTCCAAGGTTGTATTGTTCCCTTTGCTAGATAAGAATAAAAAAATATTATTCTGTTCTACTATCCTTATCACACAGACCTCCTGCTAATGAGAAACTAAGTTTCTCTTTATCATGTGACATGGCAAAGTGTTCATCACTTTTTATGCCTTCTGATTTTTAGAGAACTTAAAGCACTTTTAAATAATTTAATTAATCCATTAAAATAATGAAGTGTTAATTGATGAAAACAATGAAGTTTAATTTCACTTATTAAACCAGTTATGGAAGATGACAGAATTTATATTATCAAGCTGTAAGATGAAAACCATGACAGGAAGTTGGAAGACTATTAAAAAATAAAAAAGGAATTGTACCCCTTTCTCTTCAACTGACCTTATTTCCATGACTGTCAAAGGAATATTTACTGTTAATTTCAGTAGAGGAGAAATAATTAAAAAATATATCTTTGATCAATTCAGTGAAATCTTGATTACATCCAGAACTAGTTAGTAATAAATCAGAAAGAACAGAATTGTATTTTCACTCCAAGTGAAAATAATATTTAGATTGGTTTAGAATTACTGCAGCATTGTTGAATTAAATACCCATCTCTTGGTTTTAAGGCCCACTATGCTTAGTGGTAATTGGAAAAATATGTAGAAACATGGAAATCAGAGGAATTCAAGTGACTCCTGATCACTTTAGTCTCCTCAACATTTTTTCAAGGGTTATTTCAGTTGATGGAAAGATTACAGCATTCCTACTGCTTCATGGAAATTTCTGATAGGCTGTTTTGTACATACCTTGAAGTAGCCAGCCTAGTTATAGGATTTTGATTCTGATGAAATCCAATTGGATGCAAATTTTTTTTGATGCACAGTTTTGTGAACATAGAAACTGCTATTATGTGAACTGTTACAATGAGACGTTGCCTTGTCTGTGAAGCGCATAAGCCATGGAGCAACTTTTAAAAATAAAAACAAAACAAAAGCTCAACAGCTTTGCAAGGTATAGAGTGTTTCAGTCGAAGTACAGTGGACTCTTGTCTATATTTCTTCACTTTCAAGGACTGTGACTATGAAGCGTAAAGTAGTGACAGCAGTCACTTTCCATCTTGTTAGTGTAACTCATCATTACATGACAGAGCAGCAGCACTTCCTCCTGTAATGAGCTGTTGGTAGGGAATCTTTGCAGTACTGCAGTGGTACACAGGACTGACACTGACTGTGCCTTCCCTTCACAGCATCTGAGGAAGGCTGTATGGGAAGACATGAAAGAGCCTGTGAACTTGTCCATTTTCTATAAGATAACGGAAACTCTCCAACACGTAGGAGCTGTTTAAAACAAGGTCAAGACTCTGCAGAAGTAGCAGCTTAAAAGAAATATTTTATGACTACACACAACACTTAAAATATTAAAAATATCTTCTTACTTCTTTGGAGCACTGTAAAATTTTAAGGAAGAAATATCTATAATGTCAAAGTAAATAAAAGACGTGAATTGTTAGTAATTGGTATGTAAAACCAGCTTTGATTTTAATCCCAAATATTTGCAGAAGACAAAAAGTGTTTTTTTTCTTTCCATTGAAAGACAGTTTTCTCTTTAAGGGATTTTTCTCTTCCATGTTTTTGGAAGAATTTTAATATTTTGCACTCCATTAAGAACAGCCAATAAATAACACCTTCATACTGAAATATCAATATGGTTGTATATATGTTGTTAATTGTTGGAACAATAACTGTTAGGACTCTGAAAATTGACTTGGTGTCAATTCAATACTTGAATAAGAACATTAAGCATTACTTAAACTCCAGATACAAACTATCAGATGCATAGTCTATGCGACTGGATATACCTGCTACCTCCAGAGGACAGCATTTTTTTAAAATGTGTCTTGTTCCATAAGAGTTTAGTAAAGGGAGGTATCTAACCTCCTGCAAAATGCAGAAAAGTGAAGAAACACAAATCATAATTCTCTTGAACCTTTATGCTATATTTAGATAAATGTTTTTATTTCAAAATCACCCACAAAACTGCAGTGTCATAGAGTCATAAAATAAATATTCTTAATCCAACCCCTGGTCCTGCATAGAACACTCCATGAGTCACACCATGTGCCTGAGAGTGTTATCCAAAGCATCCTTGAACTCTGTCAGGCTGGTGCTGTGACAACGTCTCTGTGGAGCCTATTCCAGTGCCTGACCACCCTCTGGATGAAGAACCTTTTCCTGATATCCAACCTAAACCTCCCCTGACACAACTTCAGGCCATTCCCTTGGGTCCTGTCACTGGTCACCACAGAGAAAAGATCCTCTCCTCTTCCTCTCACAAGAAAGTTGTAGCCTACAATGAGGTCAAATGACCTCATCTGCTCCTCGTACAATTTCTTTTCTAAGTCTTTCACTGCTGTCATAACCCTTCTTTGGATGCTCTTTAACTGTTTTATGTCCTTCATATGTCATGACATCCAAAACTGCACAGTGTCTTCCTTCTATATTCTACTTGCTAGATTATTGTGTGTTTATAACCTGTGGGATGTAATTGAAGGACTATATTTCCCTGTAGCAATTTACCTTGTAAATTTTTATAAACTCATTCTTTAGACTCCTGCACTTTGAATCAAAAAAGTTTACTTTTCTCATAATTTGCTGAAAAGGACAAATAAGCCCAAAGGAGCCAAATCTACAGTGATTATGCTAGTTTTTTATTTTGATATTCTTTCCTTACTTTTGGACTATATGATGCCCCAATGACTTTGCATTCTTCACTACAACCTGAAGTATATTGGGAATTCATAGGTTTTAACTCTTTATTTTCAGAATTAAATCATGAGTAATTGAGTGTTTATTGAGTGGCCTTATATCACTTTCACAAGATATATTGGCATGGATTCTAGACTTCCAATATTTATAGGCCTTACCATATATTGCATATCTTTCTTGTTGTTCTAAAGACTTCTTAAAGTCTTTAGAATTGTTCCTCTGAAGCAGACATGTTTTTTTCTATATGCCTTGGTGGTATCATAAAAATTCAGATATTAAATGTACATTTCAACAGAAAAATTAGACATATCCTAAAATAAATAGTCTGTGTGAGAAAAAAATTACCATGCAAATAGAATGTAAATAAACAGAAGAGAGAAAGGAACTATGGAAGACTGAGCTTATAAAATGGAAAAAGTAGGTCATAGAGAGCAAAAAGAATAGACACTGGCTTTATCTGATAGGATTTCTTATAATTTATTTAGTTTATAATTTATTTACAACAGCATTCATGCATCAAAGATGGTATAGACTTGTTAAAAAATGGATGGAGAGTTGATCTGCTTGCACTCCAGAAACTGTGTTAGAAGATCATTTGAACATCCTAATCATTGCATTAGCTGCTATGTTGTGATCTGTGAGAAAAAGAACTTTTTCAAAGTAGTAAGTAGGGAAAAATGAGTTGAGATGATGTGGGAAAGGGACATTCCACTGAGCTACCATGTCCCTTGGATCACTTTTTGATTCTGAGCAGCATTACTGACCAGTGACAAAGTTACAAATTATATGAACCAGAGAATAATAAAATCTTTGGTTGCCAGATGTTTGTTTCTACACTAAACCTGTGCTATTACAAACATATTTTAGAATTTTTTTTAATATTGCTTTAATGGACCCTAGTTCAGCCAAGCACTTTAAGCAGACACAAATCCTTTTGATGGCAAGAGTACTTGATTATATGCTAACAATTAAGTATATACTTGAATGTTTTTCCTGCCAGTGCTAAGGATTGTGCCATTACCTGTGGTAGGAAAGATATGACTGCAGATAACTCTGAAATGAAGTTCCAAATTTTAAGTGTATCAGATGACTGGAATTTTTATCTTTTCATTAATATTTCGATTTTAAATTTAAGTCTGTTTTACCTGAAGTGTTCTAATGTCCACAAAATACACAGTTATGGTCACAAGTCAAATTACAGTGTTCTATTGAGCAGTCAAGAATTTCCTTCATGAGAATGTTTCTGGAATAAAATCAGGAGACACACACAATAAAGAGAGGTTGTTGTAGTGAAAAAATGTTACTAAAATGGCTTATTTTTTAAATATTGAAATTGAAGATATTTGGAACATTGCTTGAGTCAAATACAAGATTCCTAAACATATTACTGCTATCTGACCCTAACCATAGTTACATTCCTTGTAAATAGCTTGAAAGTTACATTGCAATGCTTGGCCAGTAAACAGGAAACAATCAATTGTACAAATAACAGTATGATGTTTTCCCAAAAAAATCAAACAATTTCTTTCAATTTTAACATTGTCTGTGCTATTTTAAAGATAAATGGTAGCTAAGATGCAGGAAATCATATCCATTTCCTTTTTGGTGCAGCCAAAAAACTGCAGTAGCAACACCACAGCTTGTCATCAGCCAAATTGCTCTTCTAAATCTGGCTGCTTATCTAGAATCAGTTTGCAGTTGCTCAGTCCTTTGATTACTATTCTCAGCATTAAGGAAAGCAAAGAAATTAACATTATTCTTATTTGATGCCTCATGTAAAAGGAAGACCCAGATCGGCATCTTCAAGTTCAGAGGAAAAAGGAGGCCATTCAGGAAAAAACAGATGGAGAAGACACAAGCAAGCTGTCCTAGCCGAATCTGCATCCTCCCTAGTGAAGTATCTTTCAGATTATTACTGAAAACTTTTTTTCAGATCAGCATGGGAATTTTAAATGTAGCAATCTGATATATAAGGTGGTGATGAAATCCAGCCCAGAGCACCACACAGACTACTAAGTTTAGGTTTTCTTCTAAAAGGTTATTCATCAAGAAAGATCTAACACTTTGTATGTGGTCTGAACAGTAATATGGTCTGTGTTAAGAACAAAACATTTGTTCTTAACACAGACCATATGTGTTAAGAACCAAACATTTACTGAGGCAGTAAGAAAGGTGAGCAACAATGCACCCCTACAGTGATCAACGACAAGAAACGGGATTGTAAGTGATGCCATGGCTCTGGTGGACTGACAGGGACACTTAAAGTCTGGGGTCATTTGACACCAACAGTCAATCATGCAAAAATTTTTTGAATGCAGGTAGGAGCTGTGCAGCCTCTTGGCTCTACTGAAAGTAGTGTGATTAAGGAATTGTTTGTACTTTAAGTGAGCAATGTGGGCAGCATCTTGTCTCTGTTGACAATGTCAGTCTGTGGACTAGGTGTCAGAAGAACTGTGCTGGCTGTCTGTCTATGCTGCTGACACTGATCCAGGGAGGGTGTGGGAAGACAGGGTGTCAAAATGTTAGATGTTATACATTGTTAATACAATATTTATGTGTGCTCCACGGCTTCGCTTAAACGGCTTATATATGTCATTGCTTATCCTCATTCAGGTTATACAGAGATACATGCATAAATCGTGTTACTGAATATCAGAGCTCTACTTTCAAGATAAGGAATCAGACCTGTCCATTTTACTTCAATTATTGTCTCATTCAATTACCAACTGGCAAGGAAAATAGTTTTTAGTATTTATAGAAGGGAAACTTGCACCTGCCTTCAGATGTTGCTTGTTGTAACAAAAGAGAAAACATAAAGGTCACATTGCTGAATGCTTCCTTGCTCTCCATAGTATGTGTTTTATTCTAATTGACTTGTCTTCCACAAAATGCATACACAGGGAGTGTATGCATTTTTGATCTCTTTATCAAGGCATCTTCATTAAAGTTTCTCATTTTAAGCTAGTTTACTCCAGCAGGATACAATCACAACTCTTTAACATACATTGCTGCTGTTTCAAATGATTTCTCACAGCTTACCCTTTCAATAATTGTGAATTATAAATTAAACCTAATAGATATTGAACTTCACTCTTTTTCTCATTATTTTCTCAGACAATAGCCTACAACATTTTTCATTACAAATAATTGGTTGGGAATCTTGTTTTTATTATCATCTTAGTATTTTATCCATATTTTCAGCATAATACATTTATTTTGTGCATCTTTTTTTCACCATAGCATAAATGTTTTACTTTTGTTTGGCATTTGCTCTACTACTTCCTACTGCAGGATTGTTTTTCCGTGCCTTCCTACACCTTGTATATTACCCCTACAAGTGAGTAAAATAATCCCTTCCATTGTTTTTTCTTCTTCATACTGGTCAGAAAAGCTCCTTTAGGAGTATACATTCCTCACAGACCCTTTTCTCATTTTTGTTTTGTGTTTAAAAAATCAACAGTTGTGATTATCCACTAATAGCTGACAAAGTTAGAAAAACTTGTGTAATTTAGAGAAAGATGCAACACCTAGGACCATCTTACTTAAATTTCAAAATCAGGATTGCAAAAGAGTGGTAACTTTTTGAGCTTTGGGGTTTTCTTCTTCTCTGTCAAAGTAGTTCAATTTCAATAGTTTAGGTGAATGAGAAATTGAAAGCATACACTTTTATCTTATTATTTTAAAGTTTGTGAAAAATCTGTGCCAGCACATGCAAATGCTTTAATTACATTTTAAAATCTGATTTGGTTTATAATTTTAAACAAAGAATACAAATTTTTTATACCCAAAAATGAAATAAAGTAAGCTAAATATTTTTTTTCTTATAGTTAAAACCAAAAAGGTTCACAAACAGATAATCTTCTGCAAATATTGTCTTCATTTTAAAAAGAATTCACTTTAGTCATGCATTTATTTTAGTGGTGTACTGAAAAAAAATCTAAACAATTATTTTCATTCTCTAAAAGTCATCCCTCAGACACATACACATTATCTTTTCATCTTTATTGTACTTAAAGGGTTTGTTACCTTCATCTTGTTTGATTATTTGTAATTAAGTTACATCATTCTAAAACCACAGCAAATGTACTCAATGATTGCAATAAATGATTCCTCCACAAACCTTAGACAGGAAAAAAGCTCTTGTATTAGTTTAAATTCTTCATAGTAAATAATTCAAGATTTTTTCACAATAGAGAAAATATTCTGTAATCTGCCAAATCTTACATCCAATGGCTAACATACACATAATGAATAATTAACTCCTAGATGTTTGAGTAGTCATGACATTGATACATTTGCTCAAAACCGTAATGATTAGGAATCCTAAATCCGAAAATGTTTTTTATTATTACTGCCACTTACTAAGTAGCTCTCAACAGAGAACCCATAAAGAAATTAATGCAAATAACAGATTTTTAAGGTAATATTAAAAAAAAGAAAAAGCACCATAGTTGTCACTGCACTGACTTAAATATTCCAGAATTAAAACCAAAACCCAATTCCTACAGTAAATGAAAGCAGGGAAGAATTGAGACAGGAGTATGCTACAAGAGTAACCTTACTGATATTTGCATCTTTATCTTTTGGTTTTATGTGTTGATATTTGAACAAATGGGCAGATATGCATTTAAATGCTTGCTAATTTACTTGACTTTTTCCTGCACAGATATTTTTAGGTTTTATTTATTTATTTATTTATGTTTCACTTTATCTTTTCAGCATGAGATGCCTTAGATAACTCTGCTTCTCCTTGATATCTTGCAATATTTGCAGTGCTCATAACTCCTGTAGATTAGGCATTAAGCCCTGGACAGCTGAAGTTATAGCTGCCTTATGTTGAGTAGATCAAAATTCAGGCTACCAAATTATAAAGATAATGAAAGAAAACGTAGTTTCAATACACAAACCATTGGGTTTCCTGACCAGTCAGAAAAAGCCAAAGGTTTTGCCAATGAAATATTGATTGTTGCCAGTCCTATGACAGTGGCATCACTTAAAGCAGTGTAAATAAGCAGCAGCTCCAGGGTCAAACTCACCAATATTGAAACATGGATGTCACAGACATTGATCTGGGACTCATTAGGGTGCAGACTGAACATTACTGTGCAATCGTGCTAGTGAGATGGATCACCATTTGCAGATGGAACATGCAGAGCGATTTTACTGTCTTTTCCTGAGAAACGTAGGTGGTTTTCCAGCAACAGAGAGATTTGTGGGTACACAAATCAAACCTATTATGGAAAGGACATTTGTCTTGGAGCTTCAAGTTGCTTTCACTGACTCTTTGATGATAAAACCTGAAGCAAGATAGCGGCAATGTGGTTGCATTTTCTATCTGCAAAGCTAGAAATTGTAGCACAAAGCTGGGATTTGGGTAGACTTTGCTCCTTTCCATAATTGCTGTTAGGATACTGTTTCTGTGGCATGAGGGCTTTCAGGAATTCATAGGTAAGATAACTCCTGAACGCTCAAAGGTTATTGTGGAGAGTTAGCATTACTAACTTATTCCTACTGATTACACAAAAAGAAAATGGCCCCAGACTACTCTGGAAGAATGTAGGGATGCATGAGACAAAATATTGCAAACCAGTCCTCTGAGAAACCTGTAAGAGTGAAGAAATATTGAAGATTAGCCAAAAGGCAAAACCTAAATGACAGTCTCAGTGAAGACAAGAATTTACTAGCAGGATGGCCCACATCTGTTACAAGGGGCACAGCAGACTACACTCTAATTTCTAATTTGGATGACCATATGAGGGAAGCAGCCTTTACATCATCAAGTGAATTAAATATTCACCTTACTCAGAATATTCCTGAATTTGTGGCATTTCTAAATTTTTTTTTCTTTCTGATACAGCTCATAGCTCCTTGCAAACATGCCATAGATAGCCTGAGGGAGTTCTTTATTGAATCTTTGACTACAGAAAACAATTCATTCCCAACAGAAAAAAGTAATAGCCTGCCTGATATTCAAGAAATGCACTTCTGCAAGAAAGCCAAATCTTGACTGCTGTATTTCAACCTAGAATGTTCAAACCGATTACGCTGGAACTGATACAAAATATTCAATAATTAATTTCTATACAATCCTTATGGTTTTGGAGCTTTTAGTCTTTGACTTAAACTATGGTAACAAGTCTCATGATGACTAATTTAAACTAATTACTTCTTAGAACAAATTAAAGAGGGCGATTTGGGAGGGGGAAATAAAAAAATAAATCCCTTCTGTAGAATATGTGAGTGGGTGTATTGTGCCTGAGCAGCTGTGTTGCTAAGTACTGTGAATGCTCTCTGTGATCTTACAATTCTAAAAATTCTGAACAACATACTCATACATGTAATTGGAACCCCCTCTGCATGAAGTTGAGGATTTATACACAGTTGTTTTGCTGTTCCATCATGAATTCATTTAATTTAATCATTGCTTTCTAGAACAGGTCACTGGAAAGCAAGAAAACTCTCCAAACATTAAACAAACAAACAAACAAAAAACCAACGAAAAACCAAAAAAACCCCAAAAACAACAAAAAAGCCCCATCAAAAATTTAAGGGTGTAGGTAGATGATTTAGATAAAAGCAATTTTTTCAATTCCTTTTTTTTTCAGAAAAGATAATCAAACACTTCAAAGTCTTCCTATTATTGTCTTTTCTCCTGATCTGTTCTAAAAGTGAATCTTTTTTTTTGGCCCCGATATTGAATTTTATATATATATGGGTATATTTAAAAGGCATCACTCTTCAGCTGAATATCTGCCTGAATGACAAGATCCATTAAAAGATTCTAAATCATGTGCCATCATTCCAAATTTTTGAGACATTCTCAAATAATCATGTTTTTCTTTAAAATAAATAATGAAAATTATGAAATTGGAATAAAAGCCCAAACGTAATAGTACTTTACTGGGGATTTTTATTTTATTTTAGATCAAATTCCATATGTTTATACATACATCACTAGAAAATGCCTCCTACCTAACATTATCACAGAGCAAATTTTGAAATAATAAGCCTCACAGTTAAGAAATGAGCATATAAATTATCAATGTCAACACTGTCTAATGAAGCAAACCAGAAAAAAAAATACGGAATTATTGGAATAAGAGGTGGATTTTTTTTTTTTTTATTGTATGCCTGCTTATCTTCACTGACTTGTTTAAGCAAAATTTTTATTATGTTCTTCATTTATTTTATATTCCATGACAGCATAGATCACTGGTAGCAAAAATCAAAAGAAGCTCTGGTTTTAGCTAGATTTGTTGAATTCATAATTTACTATATCCTATTAATTTTGCATAAGAACCTTCTATATATCTTATGCATGGGCATGTTAAGACCAAGTTTTCTGTCTTGTCTGGTCTTTTCATATGACAAAAGATGCTCCAGCTCTATGTTTTTTGAGGTAGGCTGTTTTTATACTTCATTATCTCTTTCAGCACAACTTGTGCTTGTACAGAATTCTGACATTGGGACTCAAGTATTTCTTCTTAAGTGTCTTCAACATTCTTTTATCCTTCTATCTTCATACTCTTCAGGTTCTTAGTCATTCAACTCCAAATTGTTCATGGCAGTATAAAATCAAATGGGATGTTGTGCTCACAATCACTATATTGTATATAGTTTTGGTTCAATACTGAAATAATAGATGTGAAATAGTATAGAAGCTATTTCATACATTTTAAACAAATATTTTTATTATTTTAATCATAACATTTTATCAAATACTACTGATACTACTGACATTGATAATACTACACTTCAAAATATTTAACTCAGATTGGGAATCAAGAGGTACAGAAAGCCTTACAAGTCCTGTGTTTTTAGGACTGTATTTTACAAGAGTAAGGGTCATTGTGATTACTTAGGCTCATGTATTTACTTTAGTGGAACCCAGGAACAAAAACACATGAGACATTCATGTGATATAACTGCAGAGTTGTACCAAATTCATTAGGAATTAATTTATTCTTATAGTTACCTCTCAATGTCACTCCAAAGAAGATTCTTACTTCTCAATAGGTCATACTCATGTATACTTGGTGTTAATGAAAACCCTAAGGACACCTATGGCACTGCACAGTTTCTGCTATTGTTGCGTACTCCCTTCCATTTGAATGTTCCTTTTTGAAGCAGTGCTTGACTTTATAATAACAGTCATTTGTTAGTGTGTGCATGCACATATTTTACAGCTAAGCTTTAATCACTTTCGAGGCTATGTTTTTGTTTACTGGTCTTCAGAAATTAATCACTGCTGGTTCATTGTTAAGAGAAAAATGAGGCATTGATGAAGTGGCAACAATTTGTGTTCTGTGTATAAAAATCAGTTTATGCAGAACTAAATCAAGGACTTAAAAGATATTATTCAGACAAGCTCCTTTCCTACTTTGCATTGCAAATGGTGGTGGTTAAAGGTGCAGTAATTATCTCTTGGTAATATCAAAAGAGGGGAACACTTCAATAAATATTTGAAAAACTGTTAATCTATCTGCATGAATAGACCTAGTGCAATCTTCAAGAAATACTGACTAAACAAGGCAGCCCAGATTTCTACTTTTTTTTTTTACTGTGATTATAAGAGAATGATACTCTATCTTCTGTGAGAGAAGTGACAGTTAAAAGTTTCTATCCTGTTTGGCGTGGGAGTAGGACTGTGTATATAGAAGAGTTTAAACTCCATATACTTAAAAATGCTGGTAATAGTAAATCAGGACAAGAGATATTTGTGTTAGAAAGGAAGAAGACAGGTGTAAGTGTTGGTCTTTATCTGCTTCAGAATTTATATATTTCAAACATGTCATAAGCAGAAAAGAAGAAGAAGAAGAAAAAATCTCTGGATGTCGTTCTCAGAAGAGTCACTTCAGAAAATCAGAAAATTGACTTCTCCTTCAAATTCCATAACACTATTGTTCCAGCAGGCTCAAACAAAAATGTTTGGAAATCAATTTTGTTTATTAAATAAAGGAAAAAGTCCTCTCAGCCAGTTTGTTTATTCATTGTCCTAGAAGCATGTCCCAGAAGCCTGCAGTCAGCTCTCTTTTGGTGGTAGCACTGGAGATAAGGATCTTGCTTCAGTTTTTAACAATAAAAAGCCAGGGGGAAACAGAAAATTGATACAAGACAGAGAGAGTACTGAAATTAAAAAAAAAAAATGCTGGAAGATTCTGGCTAGTTCAACAGATTTTTTTTTAGACTGCACATCTGAAAAATTATGTGTGTGGTGTCACTACTATTGTTCGCTCCCAGAAAGTAATCTAAGAATTTTGTCTTGTTTCCTACTGGTATTGGGAGCACCTTTATCTCTCTTAAGCTCATACCCTTTCCTGGATGTCCCTCTAGGATCTGCACCAAGCTGAACACAATTTTAGTCCCTTAAATAAGCTATTTGTGAAAGTCAGGCATTCTAGCTTCCAGTGACAGGGGATGCTAGGTGAATTAGTCACTACATCTTCCATCTGTTTATGCTGCATCAATGTTTCTATGCCAGATATTTTTTTAACCGAGACAAAATGACAGTTCTGTGATTGTATCTTTCATTTTCCTCTGAGCAGGGAAGTAAACAGACTAATTACATGGAAGAATATTGAAATAGTCAGTTGGATAATTTCTTTAATTTTTAATGTTAATTTTCACTAAATGAAGAATTAAGCAATAATAATAATTGAAAAATCCCACAATCAACCCCTTCCCCCAAAAACTTAAGAAAACCTAGCTTCTCCTAAAAAATACCCAGAAGTAAAAGATACAGCATTCTAGAGAAGATATTAAAATATTTTCAACAATTTTCCTCAGTATCTTTTCCTAAAATTCTGGTAACTCCATCAGTATGGTAATAGACTACTTGCTTCTGCCTGAACCCACAAGTAGTAACAGAATTCATTGTACCCACAGGTAATTTTCCTCTTCTACCTGCACTTACAAGAAGCAGTATTTCTCCACATTTGCAGTACATTCATCATTTTTCACAAAATCACTTCAGGATTACGTCCCTCCATGCAGTAAAATAAAAAATGCTCCACTCTCAAGACTGTTGGATAGACAGATAAGAATCCCGACTAGAGAACGGCAAAGTGGAATACAAGGGGTCATTTAGGTGGGGACTAAATGGCTGCTAAGGGCTGTTGCAGGGATCAGTGCCCTGTTGGAGTGAACACTGTAGATACATGTATAGCATGACATTTTCTCCAGCTGAATTTGCAACCTAAACAGACAAAGTATAAAGTGAACATAAGGGTAATGCCCTGGTTTTGTTTACTTCTTAAAATAACTTCCCATACTAGTTCCTGTAGAACTGAGCTCATGCTCCAGATCTTGCCTAACACAGGATCTGCAATTCTGTCTGATCCTCGTGGGAGGGACTGTGTAGGAAGAGAATACCATTACAATCTTTTTCTCTTCTTTGGTAGCAATGCCAGTCAGAGTCTGGCCCAGGGCCTATTCTGAGGGAAGAACAGCCTTGGGATCTGGCTTGCTAAAATCATTAGTCTTCTTGGTCACATTCCATACATATCTGTAAAATAAAACTGATGAAAGTACTGTAGAATTTCTTGCCAGGACCCCATGGGAATATCTGGGGGCATTTTGAAGTTGCGTAATGAAAAATGCTACAGGGGGAACAGATAAATTGTGAGCAAGAAGGCAATAGTACTGTTAGCCGAAGTCAAGTGACTCAGCTGTGATGGTTTTTCTTTTTTACTGGGTAACTAAAGCAATAATATCTATATGAAAAACAGAGACCTGAAAACAGAGTCACAACAGTGTTTTACAGCTGTCTTGGACTTGCTTGGACTTCAAATGGTGTTGTATTTCACTGTTTGCCTGTCATGGTGCAGAGAGAACCATCTGGTTGTAATTAGTAGCTATATGTGCTTCGGTTACTAATAATAGTCCTAGGTGCCTTAAAGGGCTTCGTGGTTTTAGTTCACAACTGTCCAGATTTATCTCTGGTGAAAGACCTCTGCTCCTTATCCTCTCTTTGTTTTGGTAAGTCATACCACAGAATAAATGAACAAGCAGAAACATGTTATAATTGATTCAGTTACTGCTTCAGAATCTACAGGACAGTGCATGCACTCATATGTGAAAATATACATGAATAATTACAGATTTACAAATAAAATAAACAGTTCTGTATTTATACTTACGTATAAAGAGATGTAACAAGGAACTCAATAGAGGAAAAAATGATGGCACTTTGGCCAGCGGGATCTAATGAAAACAAAATAGGTTGCTTTAGAATTAGTGTTTTGCAACAACAGAGTGATGTTGAAATTGGAATTATAGTGAATAAGGTGTAACTGAAAAGCATGCAATAAATTTGGTTTTACTAATGAAATAAACATGGCAAGTGGGAAGGGCATTCAAAAGCTGGTTAATAAATAGCAGCAGGAATACTATCTCTGTGGAGCATTAATAGATGATTTAAGGCAGTAGAGAAACTGAAAGTTTTCTACATTAAAATAAAGAGATGGACCTTTTAAAAATTCCTCTATGTTTTAAAATCAAAGAAGTCTATACAGACCTTTTTAAAATTGCTATACTCTTTAAGATCAAAGAAGTCTATGTAGCCCTTTCTAAAATTCTTATACTCTTTAAAATCGAAGTTTATCTAGACAACGAAAGTTAAGACTATGAGAGCCGCATGGAAGAAGAAAGAAAGAATCTAAAATCGGGTACCAGGTGAATTGCTCTTGGCAGAGCAATGGTGTGTCAGTGACAGACAATGCAGGTCTATGTGTTCTGCAAATTCTTATGCCCCCGTGCTTCCATAAATGTTTTGACCTTACTGATACATAAAGTTTCCCCCACCTTTGTCTCTTCTCCACTTCCTCTTGAAAGTCTATGACCTTGACTCAAAACTATGCTTCTCTCAAGGATTATAGTAATTATATTTGTTGGAAAAAGGAAAGGGAAATGTAGGATCCATGACAGAGTCCCCCAAAGGGACAGACTCCCAGTTCTGCTCCCCTGGATGGCAGAATGCCCCCTCTCCCACTGTGTTCTGGGGCCCCGCCTGTGTCCCGCCCCCCTGCCCAGAATTCTCTGCTGGAGCCCTGGGAAAAGTTCAAACCTTCCCGAGCTCATCTTCTTTCGCCTCAGCCCTTCGGATGGAATAAAGCTCTCCTGGAACCTACATGAAGTCCTCTCTGTTCATCCCGCCAGGCATGTCGGGCCAGCCTGGCCGGTGTCAGGGACACTGGCCAGGACCTCGACAGGGAAAGGTTTTGAGGAGAAAAAAAAAACAAACCAACAACCAAACGAAAACCAGATGGAACAGACCACTGCGGCCTATCTCAATTCACTTCACTAAAGGCTTTATTGCCTTCATGCTCATAGCTTTATTGAGAATGATTTTCATATACTGAGCTGTCCTGTCAATTTCTAGTAGAAGATAGTTTCTTAAATATGCCTGTATTAATTATTGTGCACTTTTAATATCTTCAGCATCCAGCCTGATGTGAGAAGGGAATTTGGATTCCAGAAGACTAAAGCTGTATAGTAATTTCACCTTTTTTTTGTGTTGGATAAACTGAAAACTTTTTTGAGATGATTTTGATCCTTGGACTTCTTTGACAAAATGAGAAAAAAGAGCATATTTTAAACTGACTCTCACTGCTTGTTACTCTTTCAGTTAGCAAAAATAAAAAATTTTCAAATGAAACATCACTGGATAGATAAAGTAAAAATGTAGCATTTAATAACAGAGGCTGAAATTCCTCTGATATCTCTTTTCTGTTTCCTTATGCTAAGCATCTGACCTTCACAACACTTCTCTGTTAGATTGAAATAAATTTATTTGTAAAATATTTAGATTGAAACTTCTATTTCTGAAATAGGGAAATCTAAAACAGGTTGGTGTTCAAGACCTTGTTGTCATACGGCCTCTGCATGCTGACACCAGCATCCTTAAGTATGTACAACAGCTAAAGATAAGTCAGCAACTGAAATCCCATTCCTTCCTTCTCAGTTTGACCATGTCAGAGTTTCTTCTGAAATCTGCTATTTCACTAATCTTCTTTACTGTATCACTGAGCCTTTCCTTAAAAGACATAAAATACTCAGTTTCTTCTATGTATTTGTCTTGTTGACTCTAGCATTGTACTATTCTCAGCCCAGTACTGTCCATCTTTATATTCACTCGTCATTACCTGCTGGTGTTAACCATGTGCCCTGTACACCTTGACATGGTCTGCAAGGTGGCTGGTCTCATTCAGTTCAGGATTCATTCTGTGTTGTTGACAAGAAATTACATGTCCAAGGATACTTTCTGTTTAATGAGAACTTAAGGAGTTAAGGATTTCCTTACTACTGATTATCTCTCACTGACTGGAGCTTCATCAAATGAGACATTAGTGCTCTGTCTTTACAGAAATGATTCAGACCAAAAAAGGTAACAAATAATAAAATGTTAATTGAATTCACAAAATGGAAGCATGTGACATTATGTAAAACTTACTATTCCTTTCAGGTTTTCTATGACTGTTGGTTGTTACTTGCTTTTTAGTTTGTTTGGTTAGTTGGTTGGTTGGCTTCGTTTTGGGTTTTTTGGTTGAAGTTATAAAATTCTGAACAGCCAGTTACACTCCGAGACCTTTGATGAGACTTTCAGATAACTCATTTTAAGCTGGTATTTATATGCTTCTGAGTCTTCCTTCCTGTGCAGTTCTAATTTTTAACTTTGTTGTCTCATATCCAAAAGCAGTGCTCTATAAAATAAAGAACGTCTATTTTCTGGCACTCAAGGAAGCCAGAACCCCTTAGCTCTTTTTTATAAACAGTTTTAAAGGTACTCCATTTAAATGCAGCTATTCGACCGTTCACTGAGCTGGAGTAAAAAATACATTCTTTTTCCTTATGGCAGCAAAGGAAACCAGAGGGTTAACCATGGACTTGTCTTGAGATCAAACTCAAACATTCAATTCCGAAAGGGCTTTATAATTAAAAAAAGCTTACCCATGTAATTTAAGAAAAGAAAGTCTGGTATATATTTCAAGTAAATTTCATTTTCATTTTAACTATAGTAATAAGGATACTTTCACATTCATGTAAAGTGAAGGGGAATGGGATGGTTTTTTTAATTAGAGGGGAAAAGAGAGCGCATTTGGCCTTCCTTTAAGTGATATATCAGCACATACTGTGAGAAAAATATGAATGCCTTTGAATATTTCTTTTTTGTCAGAGACACTTGGCCTGCTTTTCTATTATTGTATCTGGATGAGGGAACAACTTAACTAAAGCCAGTGAAGTTACAGTGTTTTTATGAAAGGGACATTCAGCAAAGCAGCAAGCTTTGCTCTAAACTAACTTTATTTTAAGCAAATGGTTTTATTTTCTTATCTTTTGGTGCAATTGGGATTTTCTTTGGTTATAGCTAATGAATGTATCAACATATTTGAGCAGCAATGCTGGAAGTATACATATTCTGCATAGTCAAGAGACATTTTGCTACATCTTTGTTTAAGTTTTTTTTTGTTTGTTGGTTGGTTGGTTGTGATTTTTTTTTTTTTTTTTTTTA